>NW_020769374.1:4745487-4822855 GCF_900518735.1 Pseudonaja textilis | reverse complement strand
GGCTTCTGACTTCCTACCAGCTTGTCCATGACTGATTGCTGTCTGGCAGCAAATGGTGGGACAGGTCTGGAGGAGTTAGGATGGGAGCAATCGACTGAACCTTCAGGCAGTGGTGCAGTAGCATGGCAGAACTGAAGCAATAAATTTCAATCCCATAGGAATTATGGCCTCAAATTTTGGGCACATTCTGTAAGTTAGTCCACCTGAAATATCCTGGTTCAAAAATTGTCGCCCAATGATGTACTGTTTCAGCCTGTTAAAGATTATAGACATGAGAATCAGTGGTAGGATTCAAATTTTTTTTACTACTGGTTCTGTGGGCATGGCTTGCTGGGGGTGGCATGGCTTGGTGGGCATGACTTGGTGGGTGGGGCAGGGGAAGGATACTGTAAAATCTCAAGTCCCTATCCCATTCCTGGGGAAAGGTTACTGCAAAATCCCCATTTCCTCCCCACCCCACTAACCATTCTAGCTCCATTCTCCTATGTAGGGCTACAAAAGAAGACCCAGCCAATCAGCTGGGACTTGGGAGGCAGAGAATAGATGGGGGTGGGCCCAGTCGAAGGTGGTATTTGCCAGTTCTCCGAACTACTCAAAATTTCTGCTACCGGTTCTCCAGAACTATTTTATTTATTTATTTATTTATTTATTTATTTATTTATTTATTTGATTTGTCAATCGCTCACAAGATAATAGGTATAAGGATAAACATAATTATGAATACATGAAATGGATACATATAAGAAAAATAAAAAGAAACAATAGGACAGGGACAGTAGGCATGTTTATGCGCTTATGCACGCCCCCCTACAGACCTCTTAGGAAAGGGGTGAGGTCAATAGTAGACAGTCTAAGGTTAAAGTTTTTGGGGTTTGGGGAAGAAACCATGAAGTCAGGTAGAGTATTCCAAACATTGACCACTCTGTTGCTGAAGTCGTATTTCCTGAAATCAAGTTTGGTGCAGTTTACCTTGAGTTTGTATCTATTGTGTGCTCTTGTATTGTTATGGTTGAAGCTGAAGCATTCATTGACAGGTAGGACATTGTAATGTATGGTTTTATATACTATACTTAAATCAGACTGAAGGAGGCATAGTTCTAGATTTTCTAGGTCTAGAATTTCAAGTCTGATGGCACAAGGTATTCTGCAACTATTAGAGGAGTGAAGAACTCTTCATGTGAAATATTTCTGGACTTTCTCAACTGTGTTAATATCAGATACGTAATGTGGGTTCCAGACTGATGAGCTGTATTCAAGTATTGGTCTAGCAAATGTTTTGTATGGTCTCATTAGTAGTGTGATATTACCAGAGAAAAAGCTATGTAGGATTAGGTTAACAACTCTTAATGCCTTTTTGGCTATGTAGTTACAGTGGGCTTTAGCACTTAGATCACTTGAGATGAGTACTCCAAGGTCCTTGACAGAGTTTGGATCATCAACAAGGTCTTGACTATTCAGTTTGTATTTTATTTTCTGATTTTTTTGCCAATATGTAAGACAGAGCATTTATTTGTTGATATTTGAAGTTGCCATTTGTTTGACCATTCTTATATATAGTCGAGGTCTTTTTGAAGGGTAGCAGTGTTGTCTGTGGTGTTGAATAGCTTTACATCATCAACGAAGAGAACATATTTGCTCTTAATATGATCACAGAGGTCATTTATGTAGAGTATGAAGAGAGTTGGTCCTAGAACACTGCCTTGGGGGACACCACTGTTGACAGGTACAGAATTTGATAGGATGCTCCCAATTTTGACCCTTTGTTGTCTGTTTGACAGGAATGCTTCTATCCAGTTATGCAGGTGTCCAGAGATACCATAAGATTTTAGTTTTAGTAGTAGTTTGACGTGTACTACTGAATCAAAGGCTTTACAGAAGTCTATGTAGATTGCGTCTATTGCTTTGCCTTGATCGAGTTGTGTAGTCCAGCGGTTGCCAAATTTTGGTGGGCTGCAGAGAAATCTCACCCCCAGAGCACCCCCACAAAGCAATTAATCCAGGCTGTGCAGAAACACAAGGCTGCACTGTCCACATGGCCTGCAGGAACCCTCCTCGCCCACTCACTCCTTACCAGGTAAACTTGCCTGCTAAATTTCTACTTTTCTTTTTTCCAACCATCATCTGTTCTGCTGGGAGATTAAGATTAGCTAGGAAACAGGAAATGGTTGGATTTCTTGCTTTCTAGCTAGTCTTTAGATCTTCAGCTCAGCACAGCAAACCTCCCTTAGGACTGAAGGTTTGTTTGCAAGCAATTCAGTGCAGACTCACGGCAAGAAAATTTGTGAGACAGAGCTAGCCGATAACAGATAGATAGATCACTGAATGATTCTGTGAGCAACTCAATCTTCCTGCTTTGCCTAATTTTGGGTAAAAGTTGCTCTTTTTTAATAAAAAAATCAATATTTACATGCATGGTGTGTTGTGAGTTAATTTTGTGAGTTTGCTTGCAAGCAAATTTTATGTGATAGACTGAGTTAGCCAATGGCAGATAGATAGATTTCTGAATGAATCTGTGATTCTGTGAGCAATTCAATCTGCCTGACTGCTTTGCCTGATTTTGGGTAAAGGTTGTTCTTTTTTATAAAAAATTCAATATTAATATAAATATTTATAATATTTACATAGAAGCCATGCCCAGCTAGTCACATGACCACCAAGCCACACCCACAAATTAGCCTATGCCCACAGAACTGGTTAGTGCTCCCTGGGATCTAAAATTATGAGTTTGGTGATCCCTGAAGTCCCAAAGTTTGGCAACCCCTGGTGTAGTCCATATGTTTTTGCAGTGTAAGAGTTTGCAGATTACAGGATAGTTTTTTTCTGAAACCAAATTGTTTATTAGAGAGTAGGTTGTTTGTCTCTAAGTGAAGGATAATGGATTGGTTAGTAATTGATTCCATGACTTTACAGGTGACACAGCATAAAGAGATTGGTCTGTAATTTTCAACTAGGCTGGGGTCTCCCTTTTTGAAGATGGGGATGACCGTGGCTTGTGACCATAGTTTTGGCAAGGAGCTGGTCCTGAAAGATTTTTTCAAAGATCATGCTTAGAGGTTTGGCTATGGCAGTGGATAGCTTTTTTAAAAAGTAGACACATATTCCGTCCGGTCCAATAGATAGAGATGGTTTTAGATTGCACAGGGCTTTTTCAACATTGTCTTCTGTAAAATCAAATGTCTTCTGTATTAGATCATTACAGTTGTCTGTGGTTCGACTAGGAAATACTGGGCATGATCCATTGCTGTTTACAAACACTGAGTCAAAGAATCTGTTAAAGAGGTTTGCTTTAATACTGTTGTCATTGCAGTCTTTACCATTAGGATCCTTTCAGGGGTGGTCAGAACCTGCTGAATACCACCTCTGATGACATCTTTTCACCAGATCTTTTCACTTGTTAAGATGTATGAAGAAAAGAAAAATGGACAGGAAAAGAAAAAAGGTAGCAAAAGACTGATGATCAGTATAAATAGATTAGAGTTGGAAGGGACCTTGGAGGTCTTCTCGTCCAATCTCCTGCCTAGGCAGGAAACCCTACACCACTTCATACAAATGGTTATCCAACATCTTTTAAAAAACTTCCAGTGTTGGAGCATTTACAACTTCAGGAAGCAAATTGTTCCACTGATTAATTGTTCTAACTGTCAGGAAATTTCTCCTTAGTTTTAAGTTGCTTCTCTCCTTGATTGGTTTCCACCTATTGCTTCTTGTTCTACCATCAGGTACTTTGGAGAATAGATTGACTCCTTCTTCTTTGTGGCATCCCCTGAGATACTGGAACACTGATATCATGTCACCCCTCATCCTTCTTTTCATCAGACTAGACAGACCCAGTTCCAGCAACCGTTCTTTATATGGACTAGAATGATAGTTGGACTAAAATGTGAGGATGTGATTTTATGGCTACAACATCATCCAAAACCATCATGAATTTTGCATATATATTTATTATATTTGAAATGGCCTAATAAAGATATTAGCCTAGTGTGGCTTTTGTTAAATGTATTTAATGTGTAGTGTAAATTGTGCCTAGCAGTTACCTTGATCAGAAAAATTCTACAGATCTTTGGACAAAATCACATTAATCATTTTTAGATTTCAGGATAAAATTTATTATGCATTCTTATAATATGGAAATACAACATATCTTTGTATGATTTGCATTCCTGTCTTCTATATGTAAATATGACACAAAATAGAACCAAGGTGAGCTCTTAACTGAGTATATATAAATGATCACACACAGAGAGAGAGACATACCCCTGAACAAATATATTAATAATGAATGAAATAAGATTACTTGGTTAATAGTTTAAAAGTCACACAATCACCCAAGTATCAATCATGCAATAAACTGAATTATCTAAATATAACTGATGAATTTCATAATTAACCTACTGAAATTGTTTGCCTGTATCAGCAGGGCATCAGTATAGGTGTAATATATGTTGAAATGAATATATTTCTTTTCTTTTCTTTCCATGTGGGCTCCTTTAATATGAGCAGAGTGCATCTAAAACCGATTCTACCTCTGTCAATTACTCAAAGGAGGCTCTTCTCAATTCTACTGTAGAACATCAGCACCTGCCCTTCTCCTAGAAGAATGAAATATTTTGAGGAATATTTTTTAAAAAGGTAGAATATTATATTTCTCTAAATGAGAAATGGAGAAATGTGCTCTTGGAAACAGAAAGAAGGCCCAAGTCTTTCTTAATAGCCCCAGCAGATATTTTGTGCCCATTAAGAAAGATTGGGCCACCCTATTCGGAAACCAAACTGAGGAGGTTACCTTTTAGAAATGCAGATTTGGTAATCCATTCAAGAGAGGATAATTTGAAACAAAGGCAGAATGGCAGGATTAGAAGCAGCCCAGAGCAGTCCGAACTTCAACCAAACCTGGGAACTCAGGCAAACACCTATGATTTACATTTCCTCTTTTGCCTATAGAGCCGTGATGGCCCACATTCTGGGAGTGGCACACGAGCTGGCACGCGAGCATGTGCACCCGATTGCGCATGCAATTTTCTGCATGGGAGCCAAAAAAGGTTAGCCACCACTGCTATAAAGCCAACTATGACACCCTACATATCCTCTACATGACCCCATGGGAATCTGACAACAGCCAATAGAAAACATGTTTTTGCGTTGGAACGAGAAGCTCAAATACAAAGCTCAAAGATATACAAACCCCTCACTCTCAACTCCATTTTGTCAGCTGCCCAGAACCACAAACCCATGCGGTTCTGCTTCATCAATAAATGGACCTTCTTTTCAATCAGTCTTCAGCCTCCATTTTGTTTCCAGTGCCTTTCTTCCAGCTTGGAACTGAACCAGATTGATATTTCTTCCCACAATATCTGAAAAAGTTTACTCCCAGGAGTGAAATCTGAGAAATAAAGCAAAACATGGAGGTTTGGCCCTTGAGTTAAGGGCTTATTATGCAAAGCTTTGTCTCATGATTGGGAGATATGGAAACAGGCTATCATTTCCTGTTGTAGATCCTCTAAGTAGCTGAATACAAAAACTGGGATAAGGAATTACTAGGAGATCAAAAAGGGAAATGCTGTATGGTTAAACTCCATTGATCAAAACCTTATGTGACAAATCTGTGAACTTAACTAGAACCTCTAATGTAAATGAAGATAAGAAGTAAAATATTGTTAGATATTTTCAGATGAAAAAGACAGGATATATATTAAATTCCTCTTGTGAAGTGATTTTATATACCCTGGATATCATTTACCAATCAGACATTTTCTCTGCATGAAATTTGCTAGACGGAGATGAATAGGGAGATAAAGAAATAGGTATTATTTAGTATTGCTGAGATGTTTGTTCTAGTTCAAGCCCTCTGAGATGAATAAAAAACTGTAGGGAAATGAAAGTTCCTTTTGTGTGTTTTTTTATATATATGTAAAATAGGCAGAGGTATATTCAGCAGGTTCTGACCAGTTCTGGAGAACTGGTAGTGGAAATTTTGAGTAATTCAGAGAACTGCCAATACCACCTCTAAGTGGCCCTGGCCCCATCTATTCTCTGCCTCCCGAGTCTCAGCTGATCGGCTGGGTCTTCTTTTGTTGCCCTGCACAGGAGAACAGAACTGGAAAGCAGGTTAGTGGGATGGGGAGGGAATGGGGATTTTGCAGTGACCTTCCCCTTCCACGTCTACCAAGCCACGCCCACCAAGCCATGCCATGCCTACCAAGCCACACCCACCAAGCCAGGCCTCACCCACCAAGCCAGTAGTAAAAAATTTAAATCCCACCACTGAGACTAGGAATTTCCGAGAACTGGCCAATGCTGATATAAGTCTCTTTTTGTAAATAAACAAAGCATTACTTCATGAATGACTAGGCCCAGGTGGGAGACCAACATACCTTGATCACATGATCCTGCTTTACCTTCTGTGTCATACTTCTAGGTCAGCCAATAACCATAATTCTCTGGACAGTATACAGGTATGAAAGAATGTTAATTTAATTTTAATTCCGGCGAGGATACATGTATCCTGGATTATTAATCAAATTGCTTCCTTTGTCCTCCAGGACATCTTTCAGCCCCTCATTGCATCTTATTTTGTCATCAATGTGCCTGATCTCCAGCAAGTGGAAACCCAGGTTATTAATTTGGATAGAAATAGTATTATGTGTCATGAAAATTCAATAGGTGGAAAATGGATTGTTTTTCCTTCACTGATTATTTAGTGCCACACAGATCAGGGAGTTGCCCTGGGCACAAAGTGATCCTCCCCTTCAATGTTTTGAGTGGTTAGCATTTTTTTTCAACTGGTTGCAAAACTCTTCACTTAGTATTGATAAACAACCTTATTAACATTGTATGGATTCTTGCCAGCTTCTGAAAAATCTATCAAAGTTATCATTGGCTATTTTGCCTTTCTATTATTCTTCTCCTCAAAACTACTAAAAATATGACCTTCTTACCGGGGCTATTTCCCCCTCCCCTCCCCCACATAATATGCATCAGATAATTGATATTTTTGAATTTTAATGGATCAGTTAACTTGAAATATACTTCCAAGGCACTAATATGTGCACAGGTGACTGCATATTCAAAGCACTTTTGGATATAAAGTAAAAGATCTTTCTTTAGTTATGAGTGAAGCAAGCTTTTTATGATTTTTTAAGGGTTTTTTCAGATCAGAGTCTAGATATATTGATAGAGGCAAAGTAGAAAACCATGGGAATTATGGTGCCAGATTATATTATACAGCTGGGTTATTCAGGGACTTTCTTTTCCTAATTACATCTGCCCATCCTATCAGGTCCAGCAGGAGAGATATGTTGTGGATCCCATATCTGACAGGATCCAGGAGGCCAGCCTTTTCTGTTGTGGTACCCATCCTTCTCAAGAGGAGATTGGCCCCATCCATGGCAGCCTTCCAGAAATCCCTCAAAATGTGGCTATGCCAACAAGTCTGTGGATTTCAAAGAAAATGGAAATTTCTTGAGATGGATATATTATCTGTAACATTGAAGATATTCTCTTCTTTACAAATAGTATTTATGTTCTTTTATTACTGAGTGTTGTCGTATTTGTTTTATGGTTTGCTTTTATTATGCGCTGCCCAGAGTCACATTCTGTGAAATGGGTGGCTATATAAATGGAAGGAAGGAAGGAAGGAAGGAAGGAAGGAAGGAAGGAAGGAAGGAGCAAAATGTCTCGCAAGTTTTTGCCCCGTGTTGATTATTAGGAGAACACTAGCTATTAGGTGGGCAATTTTTGTTGGGCTATAATGTTTTCTTTGTTCTTTAAATTATACAGAGTGTAGTTTTAAAATATTCTTCAACTTCCATATATTTTCTTTTCTTAAAATGGTGGGAAATGGCACTGGCAGTTTTCAATACTTCAAATTTGGGGAGTACTTTGAAACCCCAACAATGAACTGCTGGTGGACTAGTCTTGTGTGGAAGGAAATACTTGTATTTCCACTTAAAAATGACTGAGCCACAATGATTTAAAATGTACAGCCAATTGGGACATATATGCTTAAATTGCTGAAGAAGTTGAAATGCCAAGATTTAAAAAAATGGTTTTCTCCTGGCACTTTAAAAATAAACAGTAACATTGTTGCCTGGAAAACACAAGGTACTGGCAATGATTTAAGTGCACTCTTTGGTATGGAAGTTAATGTTTCCTTAGATCAGAAGAGATAATTTCTTCTGCAAATGCTGTTGAACTACAGCTCTCAGGTCCTCAGCCACTATGGCCCATGTTATAGAATTCCATAGAGATAAGGATGAATATAGCTAAAACTCAGTTTCGATTGCATTGAGCCACGGTGGTGCAGTGGTTAAAGTGCAGTACTGAAGGCTACTTCTGCTGCCTGCCGGCTGCTTGCAATTTGGCAGTTCGGGTCTCACTGGCTCAAGATTGACTCAGCCTTCCATCCTTCCTAGGTCGATAAAATGAGGACTCAGATTGTTGGGGGGCAATATGCAGACTCTGTAAACTGCTTAGACACTGTAAACTGTAAACTGCTGTAAAGCACTATAAAGCAGTATATAAGTTTAAGTGCTATTGCTATTGCAGGCAGGTTGCATTGCAGTCAACTGCAGGTCAAGTAGTTGACTTTCTGAATTAGTAGGAATTAGTAGGGTTTTATACTCAGAGTTCGAGCATTTTGTGCTGAAAGTGCAGGCGTGGATTTTCTTTTATTTCTAGCCTTCATAGTGTCTGTTAATGACAGATGTTTGTTTACATTCTTTGCATATCTCTTCTCCTATTGAAATGAGTCCCTCAAGTTGCATGAAAATTTCCAGTGATGAGTTAGAGCAGAAACAGTTGTTCTGCAATATTGGTAAGGCCATCAATTCTCTGTGCTTGCTTCGAATTACTATTTGTTACTACAATGTTGATTTTCTGCATGTACTTAGGATCTGCTGCCATGAAATGGAAGTAAAATGCTGTGACACCAAGAATATCCTTGTGTTGCTTGGGGAGTGATTTATTATTTGCTTGTTGGTTGTTGTAGATGTATTTCTAATTTTATTTTCTCCAGCTATTCCAAATGAGAATGGCCACCCCCAAAAAGGGTCTATTGGAAGTGAGTCTTACACAGGGGTGTCAAACTGGTGGCCCGTGGGCTGGCTGTCAGGATTCCGACATGCACCCTCATTCAAATTATAAGTCTCTAGCCCCATCTCTCAGAGTAAAAAAAATTGACATGTCAGCATTTCCCGGTTGCAGCCGATTCTGACACATCATTCATTTCATCCTTGACCAGGATCTTCCCACCACCCGTTGGATGTACATTCTCCAATGAGACACATCCATAGCCAAGAGTCATCAATCATGCTCTCCAGTAATAATTTTGCATGCCAGAAACTTCAGTTGCCAAAGCGATTATCTGAAGCATTTAAGGAATGCACTGCTTTCTGCTGACATCTAAAAAGACCAAAGAAGTATTTTTTAGTTGACACCGGATGCATTATATGCAGGCCATGCCCACCCCAGCTCCACAAAGGGGAAAAAAAAAATCACAAAATGTCACGTGATGGCAACGTGACATGACAAGTTAGACACCCGTGGCCTTACAGAAAAGATGAAGACTTTTGGTAATAAACTGGAACCTGAGGCAGGATGCTGCAAGGCAACAGATGGTAACTTGTGCTTGCCTTTGTCCTCTACTCCTTTATGAGCCCTTTCTAAGGTTGCTTCCAAATGAATTATAACAATCAAAAGGCAGTACCAAGTTCTTCCATATTTTCCTTTTTAAAGAATGATCAGCTAATCAAGTTGATGTGACCTAAACATAGTCAACTAGACATTCTTTAGTCATTCTGCATCAATTATCATCCATGCTACCACCTCGGCAAAGGAATAAAAGTATACAAAACATTGGGATTAAACCAGGGATTAAACCAGGTTATTGACTCAGATACAGTGGTGGGATTTAAAAAATTACTACTGGTTCTGTGGGCATGGCTTGGGTGAGTGTGGCTTGGTGGGCATGGCAGGGGAAGGATACTGTAAAAATCCCCATTCCCCCCCTAATCCTGGGGGAAGGTTACTGCAAAATCCCATTCCGTCCCCACCCCACTAACCTGCTTTCCAGCTCCATTCTCCTGTGCAGGACAACCAAAGAAGACTCAGCCAATCAGGTGGGACTTGTGAGGCAGAAAATAAATGCGGGCAGGGCCAGTCAGAGGTGGTACTTGCTGGTTCTCCGAACTACTCAAAATTTTCTCTACCACTTCTCCAGAACTGGTCAGAACCTGCTGAATACCACCTCTGTCAGATATGTGACATTTGTTCTTTATGAGACAACGTAATTTAAAAGTGTATAACATGTGGACTTGGAAGAGGTATATGAGATCCATGAAACACCTATTTGCTTATTCTGGATTCCAGTAACAAAACTCCTAAAGTTTAGTAAAGAGATGGAATAATTATATCAAATATGTTGTGGCCACTGCATCCAAAGCAAGCAATGTTAAGTTGATGGGTTCAGGTTTTTTTTTTTTTAAAAGATTTCCTTAAACTGGGCCTGTATGTAAATTTACCTATTGAATCTTCTTTGTGGCAAATAGCATTTCAATAATAGGCTTATCTGAACTATTGAAGCATGAAAGGCAGAAGCTCCTGCTAATCGCAGACTAACAATTGGAACTCTGCTTTTTATGAACAAGTACCTCTAATAAACTGTAGAATATTTCAAGTCTTATTTCACTGTAGCTTAAAGGGTCCCTTGATTTCTGCCAAAGCTTTCCAAAATCCCAAGCAGAAAGTCAAGCAGAACTTCAAAGCGGAAACCAACAAAATTTTATTTTAAACCTGCTCAGTTTGAACACGGCTAAATGGGCAAAGAAAATCACCTTCGGTTTATAGCAAGAGTTGGCTGAGAAATGCAAGTTCAGAGGTGTCATTGGGTAGAAAGTAGTACTGGCTAATAAGGAAGAGTTATAATCTATTTGGCAATGGAAGCTCATGATGAAGAATTACAGGCTCAAGTGAGAATGGTACAGTTTTATACTAGAGAGACATGAACTGTATCAAGTGTGCCACCATTTGTAGTGGAAAAGGTAGCTTAATGCAGAACAGTTTTACTTCACTCTCTTTAGTTCACCATTCTTTTTATTTCAATCTTCACTTCTGTTAATTATCTTTAGCCAGTATATTCACATTTCTTGCCCAGGACTTAATCAGGCTTAGAAAGGAGTCTCATTTATTTCATTCCCTGAAGTTTGTGCTGAACAATTCTTCGTAGTTCGATGTGGAATGAGGCATGCAGATTGGACATCTGTCTTTACTCTAAATTCAGTGGGTCCTACCTAGAGAAAGGATTAGGGCCTAACTGGATGTCCTTACACTAGAAACCAATATAGGTAGTCCTTGACTTATAGCAAGGATCTTCAAACTTGGCAAGTTTAAGACTTGCGGAGTTCAACTCCCAGAATTCCTGAGCTAACATGACTGGAAGATGAATTCTGGGAGTTGAAGTCCACAAGTCTTAAAGCTATCAAGTTTGAAGACCCCCTAACTTACACGTTTATAACAATTCATTTAGCGGCCCTTCAGAGTTACCGGTTCAAACTACAAGGACAAGCAAAGTCAGTAAGGAAGCCAGATTCATTTAATGACCATATGGTTTACTTAACAACCGCAGTGATTTGCTTAGTAATCATAGCAAAAAAATAGGCATAACATAACATGCCTTGTTTAGCAACAGAAGTTCTATATCATATTGGTATGTGCAGGAACTAGAAAACATAGAAATCAGGCATACTATTATATAAGATTACTTCAGTCTCCAAAAGGTCATTAATATGCGCCAAGAAATAGCTATATAATATGTACTAGCTCAATTCCTGTGCTTCGCTTCGAAACTATGTGGTCGAGATTAGTTTTAGGGGAGGAAAATAAGGCGAAAAAATTCTGCCTCTGCCTACCAATATCCATCGGTATTCATCTGGCTAGCATGCTGTCAGTGGGTGAGAGAGTTGAGGGCTGTTTGGAAACTGAAACAGTATTTGCTGTGTGAGCAAGAAGGAGACAGCAAGGAGCCTGGGAGTGGCTTATCACTGTTCTGTGGTAAAGCTGTTTGGTGCTGTGAAACTAACAGTGAAACTGAAACTCCTCTCCTCTGCTTGTGGTTTGCATTTGGAACAGATTTCTTTTCAGGTGGGGAGGGGGAGTAGAACTCCTTATCATCAGAGTATATCAATAATAATATTTGAAATACTAATGCACTGGTGGTCATTGCAAAAAATCCTTTCTTAGTAAGCACCTAGAAGGCAAGAGGAACTATGTGCCAAATTTCAAGTTTGTAGGCTTTACGGTTCTGGAGATTTTTTGATGATGTGTGAGTGGTATTTCACTTTTATATACATATACATATCTCCACACCACAAGCCAGGCAAACACCTGGGCACAAACAGATCCCCCCTGATACCTCCAGCTCAAACACACCCCAACCAGGCACCCAGATGAAACCTAGTTTCCTAACAAATGATAGCCGCCCATTTACTCGGAGCCAAGCCACACTAAAAGCCTCCAATACAGGAAATGCAATGTTGCCAGCCAATCAAGACAAAAAAGCTACAAAACAGACAGAAAATATTAGAAACACCAATCAAGCAGAACACAGCAAACTCCAAGACCAATAAACACAGACCAAGACTCCCAACCAATCAGGATGAAGAAAAAACCATTCTGGCACAGCAGTAGGCTAGCACCAAATTTAAAACAGAAATGGCTGTGAAAGCCTGACTCACAGACAAACACAATACAGAAGCCTGATGATGCAGATGAGATTCTGCTGAAATGTCGCTACAACTTTAAAAGCACAACTATAATGATGTGGGAAAATACCCAAACAAAGCTGAATACCATACATGTAAGTACCCGCAAAAACTTAAGAATGAATATATTTATGCATGTATATGTATATGTATTGATTGCACTGGCACGAAGCCGAAAGCACCAGCCTGAGGATGGCAAGTGGGACCTCGCCGAAACATTGCCAAGATACTCTTAATCTTACATGGGAAAAGACCTGAACACACCTAGACCTACATATACATATACATACACACATACACATACACAGACACACACACACAGACAGACAGACAGACAGATAGATAGATGGATAGATATATGTATAAAATGAAAAATATTTTTGACTGATTTCTAAAATGTATAAGAAATCACTTTTTTGGGAGGGGGTGGGAGAAGAGATTTTGAATTCTTATACAAATTACCAGCCTTATAAATTACTTTATGATCCAGGTTCTGGCACAAAGATTTCACGAAGGTGTAACAAATCTTGATGTCCTCTTGTATAATACTCCTTGACAGGCCTGTGCAAGGTGACAAAGATTCACCTTGCTGAAGAGCTGTGCACCATCAGGGCGTCATGTTTCTCTTCACCAAAGAAAAGAGACAATACAATTTGCCTCCATTAAGCAAAAAGCACGACTATTTCACTTCATCCTTAGGAGACCATATTGCTTCATGAAACAGGAGGAAGTGTTTCTCTTGAATCTTCACTGAAATGAAGTATCACTTTGAAGATTTGCACAGTCCTATTCCTTACAGCCTGGTTTATTTATTTAGCATATGGCAGATACATGGAGCTCTTATAGTAGCTCAAACATCAATATCCAGTCCACCCAGCCATTCAAGGACAGGATGAGCCACACTGGAAAAAAATCAGACACTGGGCTGGTACAAGATCCTGCAGGACACCTGAACACAACGTGATGGATATTCTGCCGAGGAGCGCCACAGTCACACTGTGGTATATTGATATTACACAGTAAAATAATGAATGTTTTATTTTTATTTATTTATTTGATTTGTCAATCGCTTACAAAGTAATAGGTAAAAGTATAAACATGAATAAGAATACAGGAAATAGGTACAAATAAATGGGACAATAGGACAGGGACAAGAGGCACGATGGTGCATTTATGCACGCCCCTCACAGACCTCTTAGGAATGGGGTGAGGTCAATAGTGGTTAGTTTGAGGTTAAAGGAGTGGGGGTTAGAGGATGTAACAACAGAGTCAGGTAGTACACTCCAGGCATTGACCACTCAGTTGCTGAAGTTGTACTTTCTGCAATCCAGTTTGAAGCGGTTTACATTGAATTTGTATCTGTTGTGTGCTCTTGTATTGTTGTGGTTGAAGCTGAAGTAGTCATTGACTGGTAAGACATTGAAGCAGATAATTTTGTGTGCTACGCTTAAGTCTAACCATAGGCAGCGTAGTTCAAGGTTGTCCAAGCCCAAAATTTCAAGCCTGGTGATATAGGGTATTCTGTTCTTCTTGTGAAGAATTGTGTCAAATTTTATGCTTTGCTTCCTAGTACTTACCTTTTGAATATTTCTCTTAGAGTCCAAGTGTATAGTGATTCAGAATGTGAGTTAAGCTGCCAAATATTTTTATGATCTGCTGGTTAGTTCACTGACATCAGAAACTACACTTGCAGCCTCCGACTTTCAAGTATCTAATATGTCCATAAACATTGATTTACCTTGATATCAACCAGTGAATTTCTTCAAAAGAAATCAACATAGTGTCATTTAGATTATCTCTTTAGAATCAACTCTGCTCTTGTATCCAAGATTTTATTCAATCAGATCATTTATAATTAGCAAAATTAGATTAACTGTATTGCTTTGATTTGAAATTCTCTACTTGAAAGGCTGTTTGTTGCTTTTCCGGTTCTTCCCATTTCCCTTCACAACTGCTTTCTTCTTCCTCTTCCTGTGGGGTATTGAAGGGAAAGTCCTTGGCAGAGTGGCATGGAATGCTCCAAATGGCAGTCTAAAGTATAGCAGACATTTAACCTGATTAATGATGAACTGTTAATAGTGAACTATTATTAATGATTAACTATTCTAAGTTATTATTATTATTCCAAGAGCCTCGGTGGTGCAGTTGTTAGAGTGCTCTACTGCAGGCACTTCTGCTGACTATTGGCTGTTCAAATCCAACCGGGCTCAAGGTTGACTCAGCCTTCCATCCTTCCAAGATGGATAAAATGAGGACCCAGATTATTGAGGGCAATATGCTGCCTCTGTAAAACTGCTTAGAGAGGGCTTTAAAGCACTGTAAAGCGGTATATAAGTCTAATTGCTATTGCTATTGTTACATTTGTGAGAAAGATTGTACTATGCTAACAGAAAAGTTTGACTCCCCTTTCTAGAACTACATTATACATATTTCTGGATTCACATCTGCCATTCTGAACTTTTAGCAGTACAAGATATGCTTCAACTGAATGTGCAGTGTTCAATTCAGCCATCAATTAAAAAAAAAACGAGCAAGAATAAAACGGCCTATCTTCTTAGTTCCTCATTAATGATCTTTGCCTTATTCTTTGCCTGCAATAGTGTTTTAGAAGGTACATCTGAATCCAGAGTTTATCAAATCTCTGATTTGCCTTCTGTAATAGTTCGTGGGAAAGACCTTGGGTGATGGTTGAAGAAGCAGTCAGACTGGAGATAGCATAGTTCATAGCTGCATGGTGGGTGAGGCAAGAGGCTCAGAAAAAAACCCTCCTTAGTTACTTGGGCTGTAAAGAAGATGGCAGGAGACTTGAACGTTCAGACTTGCAAAATTCTGTCAATAGAGCTTTACAATAAATTAGAAGGAGCTTTTCTAGTCATGTTTCCCACCTAGTCTACCTGCTAAGGTTTAGCACATTCAGAAGTGATTCGAAGACACTTGACTAGATCCTACAGTGTGAATAATTTAGAGATTTGATCTGAAGAGTTGATCTGGAGATTCAACTGAATCAAAAATTGACTTGATGCTGGTATTGCCATCAAACTCTGATATAGCTGCCGTTATCCACGTTGTTTCTCTTTCATTCTATCGCTCCTATTGTTTCTTTTGCTTTCCTTTCCCTGCAATTGTTTCTTTTGACTGTAAGCCTCTTGGGAACAGAGATTTCTCTAGGCTGCCTATGTGTCTGGAACATTAATGGCATACTGTGTATAATACATTTGCTTCAGAGTAGCATCAAACTTTATATATATATATTTCTGTATCTATAACTATATATTGTATATGGCCAATCGGAAAAAAGTGCACAATCTACATTCTTAATAATGCATGCATCTTGCATGAAAAATTCATAAGACCTATTGGTTAATAACTCTGGGAATTTATCTATTTAAAATATTTATTAATGCTGGGCAGAGAAATGCATTATTCTTTTATCAGCTCTTATTCAATTGAAAAGCATTTCAGATATATTCTCCTGGGTAGACTATGTTGTTCTAAGTTACCAAGGGTGTTGGGATATCCTCCCTTGCTTTTCATTCCTCATGAGGTCCTTAGACTCATCTCTGTCACTTCAATTAAATCTCAAGGGAAGGCATCGTAACTGAGTGTTTCCCATGGGGCTTTTTTCAGTGGTGAGTCTACATTCAGTGGAGATGCTGTTCTTCCCTCGAGAAATTCTTGGCAAAACTTTTCTTTCCTTAGAAAAGTTCAGAGAAACCATCCCATCCATTTTTTTCACCTAGATATTTGATGAAGAATTTCAAAAGGTCACTGACACCAGTCTCTAATACTTATTACAAAAAAATACAAATTACAAGGATGCTAAAATAATGCTAGCTGAACAGTGATATCGTAACATTGCCTTCTGCCAATGTCTATGAATTCACCCTATTATGAAAAGTATCTTCAATTGATCTTGACTTAACAGATTGGAATAATATTGTGTCAGAATATTCATGAACTGGCAGAGACATGGTAACAAGGTCAGCCAATGAGAGCTGAATTAGAAACTGAAACTGAAGGAGCCTGGGTGTGGCCCTGCAGCTCTGAGTGCTGTGCTGAGAACTGAAACTACTCTGCTCTGAGTTCTGAAGCTGCCACTTGTGTTTTGCTTGTAACCTTCCACGTTGGAAGAATCTACTATTGGTATTGTACATTTTACTCATATATTATTATCTATATAAAGAAGTTAATGAATCCTGCTGAATCGACTGTGTGTGCTTCCTGGATTTGATTTCTGCAATAAACTCTAAAATATTGTAATGGTACAGTATGGAAAAATACCATAAGGAGCAGTCAGATACTAAAATAAAACATAATAAAATGTTGTTTTTGATTGATAAAGATAGCTGACAGCTACTCAAAAAGTAATCTTTCAGTTTTTAACTATTTAATAATTAATACCTTAAGTGAATATTTGGCATATTACAGTAGAATTTCATTTTACACAAGTACATTTTTATGTATTTTCCAAACCTTTAAAATTTTGAACTACAATACTGTTATTTTTCTCTTGGAATTTGAAGATATTTATTTAAAAGATAAGGTTTTATTTTTTACATAACTGTGTAAATTTATGCAACATATGTGTGCACCTAATCTTTTGTTCTGAACACACATTTTAAGTATTTATTTTTCACTTCTTTATTTAACTATAGCCAACCATGCTTATGTTCCATTGTTCTGCTTACTAATTTTTAATTCCAGTACACATTAGCTTCTAAGTTGTCAAACATTGCCTCATGATTGATTTTTAAAAAAAATATTTTTCCCCTTAACTTCAGTGTAATAACTTTAAGGCTAACAAGCAAGTTAAATGAAAGTCTGCACAGCCCTATATATGTTTCCTAGGAAGTCAGGTTCATTTAGTTCAATGGACCAGCCTCCAGGTATCAACTTCAGTGATATGAAATACTAATTATTTCTAAACGAAACCAGCTACAGGATTAGCTACTGGGAATCAAATCATGTTGTTGTTTATGTTCTAGTATTGCCATTATACTCCTGAAGTTCTGGCTGAAAATATGTGTAGATATTCAGCATTAAATCCATTAGTGCAGATATAGTCTTTTGTCCATCCATCATTCTCTCATACACTTCATTTATCCCATCTCATTAGGTCTGGTGTTATAATTACATTCCAATAATTTCAAATTCTCTTGTCCAATCCATGTATGGCTTGTTCCAGTAGCCCACATATATAGTATATGTAGTGTATATACACAAACATACATACATTTCACAAATTCAAGGAGGAGGAATTTCCTGATCTTGACAGCTATTAAGCAGTAGAAAAGCCTGCTTCCTGGAGTTGTAGGGGCTTCATTACTAGAAGTGTGATGCTCAGGTTGGACAGGCATTGTATGGAATGTAGTAAGCATCTCTATCTTTGCCAGCCATTGGATCAAGACCAGGGATGGGATTCAAAAATCCCAGCACCTGTTTTGCAGCCCGGTTGCTGGGAGTGGCCCTGGTGAGTGTGGCCTACTGGAACTTCCTGTCTTCTGGCTTCTGGTGGGCCTCCAGAGCCCAGGGAGGGAAGTTTTGCCCTCCAAGGAGTCTGGAGGCTTCCCATGGGACTCTGGGAGGACAAAAACCACCTCCCCTGGCCTCTGGAGGTCCACCGGAAACCAGAAACAGGCTCATTTGCGAACTTCTGATATGTCCAGGAGAGCCATTTTTCGTCCTTGAAAGGGTTCAGAGGCCTCTTCCGGGCCTCTGAGAGGGCCAAAACAGACTCCCCCGGGCTCTGAAGGCCCTGCAAAAGCCAGAAACAGGCCTGTTTCTGGATTTCCAGAAGGACCCTTTCCCCCCACCCCGTCTCACAGCCTCTGAGCGGGTCCTTCACTTACTTCCATCGAAAATGAGTCGCGTGGAGACTCCTAGGAGGGGAGGGGAGGGGTGGGTGGAGCCAGCCGGTCGATTGAAATACCACTTTGGTGAACCAGATGTAACTTTAACATGTGGTTTGCCTGAACCGGTCTGAACTGGTAGAATCCTTCCCCTCATCAAAGACTCTACTCCTTGCTCCACTATCACAATCAAGCGGCAACCCAGCTGCCCTAATTATCTCAGAAGCTGAACCATCTTGATGAGCGGATGGAACAGAATCTATCACAACCATGGAGCCTGACCTCAAACCCTGAAGCAACTGCAATCCTTTCCAATGACTACCACTCGCTGACCAATATGACAAGAATTCAAGGAAAGTTATTGCCTTCCTGGCTGAGTGTGAATTATATCCCCCCTGCCCCCCCCCAGTCTCAACAATTTGCCTACCAACCAAGCTAAAATATAATTTACAACTAGCCTAATGAGGAGGAAACTATAAAATATGTAACCCATATTATGATTCATAATAGCCTGGACTTGGGCAATTCTGCACATAAGGGAGCTACCAACAGTGAATCTGTTACCTCCAGTGGATAAGCATTTGGCATGACACTATACCGCTGAATTACAGCTATAAACTCTAGAAGTGGGCTGGAATAAACACAGCTTAATCCATTCAATGAAATATGATTAATCAGAGCATGCTATAGATTGTATCAGCATTCATAGAATGGAAAACTCAAGGAATTCTGACTGGGTATTGACGTGTAACTGATTGACTTTCATTGTGGAAAAAATAGAATGTATGCAAATATGTTATGGATTGGCAATAAGTGCCTTGTTCTTTCAAAGAATTATAAATCGTATTTTCAACACTTTTTTTTTTTTTTTGCTATTTTGTACCTAAATGGTTTGCTGTTTATCTAAAGAACTTGTTTTTCTTTACAACAAATCAGTTACATCAATGGCTGTTAAGCTCCAGGGTTTGATTAAAGGAAAGTGGACTTCTGTTTGGATTTGGACCATAACTTTACAGCCATTATCTCAGCACAACTAGTGACACATACCAAGAATTGGTACATCTCCTAAATGCGAAAATGGAGCAAACAGTAGTGATTGGTTGAGAGATTTTCAGGCAATAAAATATCGTTCAACAGCAAGAAATATGCAGAGCAGAAAACAGCCAGCTGAAGAAATAAAATTTTGTAGCCAGATCTTTGATATGCTTGATTATTCTTAATTTTTTTTTTCTGAGTAGAACCACATTCAGATTGTTCTCTGACTTTTAAAGCTGCCCTTAATTTAAGAGCAGGACTAAGCTAATTATCCTGAACATCAAATAGTGTGCAGAAATCTATTCATTAAGCATTTTTGCTTTTCTGCCTTTGTAAAGTAACTCTGGCTTTATTAGCCTAGCTTCCCACTTTAATTGGGAACTAATGATGGCGCCTTTCCACAAGAATTTTCACTGCAGCTATCTTGGGGCAAGTAAACATCTAAATAGGATTAGAAACCTAGGTTAAAGAAATCATTATTAAAAGGATACACAGTTACAATGTCAGGCACTTGGTTAAGTTAACCTTGGGGCTTCACATTTCAGAGAACATCACAGCAATTAGCATGTTTGCATGTAATCCTGTCCCCACCTCCCCCAATGTTTTGCAATGGCTTTCTTGTACTGTTTGCTAAAATCCAAGTCCAAAATTCCATAGTGCTGCATTATTTATTTCGAGCAACATTAGCTTTCCTTTTATTTTTAATTTACTGAAGACCTGCAAAGAACATTATCCACTTTTAACACTTCACTGCCGAGAGACTAGAGCCTGGGTTGCTAGAACACGCTTCTTCGCAAATTTAATTAAGAAAGATACCCAGCATCTCTGGAACTGAATTTTCTGTGTCTTGCATAATTACTTAATAGTTATTTAAAATACCACTGTTTTTTTTTATTATTATTATTCAAGTGTTTTTATCAGTCATCACAAGATTATGGCATACAGTGGCATCTCTAAGTTTTTTTTCATTTTCACTTAATGATTCTTGAAAGTTAAAGTGTTTATATTGCCATTTTACTACACAGTTGTGCTGTAAAGATACTTTCAGGATTACTGTCCTATTTGGAAAGTAAGAACGGCCCTCACTTAATAAGAGTAGTAGATTCCATTCACAATTACTAGGTTCAGATACCGCACTAAGCCATAGTATGGTTTGATTGCTTTTCTTAACATGCAATTTGAATTCAGACATTAACTAATTTCTAGTTTAACTTTGTGTCTGAACCCAGATATTATTTCACTGAAAGAAAGAAAAAATCCAGTTATCAGCTTGTGAATCTAGAGAGCTGTTATGGATTTAAGAAGACACTATTGTATCCAGAATGCTTTGATTTTGTAGAAGGAAATTTGTAATGTGTGTGTCTTTGAGTCATTGTCAACTCTTGTCAATTCATCCTTGCAGTTTACTTGGCAAGAATTTGGAAATAGTTTGTCACTGCCTTTTTCCTACAGCTGAGAGATAATGACTGGTCCAATGGAGTCCACCCAACTGGCTTCATACCTAAGGTGGGATTAGAAGTCACAGTCTATGAATTTCTACCTGATAGTTTTAATCACTATACTAAATTGCCCCTCATGAGGAAACATATTCTGATCCCATTTATAAATAGTAATCCTCAACTGGCAATCATTCTTTAGCAGCCATTCAAAATTACAGTGGCACTGAAAAAAGTGATCTATCAGCAATCCTCACAAACTGTTCCAGAATCTGCTTAACAACTGTTGGAATAAATGTTCTTCTGGGTTCCGGTCCAAGTGGGGAAAAAGACACCGGAAACATAGAAGCTGATAGGAAAGATGGTTTATTGATGAAGAGGACCACATGGCTTGGAGGTCCTAGATGATCTCTGAGATGCTGGGAGTCCCTGGGTTTTATGCCCTCTCTGGGCTTTGAACTTCCTGTTTCCCAGGAAGAGTATTCTGATTGGTTGCTGTCAGATGTCATAGCTAGCTTTGTAGGTTGTCTGTGTGCTAAATTTGGTTGAAATTTGGTTGGTGGTGCAATGAAGGGCAATTAAATGGCTCTGCCTGGAGGAGTTAGACTATTGTTTCCACATTGTTTCCACATTCAGAAAACATAAGCTCATTAATTAAGAACCTGACTTTTTAGAAGCAATGGTGGGATTCAGAAATTTTTACTACAGGTTTTGTGGGCATGGTTTGGTGGGGGTGACATGGCTTGGTGGGCATGATGTGGCTTGGTGGGTGTGGCTTAATGGGCATGGCAGGGGAAGAATACTGTAAAATCTCCATTTCCACCCCACTCCAGGGGAAGGATACTGTAAAATCCCCATTGCCTCCCCACTCCTGGGGGAAGGTTATTGCAAAATCCCCATTCCCTCCCCACCCCACAAACCTGCTTTCCAGCTACGTTCTCCTGTGCAAGGCAACAAAAGAAGGCCCAGCCAATCAGCTGGGATTCGGGAGGCAGAGAATAAATGGAGGCAGGGCCAGTCAGAAGTAGTATTTGCCGGTTCTCTGAACTACTCAAAATTTCCACTACCGGCTCTTCAGAACTGGTCAGAATCTGCTGAATATCACCCCTGAGACACAGTTATTTTATGTTTGTTTTCACAGAAAAGAATGAAGATGGTGCTTGAAAGGAAAAAGCATATGAAAACAGACAGTTTAGCAATACAATATGAAAAGCATTGTTTTAAAATATGATGCAAGTTCACATAAATATGTTACTTCCCCTAAGTCAAATATGGAAATACAAGTTGGTAATGTTCACAAATGTTAACAGGGAACAGATCTGGGAAAAAAATCCAAAATAATGGCCATAACTCTATGAACAAAAACTTAGAATTATAGGCTTGAAGGGACCTTGGAGGTCTTCATGAGAGGCATGTAAAAAGGATGAGGTTTCAGTCTCATTATTGTGGCCACCATCTTCACTCCTCTTTTAGAGAATCTTTTAAAACTATTTATTTCCCTTTTCAGGTTCTTATTTTGGACAAGAGTTCCAACTGCTGTTGAAGTTGGTGTGTATAACATCTGTTTCAGCCAGTGGGAGTTGCTTTTTGTGATATTGGCATTCAGTGGTTTATTTCATAACTGTTTGAAGGAACATATGCTCTTAGACAGAACTGAGTGGGAATATTCGCTGACACACAGTAAAGTTGTGGCCAGGCTAAATGTAACATATTTTGCCCTAGGGTTGTTATTAAATCCCACCAGAGTTATTTTTAATGCTTATACAATAAACTGTAAATTTAATCTCTGAGACAAATAGCTTATATTCAAGGGTGGGATTCTACCGGTTCTGTCTGGCTCTGTAGAACCGCTAGCTCTGAAGAGCAGCAGGCATAGAACCGGTTCTATATCTGCTGCTGTTTTGGCCCACCCACCCGCCTGGGCTCTTACCTGACCTTTATTTCCTGCTTTTTCAACCTCAGCTGCCGTTCGAGGCATAGCTGCTGTTGAAAAAGTAGGAAAAAAGTGCTTTTTCAAACGCTGCTTTGCTGCACACAGCGTTGCTCAGCTGTCCAGGCAGCAAGCTGATGAAGATTTACACATGCGTGCAGCGTGCAAGGAAGCACATTGTAAATCACTGAACTGGTAGTTAAACCTGTCGGATCCCACCCCTGCTTATATTCAGTCAGGATGGAAATTACAATTTCATCATCTTCAATTTCTTTAAAATGTGGACATATTAAAATATGTATGAGTGAATGTTATCATTCAAGTTCATATGGACACTTCGTAAGGAGTTACTATAGCCGTGCTGGCAAACTACTGAGTGCCGAAACGGGAATACATATGTGCGCATGGGAGCACTAGAAACCGGAAAAGCAGCTCCCCAGCACGCATCAACTGAGCTTCCGGTTTCTGGTGTGCAGGTGTGCACATATGCACCAGCCAGCTGGTCTTTGCACACGCATGCATGCCAGAAACTGGAAGAACAGGTGGCCAGCATGCGCAGAACCAGAAACTCAGCTTCCCGGTGTGCACATGCACACTGGGGAACTGCTCTTCTGGTTTCCGGTGCTCCTGCATGTGCGAAGACCAGCTGGCCAGCATGCATGTGTATGCTGGAACCCAGAAGAGCAACAGGCAACAGCTGGTGTGCTCAGAGAGATGGCTCTGTGTGCCACTTCCGGCATGCATGGCATAGGTTCGCCATCATGGTACTATAGCATCTTTTTTTCCTGAAATACAGAAGTTCAATGTTCATAAATATGCTGTTAGAATTAACAAGTAAAAAAATCTGTAATTAAAAAATTATTAAAATAAAGCAATATTACTATATTTTGTTTACAATATTTCTAAGTATCCATAACTTGAGCTGTCAGATTGATATATACTTGCATAGTTCAAAAATAATTTGTAATAAGTGCTTTGGTAGGATTTGTAGATCTGGTTTGGATGTAGGTGAGAAGAAAAAAAAGCAAAAAGCAATAATTCTTTGCTATCTTTGGCTTATATGAATATTTTCTTTTGCCCAGGTCTAGTAACTTTTGTATTCAAATAATTTAATCTTAAAATGAATACTGGAAAAATGGACATAAAAGTGTATATAATATAGTACAAAACTGAGCACCTTAGCAGAATATTTCTGAGGGTCTGGAGCACTCTCTAAAAAAAATCATAACATAAAATAATTGTTTTGCACCAGTTCTTAATTTAATTAGACCTTAAGCCTTAATTTGGACTTAAAAGGAAACTGTTACAAACAATCATTCTTAGTAAATTAGCAGTAACTGATTATTTCACAGCTGGAAAAGCAAAATTATTGTCAGTTGTGCTATTGCAATACATTAAAGAAAGGCACATAGAATAATAGAACACCTGTAAACACCTGTCTTGGTGTTTACAGAGCCTTGGTGGCGCAGTGGTTAGAGTGCAATACCGCAAGCTACTTCTGCTGCAGCCAGCTGCCTGAAATTTGGCAGATCAAACCCCACCAGGTTCAAGGTTGACTCAGCCTTCCATCCTTCCAAGGTGGGTAAAATGAGGAGCCGGATTGTTGGGGGCAATGTGCAGTGACTCTGTAAACCACTTAGAGAGGGCTGTAAAGCACTATAAAGCAGTATATAAGTCTTAAGTGCTATTGCTATTATGTGAAAAAAGTGAGGTTTTCATTTCTAATAGTGAGATGCAAGATACAAAAGCAAACATTGAAAACATATTGCAATAATTTCCACTAGTGCAAAATTACATCATTCCAGCAATAAACTGATTTGCCTGATCTTATTAGAGAAATAAACAAAGGGATGTAATGTGTGAGACTAAGAAAAGAGTACAGGTATAGACAAAATACCTAGAAATAATAAAATCAAAGTATGAGATCATAAGAAATCGGAAAATCAACTTGAACTGAAATTAAGCATGAAGCAATCCTAAAAAAAAAAAAAAAATCTGATGCATTCCAGAGCTCTATCACACCCACTCTATAATTTTTAAGTAGCAAAAACAAAACAAGCACCCAAAATTAGATTATGCCAAAATGCCAATCCAATACTGCCATCTAGTGGGCATTTTGGTTGGCAGTAGAGGCTTTGTTTTTCTATTTTGAAGCATTAATTCTCTGGAACAACCTTTCCCATCTTTTAGGTATGCTAAGAATACAGTTCCCAAAACATCATGTGACACAGCAGGTCCAAAAAGGTTAAGGTTGCCTTAAAATTTAGTGTTTACATAAACCATACATAATATACTGCATGAAAGACCTGGAATATAAATAATCATTTTTGTTAATATCTTTAAAAGACTTTAAAGCAATGTTTATATTTTCCATCTTTCCTCACTCATGGCAACTTTAATATAAAATATCTAATATTTCATATTTAAGATCATTCTTTGTACCAAGGAACCTCTTACATTAAAGAGTTTAATTTAATGGATTGTAATTTTATATGTGAAAAATTAACTGAAATATTTCAAGGGAATATTCTTGTTAAGAGGGGACAATCTGTTATTTCAATAGACAACCATCCAGTTGTTTTCTTTTGAGGGAAATATCGTCGTTCTGGTTACTGGATCATTTATTAGAAATCCATATTAGTAAGCAAAATAGGCCATTTTTTGTGCAACACCTGCTTAAGTTTTAAGAAAAGGAGTTGTGGAAAAAAAAGTAGCATCATCCTTTGCAAATATGTAAGTCTGGTATTTCTATGATGATCATGCAATCCTATTTTGAAGAAGTAACATTTATTCATGCTGGCTATAGAGTGTGGTACCTTGGTATTTATCGCTAATTGGTTCTGTGAGCTGCGATGAGTGCCAAACAATTTTTTCCCGTAAAGCATAATGTAGTGAGTTACAAGTCAGCTGACACTGACAAGGTCTAGCTTGCGCGTCAGTACGAAACAAATGATGAGTAGCAGGACAAAATGCATTGAGTATCAAATCCAATGAGTCAAATCCAGTGATTGAGCACCAGGGTACTACTGTATCAGCTACAAAGACTATACCTAATTCTGTTTAGTAGTAGTAGGGTAACCCTTTATTTTCCCTGTGATGAAAAGAATGTAAGTATACACCATGTGCACCAAATTATTGTTTATGTTTTGTTCTTGTTGTTTTGTTATCTGGTAAGGAACTCTGGGATATGCCCTGATTATAGTGACAAGACAATGCAAAATCTATTGCGCATTGCTCAGCTAAAATGTATATATAAAGATGGTAAACCAGAATGAGTTAATTTAGGTCAGGGATGTCAAACTCATGGCCCGTGGGCCGGATGCGTCACATGCTGGTATTCCGCCCTGCAAAGGGGAATAAAGTCCCGATACGTCATGTGATGATGCAGTGACGATGCGAGTTTGACACCTCTAATTTAGGTGATAAAGAATGAAGTGGTTGACATTTGAAAGCAACTAGTGAGTGTCATGGAAGGAAGTTTGAGGAAATGGCTTAGGGAAATCAGCAGATCAGGCAAAGAAAAATTGATGTGAAACTTAGCTTTTACTAGGAAGATGTGGGTCATAATATTGCTGTTGTTCGATAATTTATGCAAGAGAGTCCCTTGCCTGCTGAGGTAGAGTTGCGAGAGTTGACATTTACCAAAAATTGTTACGTTTTTGCCCTCAATCTTTCCCAGCATGAGGGTCTTCTCCAGGGAGTCCTTCCTTCTCATCAGGTGGTCAAAGTATTTGAGTTTCATCTTCAGGATCTGGCCTTCTAAAGAGCAGTCAGGGTTGATCTCCTCTAGGACTGACCGGTTTGATCGCCTTGCAGTCAAAGCCAAGGGACTCGCAGGAGTCTTCTCCAGCACCAGAGTTCAAAGGCCTCCATGCTTTGGCATTCAGCCTTCCTTATGGCCCAATTTTCACAGCCATACATTGCAACTGGGAAAACCATAGCCTTGACTATACGCACTTTTGTTGGCAGGGTGATGTCTCTGCTTTTTAGTATGCTGTCTAGATTTGCCATAGCTTTCCTCCCCAGGAGCAAGCAGCTTTTGATTTCTTGGCTGCAAGTCCCCATCTGCAGTGATCTTGGAGCCCAGGAAAATAAAATCTGTCACAACCTCCATTAGCCCTAAGTTAATGCTTATTTTAAAGGATGCACAAATTGGAATGTCCCACCAAATAAGCAAAGTACAAAATTATCCAGTGGGGATGTGGAGTGGTAGCCTCCAGTCATATTTTACAAGGTATTACCAAAATGTCTCACTCTGGACAAGATTTTCCCAACATAGGACAGGAGCAGTGTAAATACTAAACACACCTACGCCTTAAGATAAATCAATAAAAACCTTCTAACTAAAGAGGCTTAGTGAAGTGAATATTAATGATCATAAAATTATGATTAAGTAAAGTGTGTTTATTGATTTGTTAATTTGTTATTTTTGCTTTTCTTTTTTATTGTTCATTAGTCCTTTTTATTGACTCTACTGAACAAACTTGGATGCAGCCTTGGGATTTTAAAAAATGAACAAATTATTTGATCTTGCCGATCTGAGCTCTTTTTCCTCAAATATATTTTATTAGCACATTTTATCTGCAATGTTGTGATCCTAAGAAAAAAAGTAGCCTCTGTTGCCCCTCTTCCATCTTCACTCAGCCTGTATTTTTCCATGCTTGGGAAATAAATAAAACAAACTGAAAAAGATTTTAAAGAGGAATAGGAAAGGTTAAATCCTCATTGAGTAAATATGCATCCGGGGGAAAAAAAAATAAACTTCCTGTTTGATTATTGTGAGAAAGATACATTTTTTAAAATGTTCTTTTTAATGGAGAGAATCAAATATTTCTTTATTCCCATTTTCACTGCATAGGTTCCATCTTTTTTCCTCCATTCTATTCCTTTTGTAAGGATATACATGGCATTTTAAAGAACAATTGGAAAAAAGTATATTGGTTCATAGAGAAATTATTCTTAATACTTAAGAGAAGCCTGAAAAAGATTACATACCTTTACTGCTTTCCGGTCCTTGGACATTCAAAGAACAAAAAACTGTATAAGCAGAGCTCAAAGGCTGGTGCAGTGAAACTTATCTGGATTCCTTGTGAAGAGAAAATATTTCAATATCGCCAGGTTCTGAATTCAGTTCCACTTATTTTAAACGGAGCAAAACCTTCCTTGACTTGTATTTCTCAAGGAACTTGTCATTTCATTTGAAATATAACCACAATTTTTTTTTGGCGGGGGGGGTGAACATGACCACTGAATCTCAGCAATAAAGGCTGTCTGTCTAGGATGAAATAATTTTTCCAGATCTTGTTTTTTTTTTTTAATCAAGAGGCAATATTAAATTCCTGACCCATACCTACTGTATGTCTAAGAGTATTTTTGGTGTTAAACTGATGTGATATCCATGTCCTTTTAGATTTTAATCATCAGCAGCAGATAATGCCAGGATAAAAACAATCCCTATCCTTTTAACAAAGTCCAATAAAAATGACTATAAATGAGGCATTGAGAGAACACGAATAGCCATGGGCAAGCATGAAGAAATAATTTTTATCAAAATTCTTTATTTCTTCCAATACTGCATTAGATAAATAGGTAGTGAGTAAATTTCGCAAGAGTAAAATAAAAAACAGGATAAAATCTAGTTAAAATAGACCCATATAGAACACGTCAATCATCACAGAAAATAGGAACACAGTGTTATAACATCCAGAAAGATGTTCAGTTTTCAAGGCTTTGTCTTGTTGGTGGACAGAGATAGGAAGATGGCATCTGATGTTCCTTTCGTTACAAGATTCCATTGGGTGCAAAGATAAAAAAAGAGGGAAACCAAATTGGATTTAGTTTTACAAAGTCAGGTTCTTGGTTCAGATAATCACTGAACTGTTACTATAATGAGCTTTGTTAATTCCTGGTTGGCCATTATGTTGGAATTTCATCCTGAGTTATACAAATGTGCCCTTAAATATTGGCCCTCCGACCTGTCCCTGCGCTTTTTTTCCCCTCCTCTCAGCTGATTGGCACTGCAGCCCTCAGCTGGGGTGTAGAAAACTGTGCACGTGCGCACAATCACCTGGTAGCGGAACAGGTAGGATCCCACTGCTGGTAAGTGTGTGTGTGTGTGTGTGTGAGAGAGAGAGAGAGAGAGAGAGAGAGAGAGAAGTGGGGAGGGAGGAAGAGAGAGAGAAACTGTCTATCAAAGTTAGGAGATTGTTTATGTGTGCTACCCTTAGTTATTAGGAGTAGGACAGAATATTAACATTTGTATCAGTCAATCTTTGAATCAACCAATCAGTTTGGGACAACTAGGGATGGGGATTGTTTGTTTGCTGTGTTTTTTAAATTTTGGAGAGGTCCTGTGATACTGCATCCACAATAAATTATACCCAATTTTATTCTAAATTTACTCTAGTCAACAATATAGACAGGAAATCCTTGCGGGTAAAACAGTCTGTGCCATCTGGCGGAGAAGAGAAACAACGTAGAATATATCAATAGGGATACATTTCTACTTATGAACGGCTGCAGGCCTTCGCACAGATAATTATTTTATTAGAAAAGCCATAGACGCTCCTTGAAATGTGAGAGGGTATGCCATGAAGTGCCCGTGACATGGATGACTGAAATGTATGTGAAAATCATGAAAAATTTAACAAATGCAAGAAACCAGAGCTGAAAACATTCAAACTGCCTTGAACTCGGCGCTCAGAATTTTTAAAAACATTCATGGTGAAATGATTTTTAATATGAGAAATTATTGACTATATGGGCAGCAATCTAATGTGTTTCATTAATCTATATTAAATTAAAATCAAATATAATTTGTCTTCACCCTTCTCAGTTCACTCACACACACACACACACACACACGATTGAAACCAACCTGGCAAAATTCAGTAAACCATAACGTATCAGTTCATTATCTAAACCATTTTGTATGATCAATTAGTCAGTTCCAATATGCACAAACTCACAGTCGCAGTGTTCTAACAGACTGGAGCAGATTTGAATGACGTACAGGTAGCTGTGGAGGAAATAAAACATTTCCAGTGCATGACAAAGTTGCACTCTCATATAGATAAGACAGTGTCTTTTTTGTATTCATTGTGTAATGGGTTAAAGAGGAAAATCAGCTTTTATTATAATTATGACCAACATCTTTTTTTAAAAAAAAAACTTACCTTGAACAAAATGGTAGCATCTTTTTTTAAAAAAATCATTCTTCTGCCAAGGGGTTGAGGCATTCTAAGTGACACTCAGTAGCAATAAATTGAAGAGTTTTTGAATTATTTATGAAAGATATGTCTAAATTGATGTAGAAGTACACTCATCCTTACTGGATAGACTTATACTGGGTGATAATAAGGGTTTATTTAATACAACTAGTAAAAATTCTAGCAAGAATGAAATAGGAGTTGTATATAAATAAACTCAAAATGTAGATTAGTCCAAAAATATATAAAATATAATTTCTAGCCTAGTTAAATTCTGCACTTTTTGCAGGATCTAATCTGGGTCAGTCACCGGGACCAGAGGTTTAGTCTTCTGAGCTTTTGGACTTGTGCTGGAGCTCATCTGCACCTTTTATACAGCTATTTCTTAACATTTCTACTCATTTACAGTTTTGAATTCTTGTTATCAAAGGAAACCTCAAATACAGTACTTCCAAGAGTTCTTCTAGCAATTACATTCACTTGAGTATTAGATTACATGTACATACAAAACTTGGGTTGCAGCAACTATATGTTTGAAATATTATGAAATACTGCCTAGAGCTCATGAATATACACATTCTTTATTCAGATCCTTATGCTAAAATGAACTCTTAAGAAAAAAAGCTGGAGGAATTTCCATTATGAGAACTAGGATTCAATGGAAATTCAACAATTATGGATATTTGGAAGACATTTTAAGGGGCCAAAGGCATGACAAACGTATCATTTGAGAAAGGAATTTTATTTCAAGCTTCTAAGGGGACGGGGTATTACAAACCATAGGGAATAAAAACATTAGAAACTATTCCAAAATTGGCTGTAGCTTTAAAATAAAGATTCAAGCAGGTTTTACAATAAAGAATACCCAATGAAACGGTTTTAAAAGATTTTAAAAGTATTGGCTTTACCATATTTGCTAACCCATTATTTTTTTAAAAAAGCTGGGCATAAATATTCCGTGCATTCGTATGCATTATTTGGTGTTGCATATTATATACCTTGGTACAGTATTTAAATTATCAACGAAGACTCCAACGCAGTGCACTTATAAATAACGCAGTCATTATAAATCACATTGAAAACATAGTTGCTATTTTCATTGTTACAAATTCAGTATCCCAGTGAACATAGAAAGAAAGTAGCTACAACAATCAATAGTTGACTTTATTTTTTAATATAAAAGATATTAATGGAAACCCACCCTACCACTTCCTTCCCTAAATGTAATGCTTTACCTCTTTGAAATAAAAATAAAGTACTAATTCTATATACATCACATGTACCATACAAAAATGTATCCAAATTTTCTATTGCTACCAAAGTGTTCTAAAATTAAAAGTTACATAAATCCCCTCACTGAAGCAAAGATTACAAGTTACAAAAAAAGTCAAATTACACACAACCGATCAAGTTATTTTATACAACCATTTTCAAGACAACTTTTTCTCTCAAAGCAAATTGTCTTATGTGCCTGTATAAAAATGTATATCAATATACTTTTTTTATTTATTTCTCTTTATAAAGCAAAGTAATACATTTTCTACAATAAATATAACACAGGGAGGCACATAAAATCCAGGGGAAATAGATGAGATACGGGTTTGTGAGAAATAATATACTTAACAAGCTTTAAGCCAGTGTTGTGTAATCACAACAAATGTCCAAAATGGTATCTTGGGCAACAATGGAGTGTTTTTAGAGATTTTTCCAACTGATGTACATAGCATAATTTTATTTCCATTATATTTCTCACAAAGTACCCTCCAAAATAATGTAATTCCTTATTTAAAATATTTATTTGTTGTCATAAATTTACAGTTTAGGTATGTGGTACTTTGTGCAAAGAGTAATGATTTTTGCAAAGTCAAACATTCAGAGGCCTTGTTAAAAACTATGGATCACAAAAAAGTTACATAAGCAGCACCGCACCATAATATATGATCTATTAATCCAATCTGATGTTATTTCCTTAAAAAGTCCCTTAGCAGGATAGTGGTGCCTATGTATTTTTTTTTAATGTGAAAAGAAATGGAAACAACAATCTTTTTCCCAAACAAAAGAAAGAAAATTTTAAAAAGCTACATTTAAAATCAGAATAAGTTAAAAAGCTGACTATACATATATATACATTTTATAAACACTATGAACAAGATATATTTTAATGGAAATGCTTGAAACAGCAACATAATGATAAAACTTTAAATCAATATGGCAATGGTGATTTAGAGAAGCTGCTCAACCAGTTTAGTCTGCAGAATTCTGCCACTGGATCAATGATTACTGAGCTGTATCTTCAATACATTCTTGTAGACAAAGAGGTTAATTTGTAGTTCTCTATACAAGTTCTCTCTTGTAGACAGAGAGGTTAATTTGTAGTTTTATCTCTTGGTGACAACCTATGTTAGTCAATATCACTGAAGTCACTGACTGGCTCTCCATGAACTCTACTTAAATGGTTCATAGCACGATCAAATGCAACTCTTACAGCTTTACGAATACTTGAGTTTCGACCTTCCATCATTTTTAATTTATCTATTGTTTCGTCGATCCCAAGTGGAATCATTTTGGATTTTGGAAGCCACTGCCTGTAAACAAATGAAAGGAAATGCTTTTAAAAACATTTTGGAATAAAAATAATAATTAAACACTGAATGCTTCTCCAATAATTCTATTTTTAAATATCTATCTTATCATTTTAACGAACTAAGGTGTCTACCTTTTGGGGGCTGGTGAAGCACTGAGTCTTTGCTACAGCTCCAAATGTGATGGGGCCAAGACAGGAATGAGGTTTAATTTAAACTTTGTTTCATTTTAATCTTGAAAAAATATGATCCAACAATCCAGTCAAATTAGATTATGATTTAGTGACAACTTTTAGAAGCAATATAGGAATCATAATTCCTGTTATTTACGGATTATTTATTAATTTAACAAATATATATGATTTCCCCATCCCACTGAAGGTGTCTCTGGTCAATATATAATTAAAACAATATCATAATATCACAACTTAAAAGTTGAAATTAACTTGAAAACTTAAAAAATAAATAAAAATAACATCTAAACACAAAATAATCATCTGACAGGCTTTCCATGATCCCCAAAATTGCTGGAAAAAAACCACATTTTCAGGAACTTTAGAAACACAAACAGGGACAGGGCTAAGTTCACACTGGGAGGGGGTAGAATCACATTCTGGACACCAGGCACTACGGCAGAAAAGTGAAGTGAAACGAATACTAGACATGGGTGATCAATTACGTATGTTTGAACTTGTCTGGAAGGAGAGGAATGTAATCTTACACACAAACATACAGACATAAACACACAATTCTTTTTCTCTGTACTTAATAGATAACAGATAATCAGAGTTGGAAGGGACATTATAGGTCATCTAGTCCAACCCCCCCGCCCAAGCAGGAGATCCTACACCATTTCTGACAAATGGCAGTCCCAATCTCTTCTTGAAAGTCTCAAGTGATGGAGCTCCCACAACTTCCGAAGGCAACTTCTGTTCCATTGGTTGATTGTTCTCACTGTCAGAAAGTTCCTCCTTATTTCCAGGTTGAATCTCTCTTTGTTCAGTTTCCATCCATTATTCCTTGTCTGGACTACAGGCGCTTTAGAAAATAGCTTGACCCCCTCCTCCTCTCTGTAGCAGCCCCTCAAATATTGGAAGACCGCTATCATGTCTCCCCTGGTCCTTCTCTTCACTAGACTAGCCAAGCCCAGTTCTCCTGTAACCATTCTTCATATGTTTCAGTCTCCAGTCCCCTACCTTTTTCTTCTGTTCTTCTTTGCATTAGTTTGTAAACTTGTACAGGTAATCCTTAACCTACAACCACAACTGAGCCCAAGATTTCTGTTGCTAAGTGAAAATTATTGAGTTTTGCCCCGTTTTACGACCTTTCTTGCCACAGTCATTAAATAAATCAATGCAGTTGTTAAGGTAGTGACATGGTTAAGTGAATCTGGTTTCCTTTTTGACTTTGCTTGTCAAAAGGCTGCAAAAGATGACCTCAGGACACTACAACCATCATAAGTATAAACCAGTTGCCAAGCATCCGGGTTTTGATCACATGATCATAGGAATACTGCAATGATTTTAAGTGTGAAAAATGGTTATAAGTCACTTTTTCTCAATAACTTATGCTGTGGTTGCAACTTCAAATGGCCACTAAACAAATGGTTATAAGTCAAGGACTATCTTACAAGCTTTACACTTTAATACAAATTATTACAAAAAAGAAAAGTTAAATGAAATATCTCAATTTTATAATATTCCTTCAGCTGTCCTTTGCTCTGTAGGTCTGAAGACAAGGACTGATTACAAAATTACTTTTTCATCCAAGTCATAACTCTGCAGATGGTTGTTAAAGGTGGCAGTCCTTCCTTAGACTACTTATACTTAAAACACACTGATTACTTTCACAATTAACACACTGCTCCTCTAATACAGCACTTGGAGCAATCATTTCCCATCAAACAATATTTCCAATAAATGTCTATTTGTCTTACAAAGAAAAAAAACTATGTTAAATAGAGAGAAGAATTACTTACCAGCTTCTTTTATTATCAAAAAATAAAACCAAAAAAAGTTTTTCATCTGATTTGGTCTGCATTTGTTCACCAATTTTCAGTACATCAAGGGGTGGCACTGGTATTGTAACACCATTGTGATGACCAGCAACACGAGGCATTTTAGGATCAATTATCTATAAAATGAGGCGGCAAATAATACTAAATAAGTAGCAATATTTTAAAGATTCTTCAAAAATATTTAAATATTAATATTACTATGAACTTATGAATAAGCAAAATCTAGAATTGGGTATACCAACTTATCTCTCCAGAGAAATTCTAACTCAGAACCTAATTTCCACGCTAATTTCTCCGTTCCTTCCTCCTCATAGATCTTCCTCAAGAACTTCCAAATGTTCCATTGGAAGTCAAGAGACCAGATTGAAGTCTGCGTAAAGGGATTGTCTGGCAGAGATTTACATACTGGATGTAAATTAATTCTCTACAGACTTCATATTCAGCCCACTTGACATAAACCTAAATGTACTACAAGTGTGCAGGGTTTGGGATTCAAAGACAAAAATATGCTGTCTGGAACCCTCCAGTGGTGACATTTACAGCGTGTAAATAACTGCCCTCTGTAGTTACAGAGAAATTTGGGGAAAATATATTGATTAATAAGAGTTGCAGAAAGTGCTACATCCATTTTGCCTATGAACCTGAAGTTCCATACAATCCTAAAATTCAATTTACTGTAGTTCTTATAAAAACAGCATGCAAACATATTATCATATAACCAATTGCATTACTTTCCAGACTGCTGCTCTCACATTTACTAACAAGGTATGAAATACAGGATATGTGAATGTATATACACACATACCTATCTAAAGAGTTTCATATATGTTTATGTGTTTATCATTTTAGGTCAGTGTTTAGCTATGCAATGTATTCCAAGTAGATTCAGAAAGTTTTGGGTTTGTTTTTTAACTTATGGTTGTCTGTAACTGAGCAATCAGATGCAAACTTATTTCATTAAGCAAGAGTGCAAGTTGGCTTTTTTTTATGATACGCAAAATATGTATTGTTAAAAGTTTGTATAACTGAATCTATATGGTAGATACAACTACATCCTGACAACTTCAAAAAGCAAGTTATTTATCACATCAGGAATTCAGAAATTACATACTAAATTTTAGATGTAACAGGATACTTGGTTTTATCCGTAATGAAAGTTGATTCCTATGTACAGAACCTTACTCTATACATTGGGTTTTCCCAAGAGGTTTTGTTGATGGAGTGCTAACTTACCAGTGCTGGATAGGAAGGATAGCCACTACATTTGGCCCACACAACTTTTAGAGGTTCAAGGACAGAATTGGAAGCATCCGTTGAAATCCACATGTTATTGTGTCCAACTTCTAAAATGAAGAAAGTTATTTTAGAAAATAATTTGTTGTGATCTGTAGGATTAAGCTGATGGAAAAGCAAATTCAGGGTGCTTTTTTGAGAATAAAAGGATGAAGAAACTAAGAAACAACTTTAAGCAACAGCATCTTTTCTTGTCCTATATGAACTCAAGATCTGATTGTGTAGCGGTTAAAGTGCAATATTGCGGCAAACTCTGCCCACAACCTGGAGTTCGATTCTGATGTGGCTCAAGATTGACTCAGTTTTCCATTCTTCTGAGGTTAATAAAATGAGGACCCAGATTGTTGGGGGCGATATGCAAATAAGGCTTCTACATTGTAAACTGCCCAGAGGGTGCTATAAAGCACTATGAGGTGAAACATAAGCCTATATGCTATTGTTATTGCTGTCTGACATGATTAAAAATCAGTTTGATTTAGAAGTTGCCTTAAACCAAATCTTTGTAAGTAGTCCTTAATTTATAACAATTAGGACAGGAATTATGTCTGCTGAGTGAAGTGGTTGTTAAGCGAGTTATCAGATGACTGGACCTGATTTTACAACCATTTTTACCTGGTCATTAAGTGTATCACTGCAGTGAAGTGAATTTGAGCCATTAAGTGAATCTGGCTTCTCACATTGACTCTGCATGCCAGAAGCCAGCTGAGAAGGGCACAAATCGGGACTGCATGACTGTAAGACACTGCAGTCTTGCAGTCTTGAAATCTCTGAACTGCGATGTGACCATGGTGCAATGTTTGTAACTTTGAGACTAGGCTGTTAAATCACTTTTTCAGCACCATTGTAACTGAACTATCGTTAAGGGAGTGGTTGTAAGTTGAGGACTACTTGTAATGTAATATTTAATGGAGAAAATAATCACAGAAAGATCATTTGCTAACAGAAATTTGCCAGCTGCATGAAAATACTTACTGAACTGGGTTCAAATATTAGCACACGCAGATCGTTTATTTACGATTATTTATATGTTGACTAGTACAGCTACAGATCACGATGAAACAAAATTAATATACAACCATGAGCACTGAAATCTGAATCAACTGTATAAATGAAAAGAGGCCTGCCACCGAGGCGGCTTAATTTCTAGCTCCTTTCATCCTGATTTGTGGAAGATTCTTGTTTGCCCGCTCTGCCTATGTGGATTGCTGGGGCCATTTATAGGCACCGTAGACCCTACAGTACGGTAACAAGGTCCCGAAGTAGATAGAGCTTTATGGGCAATAATCCAAAGAGGATTTAAAAGTCAACGGTAACCCATGCAAATCTCACAAAATTGCTGTTACTCTGCTGTAATCGTTATTAGCCAATTGTATTCTGGCCCAGGTGGAATTTCTGAGTTGTCTTTAAGAGAGTACCTCTAAGTAAAGCATATTACAGTAATTCACACACAAAATTGGAAAGCATGAGTGCTAGTGCCAGAGGACTCTGAACCAGAAAAGACCACAACTGGGACCTCTGTTAAAGCTGGTCTAAAGCCTTTCAGGCCATAGGCTCCACCTGAAGGATCCCACAATGAAATATCCAAGAGCTTAATATCACTTCCTTTATCAATAGCAACTAAAAATGTCCCCTTAGGATGAAGCGACACAGTACCAGCTTCCTTGTAGGTGATTGCAAAGGATACCATGGTCAAATGCCACTGAAAGAACATGCAGGACACAGAAGGGCATATTAAACCAGGGAAACTTTCATTCCATGCCTAGGCCTGAACCCAGAGAGAAAAGAATCCAGAGAATACACTTTGTTCAAGGTCCTTATTAATGATCACCCAGCCATACTCTCACTAGCATCAAAATCCTTTAAAAAAAAAACAAAGGATGAACGGTCAATAGTCATGTAAAATAATTGGTCCAATCTCTTAAAACATGGATCTGCCATTTTTAAAGCCACTTTGGTCTAATGGTTAAGGCAGCAGGCTAGAAATCAGGAAACCCGTGAGTTCTAGTCCTCCCTTAGGCATGGAAGGCAGCTGGGTGACTTTGGGACAGTCCTTCTTTCTCAGCCCAACTCACCTCACAGATTTATTGTGGGGAATATAGAGGAAGGAAGGAATATTATTTATGTTTGCATTATTTATAAAAATATTTTTTAAAGCTACCAAAAAAAATAAAAAAATAAGAGGACCAGTGCTATCTCTATCTGGCTGACATACATGACTATAAATCCAAATCTTGGTCCTACTACTATAAAATGTCTGAGCAGAAAGGGAAAAATATAATCAAATGATGATCTAATCTTAAAATTCTTTTCAGGGATACCGTTCCCCTTCAACAGCTGGAACCACAGACTAGGCCTTTATAAGAGCTCCCTGACTTTTTTGACTTATGCCAAACCTTTGTTATCTCTTATTCGAATACAACAAATAAGATTTATAACATATGTCAAATAAGTGATAAATAGCCATGAAGCAACTGAGAAAAATGTGGTAATATTAGCAAAACCTTATCACAACACAACTTAAAGGAAGGAAATGACATTATGAAAGCTACTGAGTGTGTTTTACAAAAAGATAAGAAGTTGAAAATAATTTTGTTATATTTAAGATTGAAGGAGAGCCTAGGACCATAACTGAGCCCAGAATTAAAGTCATAAGTCAGGCCATTTGTTTAGTGCAGGGGAGTCACACTCACATCATCATGATGGCATCACGTGATGTATCGGGACTTTTTCCCCCTTCACTAAAATGGGTGTAGCCAATGCGTGACGCGGGCCGGGAGTTTGACAGCCCTGATTTAGTGGATCATCACCTGACCACACCTTTGTTTTGCAGCAGTCATTAAGTGAGCATGGTGGTCATTAAGCAAACCCATTATCTGCAATGGGCGTTTTTTTTTTTGCTGGAAACCAAAAGTAAATACTGATTTCCAGCAAAACATCACATACTGTGGTCACATGACTGGGAATTCTGCAAAAGGCCATAAATGCAGGCAGACGGCCTAGTGCCCAAACATTGAATAGTTGCTAAGAGACTGGCATAAGTCAAGGACTACATGCATGATTATCAGTCAAAATGAAGCATAAGTGAGGTTAAGAAAACACACCAAGGCATTAAGGGGGGTATATATAAAAAGCACCATTTCAATGAGTACAGATGCCCAGGTTTGAAGAGACAAGGCCTTTTAGTTTACTAAGCAAACTAGAAGCTATATAGACAGACACTTACACAAGCCTGATGATGTAAGATGAGACTCTGCCGAAACATTGCTACAACTTTAAAAGCACAACTATAATGACGTGGGAAAATACCCGAACAAAGCTGAATACCATACTTATAAATATATATACATTAAAATATGTCAATTACCAGCTGCAATTCTTGCTGCTTTTGCGTAGTTTCCATTTTCAATGCATGATATCAACTCACTTCTGTCTTCTAAGGTGTGCCTTCGTATTAGCGCTGGTTTACCTTTTCCACATTTTGGCCGGCTAAAACTACACATATTTTAAAATGTATTAGAAATCACCAAAGTATTATTTTCTTCAGAGATCCAAAAATGATCCTAATAGGGCTGTGTTCATGCTACTATCCGTTAGCTCAAGTTGTAAGAGCAAACAGGAACTGTTTGAATTCTAATTCAGGAATTCAAAATAACACAGAACACTTTTTAAAGATGTTTAAATTTCAAGCTATGCTTACAAACCCTGATAAGAAAAGCTAGCTAGCATAGTATAGGTAGCAAAAAAAGTCGCTTCCTTTGAGAACTAAAAATCCTGAACTATACTAAGGACTAAAATCCAACTCGGGCAAAATTGCAAAGCTTCCTTCCTTTCTGTTTGTTTGTATATGAATTCATGCAATGTTAAGAGTTATTTAATTTTCTAAATTTAACTTTTGAATCTCTCTCTGCGTGTGTGTGTTATGGATTCCATCTAGAGTATTATAAGTTCCACACTACTGATCCCTCCGCTAAATTTTGAGCATCTTTTCATTTAAGCAAACACATTTTTACCTTGAGTTACACAACAGACTGTTGCTTGAAGATATGCTAGACTCTGATGCACAACGGCGACGAGGTTCAACTTTTCTTCCTGGAGTGTCATGTATTTCTGATTCTTTATTGCCATCTCCAAAACCATTTGAAAGGCCTGGCAGGTTAACAAAGAAATAAAAAATACAGTTAATTTGGAAGGATGCTGAAGTTTCCTACTAATTTCAATATACATTAATATGCATGTTTTAGTATCTCTATTAACAGAGCTGTAGTGTTTGAAAAGAAAGGATAAAATGTTAATTTTAAAAAAAACTTCAGAAGATGTGTAGGCACCAGTGAAAAAAAGGACGTCCAGTCAAAGGAAATAATAATTGCAAGTCATGTTGAACAGTGCTGCTCTTGAAATAACAGTTGAAGAGTCACATCGGAGGAAGCAACACACAACTAAAACCCTTCATTCAAATTACCACTTTAGAAAACATGTAATCACAAACTGTAACCATGTGGGTAATATTTAGTATAAACCACCATAGCTGCAAAAGAAAGTATAATTATTCTTCCCCACTGGCCAGAAGAAAACGAAGTCATTGTCCTCCACTCGTCACCTCATATTTGGATCAAAAACAGTCAGCAGAGTGTTTATTTCCATAAATTTAAAATTATCGCAATCATCTTCATCCAGCATTATAATTGTATACACATGCTATCTCATATAAAACAGTACAACATTCATTAAATCCAAACGTCTGTAACCTAAACTCATCGACAATTTTAAATTTGGGAAAAGAGGCTGGCAAATCTAATATAGTAAGAAAATATTTGCAGGGTTATTTGTGGAAATGCTGATATGTTTAGAAAGTACTAAAAAGAATGATATAATTTTTATGACTAATAATCAAGGCATCAAAGTATGTATCATAAATGAAATACTTCCAATATTCCGTTAAAATAAAAGAATGTTACCATGTGATACTCATACAACAAAATAATCCAAGAATGCATGATCCTGCTGAATAAAATTCAGATTTCCATCCTGTCTCCTATAATTTCCATATAATATACGCATGCCAAAAAAAACACATAGACTCATATATGAGGAAGAAACAATACAAGAATATTACCTTATTAGCAAGATATTACTGTTTGGCTTTGTATTTAATACAGATTAATGCATGACAGCAGGCAGTTGATACTGTCTTCTCTATATTAAAGGTAGACATTTTTTCATAGCAAAATAAACATGTTGCCTAAAAGGTTTCCAGAAGTATTAACATCATACATTTTATACCAGTATCGATACCTACACCCATGCCCACTCTATACAATGACATAAAGGTAAAGTTGTCCCATTATCAATAAGTTACCATGTGCATGCATTTTAGTAAATATACTACAGAAAGAGTAATTATATTCCTAAATCATTATGCAAATGGGGAAAAATAATTCCTATTGTTTTAATTACTTCTTAATGCAAAACATGGTACGTAACTCTGACCACAGTTCAAATACACACATAGAGAGCAGATGGAACTGTGGAAAGACTGTATCCTTCTCAGAAGCCTAGAAAGAGTATCTAGAAAACAAAACATCCTGTTTTAAAGTATTTACATGCTGTTCTCCTATTTAGTCAATTAGATAAATGAATCTAAATCCATAAACACGTTTTATTTTTTATGTCTACATGGTATACTCTACTATACATATTATTTTATATAACTGCTGAGTTTAAAAATAAATGCATAATATAAAATATACCAAATACTTGAATATTGCTGGGAACAGATACAGTCTATCTATAGTTCTATTCATATTTTGGGTTAGCTGACAGACTATTTTAAGATACTGACTTAAAAAAATGAAGAAGGAAAATAATCTAGAAAATGTATACTGCTGATATTGCAAACAATTTTGGAAAATTTCAAGGACTGCCCTGCCAGGAAACTGATGGACTTGCTCATCTAAATTCAACTTCTGCCTATCAGATGTTCTGTCATGCCTAACTAAAACATGTCCCAATCCATAAGTCTTCGATTCAAGGGCTTATTAACTTCCCTTGATTTTTGCATGTATGTATGCATATGTCAGTGTGTATATATATTTTCGCACTTCATTCTCTGTCATAGCTAGATAAAACAACATTCATAACACAAAATCAGCTGTTAATTTGATTTGAAGAAAACAACAGTCTATGACATTTAACTGAGATTATTATTATTTGTTAAAAATACCCATAAAGTCTACTTTCCTTCTAAAGAATCAGGCTTTTACCTATGCAATATCATGCCACAGGAAGCTAATTAAAGATTTATTTTTGTATTAACACTGTTCCATATAGTAATTCTATTAGCATTCAGGCATATAAAATTTAAGGGACAATGTATGCATATGCATGTGAAATCAGGAGGTTGAAGTAAGTAATTGTAACAGCAATTACAGATATTTTCCTTATAGGAGCAGAACTGCATTTATTTTAATGAATTGTTTTATTGACATTACACAAACACATACACAAATGATTTTTACTTGAGAGTGCATTACCACAAACCTAATTGTATTGTATTGAAGATGAGAATATGATGAAAAAAGGTTTAATTATGTTAATAAAGCCTTTTGAAATGTAAATAACTAAATCAACTTGTGATTACTAGAGTAGTGTTCTCTACTGATCCCTCTCTCAAAAGAAAATAAGCAAAATATTTTTAAAAAAATGCAAGCACAGCCACATAAGCATAAATACAGGAAACATAAAGGTGAAATTATTAACACTTGTAAAGTCCGACGTGAGATACTGAATTTAGGAAAATTATGCCCATCTACTTTAAATAGCATGAAGCTACTTGACTTGTTTTTTGGGGTAACTGAAGCACACAAGGATTAGGTTAGCTTATATAGATATTAGCTAAGTTATAAAATGTAAGTAATTTCAATGATTTTTTACAACTCAAGAGTTTGTGTTAAAATGTATATGCATAAAACCGTGCTTTATTTTCTTAAAAAAAAAACCAAACTATTAGTGTCTTTATTACATGCTGTGTGAATATTCATACCATATGCAACGAATAAAGTGGAAAATTGTTAAATTATTGGTGAAGTCTAAATCTGGGCCAATGGAAGACTGAATTAGTTTGCAGAGGAATGATAATGGAAAGGAACATTCTTAACCAATCAACCCACAAGTAAAATATCTAAGATAAGAATTCTGGGGATTGGTAAACCTCCAGCCAATTTATGTCACATAGATTGCAACATACAATTTTATAACTTACGGAGATGGGAAAATATACTGAATGAAGAGCATAGGTTCATATATATCAAAGAGTTCCTCCAACAGTGTTCAAGATACTGATTTTGTTATAAGGATGGCTGATGTCTCCAACATGATCCAAAATAATTACTTGAAATGTAATTGTCTTTCTGCGTTCCAAAATGATCATTACATTGAATTCCAGTCCATGTTCAGGATAATAGAAAATAATTAGGATCCAAATAGATAAATAGTCAGCATATTAGTTAATATGAGAACCTGGAAGACAGTGAAAAAGCCATTTAGTCTCACTGAAAGGAAAAGAGCTTGATATAAATAAGCCCTCCTCCCAGTAGTTTTCAGAGCAAGATCAGCAAAACTATGCAAATTATCCATGTATTTTACTAGCTCGTTATTATATGTTTAACCTATCTTAAGAGAAGAGTTCTCTGGGTAAGTGATAAAGCTATTAAAAGAATACAAAATAGTAAAAACAGATAAAATGGACTGAAAGAGTCTCTTTTGAATCTGCTGCTCATTATTGATAATGGTATCAGCAGAAAATGTTAAGGTATTTTAATAAAAATCATGGGCTGATTTTGGAGGAGGGCAGATTTCTTTTCCCAAAACAAAACGATAATGATACTTGTGCATTTATTTCTATATTTAATAGTCAATATTAGTAATTTGCCTTATGCCACAATAGTAGAGAGAAAAATGTTAGTGATGAAAACCTAAGAAACTATCCTGAGCATTTATGGTGTATGATAACACATTTAAGATTACTAGAAGCTACTAATTCATTCAGCATACATAAAGGAAAAACACATTTGTTTTGAATTTAGCTAAAATTACTTAAATTTAGTTCTAAATTTCTATTTAAAACTTATATAGTATTTAAAAATGTTCAAGGAAAGCAGATAAACCATAGAATGAAAGTTGATAAAGAACTTCTTAGGAATGTAAATAATAGATAAGAAATTGGATCTATTAAGTAGTTGATAGTAGATAAGAAACTGAACTTATAAAGCAGTTTAAATATATATGAATTTACTTTGATAATGCATGATTTTAGGCAAGATATTTTTAAAAATATGGCCTGATATTGTCAATTGTTCAAAGAGAAAGAAAGATATTCTTTGTGCACCTTCATCATTTATACTGTTTTTTTTACAAAAGAAAGATGACTTTTTTTTATATTAGGCACATTTGCTAACACTATGTTTGGTAATAATGAGTTCTGGCAATCAGAACACAAAGATGTAGAACCTTTTTTTATAGAAAAAAGATTGCATAGTTGTTGGAAATCCAGATATATCCTTATCATATTTTTTTTCAAGATAGCAGGAATCATTGTTATTACCCAACTTTAATATTTATTTAACAATCTTGTTTGATAAAAAATGAGAATAGTTATACTAAATTTGCTTTCTTTATATGAGATTAAGTACATTGAGTATTAACCTTGAAATCCTTTTACTGGAATGCAGATCACAAGCCCTGGACTTAGTCTTTATTCAATTCTACATACCACTTAACAACTATGGGGTCGCTTTAATTAATGGGTCTGTTTTAAATATCTCTCTGTACTTAAAAAAAAAAATTATTCAGTTCAACTAAACTAGTTGAACTAATTTATCTATATGGGAATGAATAGGAAAGTGAAGCTACCCTTCAAACACCAGAAAAAGTAACAATATTACATTTATAGAAAACACATTAGCAGCACCTATCAGCAAAGCCTCTGCGCATGCGCACACATATGGAGACAAGTAGGGGGAATACCTGAAAGGAAGAAAAAAAAATCCTCTGGGGGATATGATCATTTTAACACTTCAAGAAGGGGGATTCTGCTTACACCAATGTGCTCTGCAAGAATGCCTTTCAAATGCTTTGCGTTCCCTATTTGTCTCGTGAGCTTATTTAACTTCAAGGACATTAGAATATTTTGTTTTTGTTTAGAAGTATCGGTTTTCTATACATGTATTGTACAAAATAACTCCTTCCTTTTAAAAATGTTTAACAAGACATTGCAAGAGATGCTCTCCACAACTGTACATATTGCTCTAGAGGGTTAGTTTGTTAGTTGGAGGATTAAGTTATTAGAAAGCATTGTGCATTAAAATGTCAGCCAGAAAGTGTGTTGAGTCAAAAATGTTTATTTTACAAAAAGGCAAACGGATAAGGCTGAACACAAATCTGTTTCCAAAGATCCTGAACACAAAGCAGAATAGCAAGTAAATGTATTTAATCTTTATCCACAAATATATAGGGAACACCCCCACAGAGAACACAGGAACCACTCGTTCAGTATTTATCCAATCATAGGAGGCTAGTGCTTTATACTGAAGTACTCCTGAATACTCAACTTTATAAATTTGTTTATATTATCTAGCCTCGGATCATACTCTTTAGGTCTCAACTGCTGATGCGCTTGTGAACACAGGGAAGCTGCAACTCACCCCATCAATCTCTCCTTCTAAATGCCTTTTTGGTCCTCTGCCATCCTGCGCCCCACCCCAGCTGACTTTTGACACTCTCTTCTTGATCCTGCTGGCAAGACATGTCCAGTCTGATGTTGGGCCATATGGAGCTGGCTTCACCGGGGGGAAAAGAAAAAAAAGTAAAGCAGGTCCTCCCTGAGCCCACACGCACCCAAATGCCACGCTCCTGGGCTTATGGGGCTGGCTTTGCAACTGTGAAAAGCGGGGGTGGGTGGGAATAAAGGCGCAAAGCATCCTCACACTCTGAGCAAGAGTGGAACAAGAGGGGTATTTCTTTGCCCAGAGCTTCTAAGGCTGGCTTTGCACTGAGAAAACCCCCGTTTTGCAATCTTAGCCAGATACAGCCAATATGCCCTTAAAAGCACTTTGCCTCTATCTCGCTAAGGGAAAAGCTGTTTGGGCTTTTCCTTTTCTAGCAATAGAATGGGTGCTGTGAAATGAGTGCTGGCCAAGGTGCCTGAACTGCAATCATGGTGTGTGTGTGTGTGTGTGTGCGTGCGCGCTTGTGTATGCTGTAACAGCAATGACTTTTGAGAACAGGCATAAGTTTCCTTTTGATCAGTGAATGAATGGTCTGTGGACGAGTTTTAGGAGGCACTTTATAAATATATTAGAAAACTGAAGTTCTGAGGAAAAATAAAAGTGTCTTTCCTCCCAACTATATAGTACAAGTATATATTTCAAATATAAACTATGCCTAGAAATATTGGTAATGACAGTAATAATTATAGAGCAGTTGGAAATATTTTTTTTCCTCTAGATTTCACTGGAACATTTCTTGTAATTGTCACAAAACCATAATACCAAACAACAAAATTGCTTACTATAAAATGCATTCCCAGTAACCAAATCCTTACATAAAGACACAATACAGTAGAGTGGATTTAAGAGTTCTGTTTCAATCTTAAATATCATTGATTTAATGGAATCAAAGCATGATTCAATCCAACATATACTGGCTTAAATCCAATATGCTGCTTTGATCATACTTGAGGACTTCTATAGAATGCAGGTAAAAAAAAGGATTAAAAATCGTGTCACTCAAATCATAACTGAAGCAATAAAATTCACTTAATATACATCATAGCACTATGTTATTTCAGAGAAAGATCATCACTCCTACTTGTGAAATAATTCTGTGCCCTGTTATTATCAGAAACAGAATAGAATAGTTCTTTGATGGTTCAATACATGCAGGTATGAAGCATCAAATTTAAAAGCATTGTTCACCAAGTACAATTCTCCTTTTGTATTTTCAGGAAGGCAGTAAAAGTTGTCATTATTTTTTGTCTTTCTAAAACAGTAGCACAATTTAAATAAACAGCTGCATGAAATATAAAAATTATATCTATATGTAAGAAGCTCAACTTTTTTAAAAGTTTACCTGAGCAGCTTTTTCAAAATCCTATTATATTAGGTCAAGATAATGATCATGTGCCATGAAGTTATCGTATATTTTTTAACCCACCTCTATGGCATTTGCAAAACATTCCATACACAGATAGTCAGATCTCTAAATTGCAGACAAACCCAAATCTCACAACACAGCTCAGGAATACCTCTGGCACCAACCATCAATTGTGTTAAGTCTTTTAACAAGTATAATACATTATACTTTAATAAAATAAAATAAAACAAAAATACCAAAATGAAAGATGAAAAATAACCCTTTTGTGTAGCATAACATATTGTATCCTAATTATATAGTAAGGTGGAAAAAAACAGCTCTTTTCTCCCTATAGCTACAGAAAGTGATTCATTCCTAGAGTAGAAATATTTTAACAGGAGTTCTAAGAAACTTGCATCTTAACCTTAAGGTCCACAGATTTAGAGGATATATGCAACCTGAAAATACAGTATAAAAACAGTGTAAAAGCAACAAGAGATGCTGAACAGTCAGCCTGTCATCATTATTTTGGTTCACAGATCCAAATTCAAAGATAGAATTCATAGTTTCTAAACAGGAACTTATGTAAGTTTACATCCAGAAATAAAAACAACTATCAACTATTTTATCCTTATTAAAACACGGACTTCTTGCATTCATTTTATATTGATTGGTAGACTCTGAATACTAAAATAACTGATTATCATGATATAAGTCATTTGTTTTCAGGAATAAAAAGTCAAATAAATTTGCAGACAGCACATTTGTATGTAACAGTATCTAGAAAACAGCACACATTCCACAATGTTTCTAACCAAGCATTCTGACTTTAATGAGACATAAAATTCTTTGTCATACATGAATTTCTATCACATTAGAGCTTATGAAAATAGGTTTAATTATCTATACTAAAATTAAACATAGTAACTAAGATGTCTTCTATCCACTCACTTGTAAAAATTTCAGATTAGTATTATCAATACCGAGGACATCTATTTTTTAGCTTTCATTAGAAGCACCGCATAAAAAATATTCACAGAAAATACAAAATCGATTTAACAGTCCTGTAAAAGCACTTGAAGAAACATTATCTATACCTACAACTAAATATAAAGATGTATCAATATATACATATACATTTTCATGGAATTTATCTCCCTCCAAAAAAGAAAGACATATTAAATTGTTACATGGACACGGATATATTCTGCAGTTGAATTTTAAATAAAGTAATTTCTATTCATGAGAAACAAAGGGAACTATATAATGTCAGGAAGCTACAGATTTCAAGAGCAGACCAAAAATCTATCGTGCCAAAAAGTAGAGCTAGACATTAATAAAAAGAAAATTAACCTGATGAAGGTACACCAAATAAATCACATTCTGTATTTATATTGTTAATTTACTATAAATGATCTACTATATTTAACAGTTATCTAGGCGACCTTCAAAAATTAGGTAAAGCAAATGTTTACCTGTATCCAGGCGCTTTACAGGGGACTCATCATCCACCTCAGAATCTCCACATGCACTCCTTGATCTTTTCCTGGGCTGCAGTAGTGTCTCCAACCTTGGAAGGACTACAGACAAAAAGGTTTTGGTCCCTAGCTGTGGAGAAGTTGGCTGGGTTTCAGTGTTCTTTGCAGACTTTGGGGGGCTTACACTTTTCGATTTGCAGAAGAGAATTGATGTACGTCTGTTTACATCAGTTGATGACTCAGCTACAGCAGAAACAGTCGACTCACTGAGATTACTGTCAAGTAAATGTTCTGGAGTGTGTCCGTTTATTTCTTTCTCAATGGCAGTACTACACAATTCATTGTCAAATTTTACTCTTTTGTAAAATTTATTCTGCTCTGGATTGAGTTCTACTGGTTTGAGGGTTGGTGGCTCTGAATTAGTCTCCGAGTTTGAAGGAAGAGGTAATGCATCTGATGGTTCAAGTTTAGGGGGAGATTTATCTCCTGAAAAAATTAATAAAGTTGTTTTTTTGAAAACTGGTAATTATAAGAGCTACTACATAAAACTTAGTATCAAATATGTAGCCCGCAGTAAATATTGTTTGATACAAAGTAAAGCATCTCATGTAGGTAAACTTTAAACAAACTATCTATCCTAGTTAATGCCTAAATTTATGTGGGAATAATGTAAAAGTTAAAAAAGATTGGCTTTAATATTCAATGTCATTATTTGGGAATAGAAACTCTCACTGGAACCAATATTATGAATTCCTTGTGTTATGGACACAATAATTTGAATGTTTAATTATTAGATGTATACCACAATATTCTTGCCTTAAATACAAAAGTATTTCTACTTCAGTATATGTACTTTATGTATTTTCCTTTTTTAACTGTTCTTAACTAAAAGAATAGGGGTTAAATTAATGCATTTAGAAAGCAATATTATAAATATGACAAATTTTCAGTTTGATTAAATTAAAATACTTTGGCAGAATACATTAAAACATTTTAGAGAACTAATTCTTTTTTTATCTTCTATTTATCTATTTATAAGTGATATTTTAGAGATTCTTTTCAGAAGTTTTGTATCAGGAATTTTAGAATATTTTAGAATTTTCTTACTTCATTTTCAAGTACAGGTATTCCTGCTATCAATGGTAACTGGGACTGGGAACTTCATCACTAAGCTACCCAATCATAAGGTGTGACATTACATGACCACTTGACAGGAGTTCCAGTAATTCCAGTTGCCATTGTTAGGTGAATACCACGCAACTGTGTTGTGCCACGGTTATGTGTTTGCCATTTGCTATCTGCTGCTGGCTTCCCATTGACTTTACTTGTTAGAAGCCAGTAATGAAGATCACAAATGGCAACCACGTGATTGCAGGAATGCTGCAGTGGCTGCAATTACAAGGATCCATCTTAAATCCCTCTCGTTAAGTGCATCATAATTTCAAATGGATACTAAATCAGACTACCCATATTACAAGCATAAAACTGACTAGATAAAAATATAAACAAGGTAGTTATTTCTATAATTTTCCTGTTAGTATCTCAGTCTGGCTATATTACTGTGGGTGCTTTGTGTGTAGACAACAAACCCCAAAACCCCAGACAACAGCTTACAAGTTAGTCTTCATATGATATCTGCCCTACACATACTGAAGTTACTGAACAATTTAACCAAATGTATTAATGTACAATTTTATTAATAAATTTATTTGAATCCCATCTTCAGATGTTAACCTCTATGAAAATTTGGCTGAGGAAATAATTTCAGAGCATACTGTTTGTTTCTTAACCTTTTTATTTGATCTTGCAGAAGCTTAAAAAGCCTCCACCATAAAACTTTATTTCACATTAAACAATCAACTTGATTATTTTGAAAATTTGTATTTTATAAAGGGGGATGTTTACATTCCTACCAATTAAATAATTTGAAACACAGTGCACTGGAAGATCAGGGACAGCTGATAGTTTACTAAGTATATGGCCACGACTGATAATGATATTACTATCCAATACACCTTTAGGGAATACATACTTTTAGAGAAATATTAGTAATTGTATCATCTCAGTGACAGAATAAGGCACAGCCATCTGAATCCCACCAAAGGAATGTAATTGAATTTAATAGCTGTAATTTCCATACTGTTCTGTATACCGAAATATTTTGCCACCTTATTTTATGCTTATCTTTTTGACCTATTCTTATTGTTTCTCTTCAAATAACACCATTCAAGTTGAAATATAATTAGAGTAATTTTGAGATTTAATCAACATACTTTAAGAAATTTGCGATCAGAATTTTTCTAAGGGAAAAAACTGGCCTTTTCTAATGAAATTAGAATTCGTCACTGTTTTATTCATATGGTAATTCATTTTACTGCTATGTGAACTTCGGTTATTATACTATTAATAATGACTGCTATGTAGAATGTTATCAGCAGCTTCAGCTTGGAAAAAACTAAACAAGGCTTACATATGTATGGCTATTTTTTAAAAAAAAGTCTCATTTATCTTTTATTGTGCCAGAATGCAATTTGATCTGTGCATGTTTACTTAAAACCGTGGTTTACACTTCACAAACTATAATACTAGAAATGAAAGTTGAAGGGGGAAAATGTAACATCTGAATCCTTCTTCCTACTCTTCCCATGTCAACTGTTGTCAACTATTAAATCTGGAAAGTATCAGGTTAAAAACGGTCTTCTGGAAAAAAATCTTGTGTCTTCTATCTTTATGACTTAGAACAACAATTTGGATTTTTTTTTTAACCTGTTCACCTCTCCCATTAAACTGGCTATGACACCACCAACAACCTCTTACAGATTATAAATTAATAAGGAATCAACTTGATTTCTAAATATTTAGTATTGCGATTGCAGGTCTGTCTTAGATATCCTTTCTTTTGCTTTCTATAACATCTGAGGTTTCTATTTACAACATTTTCCCTACTTTTTAGATAAAATGTAAAGATATTGCTAAAACATTTTGTATTTCAGTCTCCTCTAGTATTGAACATTTTTACAATTCTCCTTGCAGAAAACTAACATTTTGGAAACTGCACTCTTACATATATTACCTGAGAGTAATCTCTACAAAAGAGAACATATTTTTATTTTGAATAAAAATGCATGGAGTTGCTCTGCAAGTTTATTAAATGCATCAACAAATTTATGATAAAGCATTAAAAGTTAATTTAGGTATTAATAGTGACCACTGAAATCTCCATTCCCCTCCCCTAAAAAGAATATGGGGAAAGGAGGATATTTCTTCTCATGGGTTCAGAATTTACCATTTAAATATACTGATTGATTCTGGATAAGGAAAAATAGAAAGAAAGATCATTTCAAGCTATATTTATTTAGTAACAAAACATACCCCTTATGCTCCTATTTAGAACTGTTTTGGACTTCTAAAACTTTACAGCTAATAGTAAATTAGCTCTTCTATCCACCCCCAACCTTCTCCCACTGAATGTACTATTATGATTTAAATCAAGATGTCTCTTACCTTCTTCTTCACTTTCGTGTTCCACTACCGCATTTTCTTCTTCAAAACTTCCAATACCTGATTCAATTTGAGGGGACTGATGATGTTGCTGACTTATCTTGCTGCGAATCAAGTTAATTTCCTTTTTTAGAAGCTTTGCTCGTTTGCTCCGAGACCCACTGGATTTCATTGCACAAGTGAGATCAAGTTTTTCCAACAATTCTTTCAGCTGCTCTTCCAAAGACATGTGCACTCTGTTGGCAGGATTCAGTAACCTATCCACTGAATTGAAACACAGGCATTTACAATACTTTTCTATAGTATGAGAAACAGCATGACTCTGCTGCACAATGATAGTCAATAAAACAAAAGCTATTAGGTTGCTATTTCAATTGACTTACACTGCAAACACTAAACATCATCCCATATTAATATCTGAAGTTTTATCTAGTTATTATTATAAAACATTAGATCTCCTTATGCCTTTGTTGAATGATTTTGCTGGCATAAAAAGCTGGATGGCATACATTTCAAATTCAATTCTTGGCACCTTAAGAACAGATCATACTGCCACTCGATAGGTAACTATAATTTCATCTGGCAATCAATTAACTTACAACATAAACTTGATATATTGATTGCTATAAAATTCATTCCTCCAGCAGCAATCCAATATGGAGTATACTACTACTACTGAGAGCATCACTTTTTCAAATCCAATTCACAGACAAAAATCACATCGCACATAATATTTTTACTCCTGAAGCACAGCACAAATAGTTGCCACTTACTCCATTGCAAGGTAAGAACTGGTCAATCTAACCTCTGCCTTAAAGTTAATGTTCAAATCAAAGCTTTTAATTTTAAGCAGCCAAAAAATGATTTTCTGTATCACTCATGCAGTTTGATTCTTGTATCTCAAAGTATTACTTCAATGTTTTCAACATGTGTCACATGGTGTTAGAGCACACAGGCTATATATATATATCCATGATTATCCAAGACACAAAGCAGCCTCAAGCAAAGCCTGTTTCATTTTATTTTCATAGTACAAAGCTCTATGGCAATAAAGGCCTCCATCCATTCTATTAAAAGAAAGTACAATTAATTTCTGGAAGAGACATTTATATCTAATAGCCCTGAATTAAGTTCGACTTTATTCCAAAAATTATGAACACTTAAAATCTTGGGAAGGCACTTACTTACATGATGCAAAACATAATTTATTTACTGAGAAAGGACTAGTGGAATAATGTAAGATGAATTAGGCAATCACTAATTCTTTACAAGTCTACTAAAATGTATTAGTATGAGCTGCCATTATACTTTTGTTTTCCAGTAGTATTCATATTAATTGTATAAACAGCACAAAGATAAGATCCAAGGTTTGACTGTTGAGTCTTAAACAAAAGAATGTTTTTTTCTTGAAACATCACGTAAAGTAACTGAGAAATTGTCACTATAGCAGTCCTAGTAAACAAACCATTTATCCTGAAAGGATAAATGTAATACTAAATATAATATTAAATTTAAGGAAAGAATTTACAGCAAAGAAAAATTCCTCTGGAAAACTCACCTTCCCTGCCTTGTGAATTTAGGTTTAGCAACTCCATATTAGAAAAATCTAGTGCAACCCTATTGCTTGCCCAATAAATATATGATGTAATTAAAAGCTATTAATTAAAATATATATGTAAAATAAGATACTCTTCCATTTATAACATTAATTGATGCACACCTGCTTACACCAATCATTCTCTCACACACATACAAACCAGTTTGGGATATATAGGACATTATCTTCCAACAGAAAGAACAGTAAATAAAGATGACAATTTGGGACAATAGGAAGGGAAATACATAGCAAATAGTCTCTTCCAAGAAGCAGTTCAAAAGCACATAATACAACATAGAGATACTTCAAATACTGCCTCATATTTTCCTTTTTTCTTATTAATAATAATCCATCCACATCACCATTCAATTTTAAATCCAGAACTAATTTTAAAACAATTTATGGTGCAGGATAGTTTTTATGTAGAGTTAATTATGTACAACTATTGCCTAAGAATGTAGAAGAACATGCCTGAAATTGTTCATTTACTGTGTAGAATATACATGCAGAAATATGTTGGTTCATACAAAGACATGAAAATATTGCTGCAATAGTTGACATTTATCTCCTTACCATCTTCCCAGGTAAAAGGTGGAGGAGATTCAAGTTTCGGCCGTTCAGGTAAGTGCATTCCAGTTTCATTATTATATCCAATTGCTTCAGCATCTCTTCTAGCTTGTCTTAAAACAACACCTCCTTGATCTCTTAACCGCACAGCAGCCCTGTAGAATATGGTGTCTTTTGCATTGTACTTCATACAGTTCTCAATAATAAGGTTGAAATCTTCTTCAAACTCATCGATATTTTTATAACCTTGGCCATCTAACCGTTTTCTCATAGTAGAAAAATCCATGGGATGTTTGATGTGATCCAAATAATCAGGAACCTGAAATACAGATTTTAAATATAAGACATGTAGATAGGATGTATGGATAGATAATTACGGGAATGCATGAAACCAAACATGTATTTTGTTCCATGCACTGAACACACTGTAGCTCAGAAGTTACAACATTTTAGTACAGGAGTGGGGTGGGGAGTTGTAGTTTCAATTCAGATGAACCAACCAACCCTGCAAGTTGTTAATCATTCTGGTTTTTACCAAGAGAAATCTGGAGGGTCTTATAGGATAAAGAGAACAAGGCTGCTACATTTTGTACTTATTAAGCATGTCTTGTCTGAGCATCTTACTCCAATCTTCCCTCCTCCTTAGCTGCATGTTGCCATTCCTTCTCTGTCATTTAAATTCCAGGAGCAAATATTTAACTGATCAGTAACACTTCCCAATAATCCCATGATTTCCTTTTCTTTGCTTCTTTTTGTTGAGTGTTACCACCTGAATAGCACTCCTAGTGCCACTCGTGTCCAAGTAGCCAGTCCACTTTCCCACGATCATCCCAATGCTTTCCCTTTCTTCCCTTAGACTTTGCATGCTACATCATTCCACTGACCTTCTCTTTTTTCTACTGTCAACATTCTGGACAACAGTCCATGTCTGAACATGTTTGTTTCAGTCTGAACACAGGCTGTGCAAAACCACCAGTTCTATGCATAGAATATTCTTATATGCACTTTGAATAATATACTGAAATTCAAAATATTGTTTTGAAAAGCTGCAACTGATTATTAGAAAATATTAAGAAAAACCAAAATGGCCTGATTTTAATTTACATTTTTTTGACATTTAGAACTTGACTCTTGCATCTTACTCGAAGCATCCTATATTTAAATGCATCTGTTTTGTTTCAAAGTGAGTTTAACCTAATTAAGTTATTTTAACATTTAAGCCTGGATTTCCAAGGAAGAAATGGTGAACAAAGCAACTTGGTTTGAAGTGAAGCAAATAACCATAGTGGAATGAAAAGTCAGCGAGTAGACTGCTTCTTTGTAATTTGTCTCCAGACAAGGAGTGGAATTGAAATCACTCACAGGTGTTTGAAACAGTTGTTCCTCACAAGGGAACCATAAGATAGCAGTCTCTGGTGGGGTTAGAACTCTGGGAGATAAAGGAATAGTCATCTTGCTCAAACCATGGCTTTGGTGCCTCAGAAGAATACTGGGTTTGCATATGTTTTAAAATCATTTTGGGAAACTTTTTGTTAACTAGTTTTAAGCTACTAGAAACCTTTGGATTTTATAACGCTGAGTTACCTTTAATCCTTAGTGAAAGAAGTTTCAAATATAAATTTAAGGATTTAATTTTTTTTTCTGGAATAAGCAGCAAAAGGGTGATTACGGGTAACCCTCAATTTATGATCATTCATGTAATGACTGTTCAAAGATGGAATGGGACTGAAAAACTGATTAATGACTGGTTCTCGCACTTATGACTGTTGCAGCTTTCATGGTCAAATGATTGAAATTTGACTGCTTGGAAACCAGCATGTATTGACAACGGTTCCCAGGGTCATGTGATCACCATTTGTAACCGTCCAAGAGAGCTTACAATAAGCAAAATCAATGGGAAAGCCAGATTCACTTAACAATTATATGACTTGCTTAACAATGATGATCCCCTTATGAATTATGGCAAAAAATTGGGTAGCATTCACTTAACAATTGTATCACTTAGCGATGAAGCTTCAAATCTCAATGCTGGTCATGACGACTGCCTGTGAATCTTTGATGTTAGAAAGCTGTAAATGGATTAACAATCCATATAAATTCAAAATAAGATTTTGGAATTAATTATAAGGAATCTTTCCTGTGCGAAAATTGTTTTGAACTCTTAAAAAAGCATAAGATTTTTTTAAAAAATCCTGGATTGCAATTGTTTGTTTAGTGATTGTTCAAAGTAATCAGGGTGCTGAAAAAAGTCTGGTCCACGCACTTACAACCAATCCTCACACCTATAACCACTGCAAAACCTCTATGTTCACATGATGTAATTTGGGGCTTGGCAACCATCTCATATTTATGATTGATCGCAGTGTCCTAAGATCATGCTATTGTAACTGATGGCTTTTCTGCCATTTTCAGGAGAATTTCACAAGAATAGGCTTGCAGTTATGATCATGGAGTTTGCTTCAACTGCAGCTTTGCTTAAATAACCATGATAATTCACTAAACGACCATCATAATTATGATCACAAAATCAGGTCCGACTTGACTTACCATCATAATGCCTGAAATTCTTTTCCCAATTGTAGTCCTTAGTCCGGGACTATTTGTAGATAAAAGTAGATAAAACTAAAGATTACAATTGGAGAACACTCAACCTGACTTACTAACAGTGAACAAAGCAAAATATTTTAAAACATACTGAAGGATGTTTTTCAACAATGGACCCAGAAGTTTAATTTTAAGTGTGTCTTCCTCTATAGATGGACTATGTTTAAAAATGCTATAGAAAAGAATCAAGTATTACCTGACAGGATTGAGATTGATTTGAAAATGAATTTAAAAATTATGTTACAGGAATGACGTGGAAAAAAATGTCACACTGAACATGCAAAACAAGTGAACTATTGTCTTAATAATAATAATAATAATAAAAACAGATAAAAGCCAATAGAGTGACCTTGATAATTTTCCTATAATGAATTTACCAAAAAAAGGCTTGTTGAAACTTTGAAGAATGGTATGAGAAGGGACAAAGAAAAAAATGGAACAAAATATTATTTGAAGGGATTGGATTAAGAACAAGACAGCAGTAAATGGAATGAATATAAAGTTACTTTATTTGATTAAGACTATTCAAATAGATATGTGATTATCTGTGGTTAACCCTTAATGGACTTTTGCTGAAATCAGGACAGCTATGACTATATTTTATGAATTTGTTATAGATAAGAGATGGGACATGGAAGAGACTATTTGTTGTATTTTTAAAAAAGGCAAGGTTATTTAAAAATTTATACTGTGATGAAGGGGGAAGTCATTTCTTTATATATATTTTTCTTCTTCTTTACCATATTCTTATTATTACCTTTATTGTCAGAGCACAACATATGTACACTGAGATTAGCTAACCCTCCCTTCATGCACTCCCTTCCCTAACTCACAGTGTGGACAGAAGTCCCTAACCCAGACCCAATCTTATTACCCTATGTGACCTTGTTGCACAACGTGCCAGCCCCAGAAGTTTGTCATACTATGTTGATATCAAGTTATTTTCCATTCAGAAGTCTGACAGGCCACGGGTAGAAACCGTTCTTCAACCTGTTATTGCGGCTGGCTATGCTTCTATATCTCCTACCCAATGGTAGGAGAGTGAAGAAGTGCTCACTGGGGGTGTGAGTCGTCCCCGAGAATGATCCTCATTCTTCTAAGGCAACGAGCCCTAGCGAGGTCATCTAGTGGTATCAGTAAACAGCCCACAATGTTTTATACTGTGCTCACCACCCTCTGTAGTGTCTTTCTGTCTGCGGCTGTCAAGTCAGCATACCACACCGTAATGCAATATACAGTTCTTATTTTTCTTTCATTTAATTTTTAATTTTTTTACTTTTCTTTTTTCTTTTCTACACCTATTTTTTTCTGTTTATTTTTCTAGGTTTGAATTAGATATTGATATTATAAATCTTTAGTAAAATTATTTTTAAAAACATTTAAGTCAAATAATCCAGAACTATGTATTCAAAATATTAATCTTAGATTTATATACCTTCAGAATTTAAGTAGCTATTGAAACCATTTAGCTTTTCTCTTTCTAAATTTAATGTAGTTAAATTATATTTTATTAAACTTTTTTACAGTCAAAACAATGACAGATGTTATGTCTGTTACATTTTACTGCATCAATGAATTCTTCGGTATATCAGAAATGTTTAATTTTACCTCTTTAAGATTCACTGGTTGAGCAAATATACGAGTAGAATCCTTTTCTTGTAGCTGGTCCAGTACTGAACGCATTAATACAGTAAATGGAGTCAGTTGAAGCTCCATGGCAACCTGTTCCACTTTGATCTGCACAATGAAGGACAATTATAATCTATCTTATCATCAAAATACAATCACTGGCTACTTTGCTGCTATAATAAATTAAGATTAAAGCTCAAACCTATTAAAACTACACATAGTAATAAATTCTACCATTGTAATGATACTTTCACAATGAAGTTATAGGCAGAAGGAATATGCATATGTGCATAATTTTATAATAGCACAAAAAATAGATAACATGAATTAACTGCAGAAATTATTTTACATTTACTTGGTCAGTTTGGATTTAATTACATGCTTTGTAATGTACTTGATCATTTAACAAATTCAACTGTGGCGTTTACGAATAAAGATTGTTAAACCTGGTAAGAGGCAAACTGACATGTAGGAGTACATCTGACATGTAACTATAATGCTCTCTTAAAAGATTTGTAAACGTCACCCTACTTAAGCTTGGTATTGATTAAAAAGAAGAGAATCTATTTTTTTTAGTTTGATTTTTAAAGCTATCAATTCTGAAACATAACAAAAAAATAAACCATGCAATAGTAATTATATATTGAATATTCAGATTTCCCGTCCTTTCCCAGCAAATAATTATGTTTTTCTACAATTTTTTTTAAATAAATGATTTAGCAGATATGATGATATAGGCATCATTAATATATAGTACATATTGATCAAAGAAGAATGATTCTTTCCTTCTTTCTTTGAAAATAGATTAAAAATATTTATTAAGCTTAACCAAAATTCAACTTCATTAGAAATATATATATTAAAGCAAACGTAATTCTCTAAGTAGCAATCTTTTATGTTGTACCACTCATATGCACGAGTGAATCCCTATAGTTGCAGTAGTGGAAAACACTATTGTTGGGGTAAGCAACATTATGCAAAATATAGAAAGGAAATAAGAAAAAATTAGCCAAAGAAATACCAACATAATTATACTTCCTCATATTTTAATAAATTTGCAAACCCTCACTGAATCTGCTAGGTCCATATACCAATTCATACATTGTTTTTGTTTTTTAAACTTCTTACTTCTGACCTTCTTGAAGAGCTTATTAATTCCAGCCAACCATGACTTCTACTTCCCCTATCTCTCAGCTAATTCACATTCTTAATTACAAATAGTTTCTGTATAACAACTGCTTTAGACGTGAACCAAGCATTATACTTATGATGGTGATGCAAAAGTAGCTTTGCAATCATTGCCTACGTTTAGATTTTCACAGCATTTATCACATTTACCATTACTGTCAGTTAGTACACATTGTTCTGTGCCTTACCCCCCCCCCAAAAAAAAAAAAAGAAAGAAAGACAGATCACTTAAACAAGCTATCACAACCTGACAATACAGCACATTCCTAAAAATACTAACCTCCTTAACTGGTTGGCAGCAACTGCCTAAAATTAACAATTAATCAGTTTCATACTAAAGGCTTTTGTTAGGTTTCCTAGGGACCCCTAATGTTTCCTAGTTGCTTAGTTTCAATGTGTATTCCTTGCTGTCTTCTAATTCAATCCTCTCCAATGAATGTAAATACAAACATTAATTCTATTTTTGCTAATTATTACCGCATTGCAGTAAGCATTCTAAAGGGTGGGGAGTGGGGAAAAGATGCTGTAAGATTTTTTCCTTTTTACTTGTTGAGTAAAACTTATTTACGAGGTTAGTTCTGAAAGCCTTCCTGGCTATATTTAGCTGACATGGCCTTTTAGGTTTCTATCCTTTTGATGCTATATAGCAAAGGAAAATTGAAATAAAATCCTAACCACAGTTGTGGTCATGTGTTTTTTACTTAATTACCACTTTGTTAATGACTGAGTTGCTGGTTCCGGTTACGATCACTTATGTGGACATTTGTAGTTAGCTAACAATATGACCTTTATTCACTCTTTATATAACCAAATCACTTCAATATATTTCTTTTGTATTGATCACTCACTTTTGTTTTCAATTTATGTTAATTAAATACTTTCATTGTTAATTTTATCTAGTTTTGGTTTACCAGACACACACCTAAGTAATCGATTTCTATTCATTCAACATACTATTCAGCTTCTCTTTTAAGCCATACCCAGTTCTCCTTTTCTAATAATACAATGGAAAGAAGCACACTCTTATATTAATTTCATATTCTTTTAATATTATTCCTCATAACAAACTAATAATTTTTATTAACATTTTCATGTGTTAAGATTTTTTTATCTGTTTTCTCGCTTGGTAAATTTTACCAAGATACATAAATTCCTCTAATTGCTCTAGTTTTCCACTATGTATGTGTAATTTTAATAGCGTTTTCCATATCAAATGCAGCTACTTTGCTTTTCAATTGGTTTTTCAGATCAATGCTTTACACAATCTAACTTTTGCTAAAGATCATTCAGGTTTTAGTCAATACCACACCTTGTCTGCATACAAAAGTATACATACATTCATTTCCTAAAACCAAAATATCTCTAATTAATCATCAAAATATTTTTATGCATGTATAAACAAACAACCAGGGGACATTACAGATCCTTGGTTCAATGTTAAATTATTTACTAATCATCCTATTTACTTTACCTACATTAAGAGTGTCAAACTCAAGGCCCCGTGGACCGAATCCAGACTGTGAAGTGTTTAAATATGGCCCATGGGGCTGCCCTGGAAACAGCCAAGGACTGGCCCACAGTGCCTCTTGCCAGAGAAAACGGAGCTTTGGGGAGTCGTGTGCGGCCCTCCCGAGCTCTGTTTTCGGTGGCAGAGGATTGCAGGAGGCTGTTGCAGCTGAAAACGGAGCTCGGAAGCCCGTTTTCACTATCAGAGTACTCGGGCCACCACCTGCACCCTGACATCGAGCCAGCCTGGCCACACCCACCCCAGCCCCCGCCCCCGAAGTCAAACACAACCCCTCAATGAAATTGAGCTTGACACCCCTGATCTACATGCAAACTGTACATCCACCATATACTGCTCTTATTTCATTTAGCCACCAACCTGCATTTCCATTTATGGGCAAATATCTCAAAATTCAAGTCTAGTTACTTTTTATGCTTTCCCTGAATTAACGAACACACAATCATCTCTGTCATAGTCTCATACTAGCAGGGTACTCGTGGTTCACTACAAAACTATATGATTGGGCAAGTTTTTAGGAAGGAAAATAAGGGGAAAAAATCGTGCCTCTTCCTACCAGCATCCATCGGTATTCATCTGGCTAGCGTCCTGTCAGTGTGTGAGAGTTGAGAGGTGTTTTGAAACACAAACAGTCTTTGCTTCGTGAGCGAGGCAGCAAGGAGCTTGGGCATGGCTTACCTCAACTGTTCTGTAGTAAAGCTGCTTGCTGCTGTGAAAGTAAATCTGAAACTGAAACTCCTCTCCTCTGCTTGTGTTTTGCATTTGGAACAGATTTCTTTTCAGATGGGGAGGGAGGGTAGAACTCCTTAGCATCAGAGCGTGTTAATAATAATATACAAAATACTAATGCTCTGATGGTCATTTTGAAAAATCCTTTCTTAGTGAGCACCTAGAAGCCAAGAGGAACATACGTGCCAAATTTCAAGTTTGTAGACTTTATAGTTCTGGAGATTTTTTGATGACGCATGAGTGCTTTTTTGCTTTTATATATATAGATTTCTCAATGATTTCCTGAATGCAAAAATCTGATTGCATGTACCCTGCCTGGCATAAATAATGCTGTACTTTGTATTCTTGTTCATTGTCATCTCCGTCTCCTACCTTTCTGTTCAGAATTCTGCCCAGCATTATTCCAAGAACTCTTACTAAGACCCCTATACTTCTGCATTTATTCATTATAGTTCCATTTGTACAAGTGAATAGTAATGGTATTCTTTTAAGCGTGAGGAAGAAATGAAACCATCACATGCCTGTTGAATATATTGCATAGACATCCATTAAGCAAACTGTACTATCATTTAATATTTCTCCAATTGTATATCCATACTTGCAACCTTAAAACTTTTAAACATTTTCACAGCACTTATGATTTATCTTTTATGTTTACTTTCCTACATTTCTTCTGCCTCTTTAATTCTTAATTATTCTTCCCTTCCTTGATTAAATTCTTTGTAATTTCTTTACTCTATTACATAAGCATTACTTTTGCATGCTGCTTTTTCTCATCCATAGCTTCTTCATCTATCTATTATACTTTTTCATATTTTTACCAGCATCTCCATATACTTCTATGGTACCATATTTCTTTTCACTCTGTATCAAGTAGTTTCTATAACTTCTTTCCTTATGTCCATTTTCCATTCATCCTGTTTTCAGATTACACAGGTTTCTAATGGTTTTTATACATGATACATACTTTTTCTTCCTGCAATAATTTATTTCCATTTTTGCTTCTTTACTTATTTCCTTTTCTTTTGTCCCTTTTCCCACAAAATCCAGTTTTGACACACAAATACATACAAAATGGTCTTTCTACATTCAAAACTTTTCATCACCCTTGCATTTTTCATTAATTCTCTTAACATTTCATTAAAAAAATCGTTATTCATGTTGTTTATACTTATACTCATTCCTTTCCCATGCATATGTATACAAGACTAATGATTCAAACACAAATTCAAAAGAGATGACCTTTTATAACAGACACACATCAGTCATAATTCTCATTCCTTTTGGACCAAACAGCCCAATCATGTAACCTGCACTTGTTCTAACTATGCTAAATTAGAATAATTTTTTTTCTTTTTAAAAAGATAGCACTCTCAACATCTTTGAAAATCATGAAAGAAGCTGGGTTATGGGTAAAAATAAAGAGTGAAAAGGGGAAAACAAAAAGTTTAAAGAAAAATAGGAAAATGAACTGCAATTTACAGTGCAGCTAAATGAGTAGGTTAGTATGGTTGCTCAACAACAAGACACTAATGAACTGGGCATGGCAGTGCCTGCATTTTCTGTGTCATTTGAGAAGAGCATATCTTCCTTACTCTTTCCTTACCACTTTCTGTAGAAGGACAAATTCAAAGCTTACTTTTATATTGTATTACTGTTTAGTTTGGAAATATTACTGCTTCGGACAAGAAGGCTATTCAGAGAGTGGTAAGGATGGCAGAAAAGATTATTTGGAAATTCACTTTCTACTATCTAGGACACAGCATATAAGCAATGCTTAACCAGAGTCTGCAATATTGTCAGAGATGCTACACATCCTCTCCATGACCAGTTTTCTTTATTACCTTCTGGGAGGAGGCTTCATTTCTCTGAAGTAGAACAACAAATTCTGTAATAGCAATAGCACATAAGACTTATATAGTGCTTCATAGCAGTTTACAGAATCAGTATACTGCCCCCAACAATCTGGGTCCACATTTTACTGACCTCAGAAAGATTGAAGGCCGAGTAAACCTTGAGACGGTCAGTATTGAGGGAATCAAACTCCTGGCAACGTGAGCAATCTTACCCTGCAATACTGCATTCTAACCACTGCGATACCAAGGCTCTTAATAGCTTTGTACCATATAGGATCATAGCAGTATATTTGCTGTATAAGAAGACATGGGGCAGAGTGATTGGAAAACCTAGATAAATTATACAGACACTTTTCAAATTGCTACAGTCAGGGCAAAGACTTATGTTTTTCTATAGCCCCAAACCTTAAAATTACAAATTATGTTTTATATATATTCTAATTGTTTCAGAAATGCAAAAGAATACAGGGCTCTGCCTTTCTCTGATGGAGTTATTCCTTTAGAAAAGTACAGTAATTAGATACAGTATAAAGAGAAAAGAAAAAAATACATTAAAAAAGTAGTCTTGATTCTTTATGGAATGAGCAAAATTAGCCTACTTTCACAAAGGTATCAACTGACTTTGTATCTGTTAATAGAAAAAAAAAATACTACTTCTTGCTATGGCCAGCCTAAGCACTTAAAGAAGAGTTATAATCTTGGACTTGCCAGAAATGGTAAAAGGGGCAGTGCAAGAACACACGAGCAATTATTTCTGGAAAGTGATTAAACATGATCCAATATTTCTATCCTTTCCTTCTACCATCCTAGAGGATATGATGATAATTCTCACTATGGTGCTTGCTATTACTGTAGATATTTTGTAAAAGGAAAAATAAAATCTCTCCCATTACAGGAAGAACAGCCCTATCATTTCCATTCGCTGCCAAGTGAAACTTAAGGTATGTAAACTCACACAAAATCGTCAATAGCTTTATATACCTGTTCTCTTTTTAATTTTTCTCGTTTTCGTATAAGCTCTATCAACAACCGTGCTCTTTCAAGATCATGACGGAGTCTTTGCCAGTACTTCAATTTCTCTTTTAAGGCTTGTGTTTCTTCATCATCTTCCCTCTTAAGAAAGAAAAAAAAATCATGTATTTGTTAGTTTAATCGAAATATTAAGAAGCTAATAACTCTATTGCAAAAGCAACTGTTAGTACGTTTTGCCCATAGTACAAAATTATGCACAATGCTTTTTCTTCATGTAAAACACAGCATCTCAATTTTGTATTTACACTTAATTTAATTCACATATTTTACTCCTTGTATAAAATAAAAACATTCACATAATTTATATTATTCTTACTTACAGTGGTCCTGGATAATTGTACCTATATATTATTAACTCAAATATCCCAAATATATGAAGTAAGGAAATAAAGGTACCTGTTGTGTGTTTCTTTGTGACTGCAAGCTGGACTGTAGTCTTCTCAATAAAGGAACACCATTTCTGGACAATCTTTTAAGTAGCCAATAACTATGGACTCTTTCTACAAATTGCTTCTTTCGCTGAATTGCCACCTGATTCATAATTTTATTTAATCTGAAACAGGAAAGAAAGAAATAGCAATATTTTCAAATAAAACACTAAACATATTTTAATTATAAATCTAACTAATTTTATTGTTTCAGAACTATTCTACTATATGAATATCTTCACATGGTTCTATATACAAAGAACAACTTTGAACAAAGATACTTTTTTTCAATTATTTTTCTAATATTGGATACTTGTGTCACAAATTATTAGTAGAAATCCCTTTAGGTTTAAAAGATTTATCATATATTAAAGAAGAATGCTAAACAAACATATAGTAATATTTTTGGCATGTAGTTACAATTATTTAACTTTAGAATACTATTATCAGTTACACAGAAACTACAAAATCTGATATATCGCATTATTTAATTCTTTTGTACTTTGTAGTATTTACTCAGATCTAGAGAGAAAGTTTACAAAACAAACTCTAACCAATTCATGTATTCAAAAACCTCCAGTGAGTAAATGAACATGAATATCTATCTATCTATCTATCTATCTATCTATCTATCTATCTATCTATCTGCAGCACATCACTATATATTCATTACAAATTTTGTTAATTATTTAACATCTCAGAGAAAGATTACTAAACAAACTCTCAATACTTAAACACTTAAAAAAACCTTCAATAAATAAATGATACATTTCATTACAAGTGTATTAATTGATTTTTTACCACTTTATTACCATTAGATAATGCAGATCTGCATAAAAGTTCACAAAAATCAATTAAATTCATTTATTTTTGAAAGATTTAATAGACCACAGGTTCATACATATTTGTCAGTCACTTTTACTATTTATTTATTAGATTTGTATGGTGCCTATATCACCCATCAAGTCACTTTAATTCATGAAACCTTTATAGCATCTTCTTGACCTCCTAGATCAAGGGGCTTCAAACTTGGCAAGTTTAAGACTTGTGGACTTCAACTCCCAGAATTTTGAGCTAACATGACTGGAGGAAAAATTCTGGGAGTTGAAGTCCACAAGTCTTAAACTATCAAGTTTGAAGACCCCGTCCTAGAGATTGATTTTCAACTAATAGATGAGTTATGCAATTGGCTATCTAGCTTGATATATCCTCTAGTTCTATCATTATTCCAATCTTATTTGCTTCATCTAAGTACTAACAGGTGCACCATATTTCTTGCCATTATTTCTCAGTATAAACTGAATTAGCTAATAAAGTATTCTATCTGCAAAAAAAAAGATACAATGAAAACACAAACTGGGAGCAGAGATAATTATAGATGAATACTAGAAACTCATATTAAAACACACTTATAAGAAATAGGCTTTATACACTTGTGTAAATAAATGAAAAAAGACCTAACCATCCATCCATCTCCCCCCTTCAGAGTATGGTTCCCCAAATAATAACTCATGCTATTTGTGAAGGGTGAGCATTTTCCATTAATTTAATATGATATTGAGAATTCCAGTCTAGAGGAAACTTGGCTACCAGAATAAAGTGTATTTGCTCCTCCAATCTCTTATTATAATGCATTGTGAAACCCTATATCCCTTCTTAATTTCACTGGGTTTAATAATTTAACACTCTCTACAGATACATATTAAGCCCTTAGCAATATTTATCTAAGAATATAGGAAGGACAGGTTTTTTTTAAAAAAAGTAGATTACAAATTATCTTCATTTTTGAGAAACAGTACAATTATAATATTTTAGCTTGAAAATCTTCCTTATTAGTCCAGGATATTCAGAATGGAAATTTTCAACAGGAGAACATTCTAAATAACGTTTAAAATAACAAGCCTTGCTCCTGATGAAGTGTATTCCAGCTGAAAGAATTTTATAAATTTGTAATGTGAAGTACAAGACTGTTTTATTTTAACACACTTTAAGTCAGAGCTGCCTGACATATTCATATTAAGCATTATCATTTAATAGTTGCATAAGCTTTTTAAAATATACTTAAATTTTAATATTAAATTATCCAGAACACATATATACAGAAAAATGTTCTGAAGTTACTGTTATGTTAAATATAATCTGAAAATTGTTAGAAATCAAGGAATGAATTTCATTATGTACTGTAGTTCTGCATAGCTTGTTCCTAATTTCAAAGTGTGGCCTGCCAGAAAGGGAACAAACTGTAGATATCTGTTCAAGTATCAAGCTAAATAAACTACAGAAATAATTTATTTGTTTTGCTTAAATATAAGTCATGAACAAGGAATAAAGTACATTAGCTAAAATTGTCTGTTTCATAGCTTATAAGCTTGTATTTGACGTTCACTTAAGTTCTAGATACATTTTGGAAGTTTGAAGAGTTAAAATGTTTGGTATATTTAAGATATAAGACACAATAAGAACAAACAATATTTGTTTTCTGAATAGCCAGACTATGCAATGCCAATGATAGGATTATGGAAGCTGTATTGCAAAATATGTAAAGGACAAAATTTTGTTTCTTCTTAGCAAGCACACAAAATGCAATATAACTCCCTTCTTTCTCCATAAGATATGTCTGCAACTTGAGTAATACCTCAGAAACTGATATCCTTTTGCAGTCGCTTTAAGACTGAAGGAACTTTTGTTCAAAAATGTGTTTTTGAAAGCAGCGTATTACTAAAATCAATTATACAGAAGAAAACATGTAATGCTTCACTATATAGTTTATTAAACAAAACTGAATAATTCCAAATAGCTGGAACAGGCAGCTGAACAGTGACATAATCAAAGTATGCATAATTTCTTTCATGGAATACTAAATATGGACAAGGAAATATCAAAACATTAGGATTAGGATCAGTTCTACTAAGCTGACTGAAAGAAAACTTAGTAGAAAAGAAAATACTTCCTCTCACACTATATAATTAACTTGTGAAATTCATTACTATCAGACGTGATTACGGTCACTCATTTGGATGGTATTAAAACAAGAGAGGATAAAGGCATGAAGAACAGGTCTATCAAGGCTTTTAAGTCTTGAAAAGACAATGCTACTTCCAGATTGGAAATAACATGCCTTCAAATACCAGATGAAAAGAAACAACAAGAGGACGGGATTATGTTCCTACCTCTGGCTTGCATAGCTTCAGATTCAAAGGCAAAAAGATGCTCTGGAGCATGATTGGGCACTCACACAGCAACTCCTTAAAGAGCTGGATTGTTTCCCAGGATCATGTAGCTATTCTTTGCAGCTGCAGCATTATCCAAAGAAAAATCTTTATTTTAATGAGTTACAGACAGGCGCTACATATGCAAATCCACATACTCCAGGGCAACTTTCTGCCTTTGAAACATAAACACTGCATAGCCCTAATACATATCTAGCAGTCATTCTCAATTAGTCACCAGGCTTACCTATTCCAAATCAACACAAGGAAAACAAATGAAAACCATTTATGACTGAAATTTATTGCTGAAGTAAGATCTAAGAGAATGACCATTTCTCATTTCCTTTAATTGTTAAGGATCTGGGACCTTTAGTGTATCTTGTCCTGAAAAAGCCTATTAAGCATTATTTTTTGCTCCTCATTAATACGTTGGTAACACTAACAACTGCAAAAAAAAATTTAAATTTTTTTTTCTTACCTCTGGGGAGGGATGCAGGGAGCAGATACTGCAGGCATAACTGCGCACGTTTCAGTTAGTGTTTTCTTTGACTTTTTAGCTTTTTTTCTGATCCTTGATGTAGACCTGGTTTTGGCCATGCCCTCCTTTCGGTAGAGGCCATTTTTCATTTCAGCTTCTCCATAAATATTCAGAGGCCTCCGAACAGAGCCTGGTGGTGTATGTATGTCACAATATGCAGTTTTTTTCACTGAGAATGTTGTGCCTCCACCAGTTAATTCTTTCACGGGTTCCATTTTCATATACAAACCAGCTTTTTGAGCGCATGTAACATGGAATGCTGTGTAACAGTTTGCTTTGTGGCACTGAATACAGGCACCAACACCTTTCTGTTTACAGAGGTAGCATGTTAACTTCCATCGGGCAGGGGGAATGTTTTTGACTCCATCTATTGGCTCAATAAAAACTGTATTGGCAAATCCAACCTCTGGAATCCAAAGAGCACACACAACATGTCCCCACCGATCATCGTCAGTCTTTTTAAAGGCACCTCCTTTGTTTGGACACAATACACAGTCTACAGGCCTTGAACGGGACTGCAGACATTGCCTGCAAAGCCACTGGCCCTCAGGTATATATGGCACCCCGTAACACTCCTGATGTACAGCTAAATTACACATATCACAAAAAAGAATCACATTGCTGTTCTGACATTCTCCATCCATGCAAATACAACAAACTGCATCTTCGTCAATTAAAGACTGATGTTCACCCTGTTTTTGAGTCTCGCAGTAAGACTCTTTTTCAAAACGGTCCATAAGAAATTCAAACATATTTTGTGATACAACCGAGACTCCATCACTTTTCCGTTTCTCATTGATTATTTCTAACCATGCATAATCTTCTTCATCCATATCGTATTCCACTTCATTATCTAGTTCTTCCGAGGACTTTTCAATGAATTTATAGTAAGTCGGAGGTCTACGAGGTGCAGAAGGTGGGCTATATTCAACAACATGCACTTTTGGTTCTGGAAGAGTACTTGCAGTGGGTGGAATGCCATGTGTGTTTGGAAGAGTTTCACTTTTCTTTTTAACTTTATTGTTTCTGTGCCTCTTTGCTCTCAGACAGATTAGTGGCCTCTCACTATTTTCTTTATTGCTGTTGCATTCACTTAATTCTTGGGCTGTAAGATCATCTTCCAATATAATCTCTAAGGGTTCAAAGATACTGATTCGGTGTAAGCGACCTTCAATTTCTATTTCTACCATCCTTTGCGCTTGGGCATAGGTTAAGGTTTCTCTCGTAGGGGACCGTTTAATACTGCATGGAGAAGAAGAGTGCCGTGCTGAAGATACTCGATGACATCTTCCTTTCCTCCTCATTTGGTAATGATTACCTACAATTTAAAAGAGTGATTGTTAAAACAATAAGCTTGAACTGTACTATCAAAACAGGCAAGTTTACTTTTTTTTTGTCTTGAAGGATAAAGCTAGCACCTGTATTTTTGAAAAATATGCACTAGAAAACAAAACACGCAACTTAAAATGAAGAATTTCATTAACTGTTATACAAATTCAGTTCTCTGACATTAGAAACATATTCCTATATTATAGAAACAATTTTGAGACAAAATAGAAAAGACTGCTTTAATTGAAAAAATGGTCTAAAGATAAAAGTTCACTTTTACTATAATTATCTTAAAATTATTAAGCAACTTAAATTATTCTAAAATTCTTACTTTTAAAAACTCATTTACAGACATCCACAAATTGTCTTCCATGTCATAGAACTATAGGGGGCTAGAAGAGACTTTGGAGGTCTTCTAATTCAACCCACTGCCCAAAGCAGGAGTCTTATGCCATCTAGGACAAATAATTGTCTGATTTTCTCTTGAAACTGTCTAGCAATGGAGCACCCCAACTCTGGGAGGCAAACTGTTCCTCTGATTGTTTTCACTGTCAGGAAATTCCTCCTTAGTTTGACATTGATTTCTCCCTCTGAGGAGGTTCCACCCTATTGCCTGTTCTCAGGTGCTATGGAGAACAAATCAACACTTTCTTCCCTTCCTTCAACTACTGGAAGATGGCTAGGCCTTCTCTTCATTAGGCTAGACATACTTGTTCCTTTAACTGTTTATTGTACAATTTAGCCTCCAGAAAAATTATCATTTTTGTTGATCTTCTCTGAACTTTTCTAGGGGCTTCTATATCTTTTTTTGTATCATGGTGACCAGAAGCAGATATCGTATTTCAAGTGTGACTTCATTAGTGTAATACAGGAAGTCCTTAACAGCCATTTAGCGACTGTTACAATGGCGCTGAAAAAAGTGATTTATGACTATTTTCCACACTTATAACCATTGCAGCATCTTCGTGATCATGTGATCAAAATTGTCTCACTTGGCAACTTACATGTCTTTATGGCAGCTGCAGAGTCCTGGGGTCATGTGATCACCTTTTGCAACCTTCTGACAAGCAAAGTGAAAGCCAGATTCACTGAACAACCCTTACTAACTGAACAAGTGCAGTGATTCACTTAGCAACTGTCGCAAGAAAAGTTATTAAATGGGGCAAAAGTTGCAGCTGTCTTGCTTAGCAACTAAAATTTTGGCCTCAATTGTGGTCGTAAGTCAAGGACTACCTGTATAGAGTGGTACTATCACTTCCCATGATTTTGATACCTTCTTTTGATGTAGCCTAGAACTGCATTTTTGTTATTTTGGCAACTGCAGCACATCACTAACTTAAGCAGTGATTGATAAGGAAACCTAGATTCCACTCACAGATACTACTGTTGAGCCAGGTACTGCCTATTCTGTACCTTTATATTTGTTTTTTCCTGTGTAAGTGGATGGCCTTACTTTTCTCACCATTAAACTGCATTTTGTTGGATCTTTTTCAATCCTGAGTCTATCTTCCAAAGTTTTGCAATATCCCCCCCACCCTCAGCTTGGTGTCATCTGCAAATTTGATATGTGAATTGGTTAGTTACATTGCTACATATATTTACCTAGAATTAAAACCCAACATTATATTTGTTGTTTATATGTATACATTTATCAAATGGTATGAAAATTTTGGTTCGCTCTTAAATGAAGTCAGAACAAAGACAGTCTTCACATCATTGCCCCAGAGGGGAGAAAAATGTCTAATATGCATACACTTATACATTCTTGCATTATTTCTTTAATTCCAATAAATATTCTTTTTCTCACACTCAGGATATCCATTATAGATTTTTCCTGCTCTCACATTCAACAGAGTAAAAATCTCAGCCTTTTTAATGCAGAGTCGTTTGCTGAGATGAGCAGCTATAGAAATAAAATACATAAATAAATAAAAAAAATTGACTTTTTAAGACAGCACTGTCTATATTATGAACATTTTTATTCTCCTCAGGACAGCCTTCCTATTCCAATATTCTGTCTAGGACACATATGAAACAAAAAGCCAACTCTGATTCAACATACCTAGTTAGAAATGGCAACTTAATGTGTCTTGAACTTGGAAGAAAACATCCCATGTTGTAAGTTTTATTCTATGTTCAAAACAAAATATTCCTTGCTTATTCCAAGTTCAGGACAAAAAGTCCTGTATATGTATACAAATGATTTTGTACCACTCAATAAATCAAACCACAATATGATTAGTTCATTTCATTTACATTCTTTGAAGTCAAGGAGACCTAGAATTATAGTCTTTGCTGCAACTGTCTGATGCTAGTTGAAGAGATGGATGAGAATAAAGGAGAGTCGAATAAGCACATGTGGCTTGATTTTTGATGATGTGGTATTATGGAACATCTTTATATTCTTGTTACTACTTTGTTTTTATATTTCTAAACTGTGTCAGCTGTCCATTATTGCTACTTGTGAGTAGGACAAGCACATTATTTGGGATATCAAAAAAGACTTGTGAATGCACAATGGGTGTATTAATTATCAGTTTATATTCTTTACTAAGGAAATAAGAATTCATGATTTCAATGTAACTCTATTGTTCCTGTTCTATGTGGACTGTTTCCTTTTTCTGTGAAATTCTCAAATGCAAAAGTATATATTGTGTAACATGAACAGCAGATTGCAAAATGCTGTTAAACTTATAAATATTAAATACAACATTTATATTATTTCATTTGCAAATAACTACAGATGTATATTTTTATACTATGCTATTTGTGGATTATTCTGAAGAAAAGCCATTGCTGTGGTTACTTCTTTATTTGACTCAGTTCCATGACTGTAAAAGAATTAGAGATGTTTTCCCCATATTGTATTAATGATTAAATTAATGTAGATAATTTATATTTGGTTGGTTGATGTTATAGTAAAGGAATTTTGCTGGAAAAAAAATCATTGTTTAATGCAGATTTCAGTCAAATTATGAAAAGTTGAGAGTCCACAGGCTATTATTCCTATGATGAATAGCTGAGATAAATTGTACATTTATCTGAACAAGTAAACGTCATTACTATACTTTGTAAAAAAAAAACGCTGTTTACAAATATTACAAACCAAATCTTTACTATTTAATCTAAATGAATTACTTCCAGTAAATAATTTTGAAAATCCAGAATTTATAATACCCAAGGCATGAAATCTCTTGTAAATTATTAGATTCCATTGGTAGTTCAGCATTCTAAGCATTATACCTGGAATAAAATATATCATCTTCAGAAACAATTGAGAAAAAATATCTTGAATAGTAATTGACCAAATAGTAATTTCTAATAATGATATAGATCCCCTATTTCTTTTCATGTTCTCAGATCATATTACATTGTTGCATTTAATTTTCAGTCTGTCTTGCCCATACATGACAGTAGCTCAAGTAACATTAGAAATTGTCCATGGAAAACTTCCATTCCCAAAAGTACAGTGAGAGGAAATTATCTTTGATGCAATCAATTTCTTATACCTACAGAGAGGGGGTGTTTAAAAAAAAAACCTGGAAACCTTTTCATGAAAGAACTAAAACTGGCAAGAAAAATGAAGCAAGATCACATATATATTGGTGGGAATTGGTGTAGATATTTGGGGGTGGTGGTGAAAACTTTAAATGTAATTCCATTGAATCAATCAGATTCATTTTTTCTGATTTCTTCTGGAAAGTTCACTGACGCAGTTGATTCTATTTTAGCAAAAGTACAATATAGGACAAATGATAATCCTTATGTACCACACATATACTTGGAAAAATTGTGCTGTAATATGAAGTAGATTGGTATTGAAGTATACATGTAAAACGTATAAACATGTAGAAAAATGATGTTTGGACCATTCTGATCAAGAATACCCAGATAAAGACTATATATATCTATAGAGGTATGCTATTCCCAGTTAATTCCCCTCTCAATCTTTAGAATATGGATATATAGTACTCAAGAACACTGAAGGACATTTGTCTAGAGCTGTCTTACACCAATAAGCCAAGGAACATGAGCAAATAGAATAAAATGAAGAGTAGGGAATGAAAAAGAAGAAGGGGATAACAGAGAATGAGGTGGCTGGATAGAGTCACTGAAGCAGTAAACATGAGCTTAAGTGGACTCCGGAGGATAGTAGAGGATAGGAAGGCCTGGAGGAACGTTGTACATGGGGTCGCAATGGGTCGGACATGACTTTGCAATTAACAAGGGAATGAAGCTCAATAATATCTAATTCCCACCTATAAAGATATTGTACCCATTCATCAAAGAACTATGTCTTCTGATTACAAATAAGTAAAACCATAAAATGTTAGGAGGAAAATGTATTTAATTGTTTTCATTTATCTTCCGTTCCAAATAAATTACAAATACACACTATAAAATACATTTAAACCTTTATTCTTCAACTGTTTGTTACCGTAATTTAAGAGCTGTCAATAAATTAATCCTTTCACTGGAGCAGCATTTCTGAATCTTGGCAATTTGAGATGTGTCTTTCAAATTGAACTCTCAGAATTCTACACACATCTTTTAAGTTGTGAAAATTGGGAAACACTGCAGTGTTGTTTTTCAGGAAGACACTGGATGAATCCTGCAGTGTTCAGGGACTGGACTTCTAAATTCCATCTAACTCTCTAAAATGTATACTTTTTCCTGTAAGGATTTATATCAGAATGCATGTACAAACTATGTCTTAAGTCAAAGTACTAGTTTTTCTGAATGACGTTAATTTATGCTCATAATTTACTCAGATTAGGATCTCAATTTCTTTCTACTTTTCAAACTCATTATAAAGCTTTACTAAAAATCAGAATCCTAAAACACAGTTAAGCATATATACTGCTTTATAGTGCTTTATAGCCCTCTCTAAGTGGTTTACAGAGTCAGCATATTGCCCCCAACAATCTGGGTCCTCATTTTACCCACCTCAGAAGGATGGAAGGCTGAGTCAATCTTGAGCCTGGTGGGATTTGAACTGCCAAACTGTAGACAGCTGGCTGCTGAGGTAGCTTGCAATACTGCACTCTAACCACTGCACCACAGAGGCTCCTATAAAGCTGTTATAGACTAAAATGTCTTTTTAAACAGTATATATTTTAAGTGAAATTATGTTAAAATAGTGATTAAGAAATATTAGCATGTGCCGAGTTCTATCAAATTAAGATTTATTCTATGGGCTATTTTATATATATTTCCATATGTACAACAATGTATTTACAAACCTTGCATCAAAATAAATATTTACAAAACTCCAAAGTTGTTAGGGTTTACTTAGGTTATTTTTAAAATAGCATCTTATAGCCAAGTTTAGTTTCTACCCAAAAACTGTAATCTTATACTGTGAATAACTATGTACAAGTTTAAAAGTATTTGTTACAAGCAGGAATTTGGAATATAACTTTATGCTTGTAAAATACAATATAAGATTTCAACAGGTTTCACTCTCAAATACAAAGCGTACTACAATTCATCCAAACATTTATTTCTTAACAATCTTTTATGTTTGGCCATTATTATTATTTTATAGCCAATAAGGCAGATATCCCAGATCTACGCATGCAGACATACCCCAAGGTCCTACAGCTCGACTTACAACTATTTAAAGTTACAATGGCAGTGAAAAAGGTGACTTATGACTATTTTTCACACTGAATGACCACTGCAGCATCTCCATGTGACCAAAATTCAGATGCTTGGCAACTGGTTCATATTTATGACAGCTGCAGTATCCAGGGGTTTTGTGATCACCTTTTACAACCTTCTGACAAGTAAAATCAATAGGGAAGCCAAATTGATTTAACATCAGTGTTACTAACTTAACAACTGGAGTGATTCATTTAACAACTCTGGTAAGAAAGGTCCTAAAATGAAGTAAAACTTATTTAACAAATGTCTCACTTAGCACTTAGAAATTTGGGGCTCAATTGAGGCTGTAAATCAAAGTCTACCTGTAGAACATAAACTATATCAACTTCAGAGAATTATTAAATCAGACATTCTGTCGTAATTATTTCAGACAACAAACGGATACGGTTGAATTCAACATAATAATCAAGTTGCAGCAATATCAACACTTCTTACAACTGAAATTATTTATATCCCGCTTTTTACAAATAACCCAAGGCAGTAAAGTACCTTCCTCCTCCTATGTTTCCTGTGGAATGAGTTGGACAAAGTGATTGGCCCAAGGTCCCACAGCTGGCTTTCATGGCCAAGGCAGAACCTGAACTTTGGTCCTGTACCTGCTTTCTTAACCACTAGACCCAAATGAATACCACATTAAATATTCTCAAAAACAACTAATAAGCAAATTTCACTATTTGCTGAACTTCTGATGTAGTCTATTTAATACAAAAAAAGTAACAAGAACACTTTTCCCCCAGTTCACTTAAAAGATGAATTCAGATGAATAATAATTTATTAAGTTGTTATGCCAACCAACCATCAAACCCTCTGGGCAGAAGAGAACCCTTTCTATTACATGTTTACGCTCAAATCTATACCCATGTGGTCGTCAGAGACCAGGGTGGCACAGCAACCAAGCCAATGGAAGGGCAAAACTGCATTTCACCCAAAGTTAAAGCGATCTGTACGGAAATTAATCCTCCCCCCCCCTTTGACGTCACCAAACCTAACCCTTTCGAGGAAGACAACTGAGCTGAAACGAGGTACAGAGAGCCATTTCCCCACCCACTGGAATCCCTTGCACGGGGCGGAAACCAACAAACAAACATGAAGCTGCCATGCCTTCCTCTCTAAGAATGGTTCGTCCCACACGAGTCATCCCCCAGCCCCCAAACATTGGTTTCTCCCCGCCCTGTCCGCGCCCATCGTGACATAAACACACACGCTGAATGGCTCCGGAGCACGCCTCTTTTTCCCCTCCCACACCCCGCCCCCGC
>NW_020769374.1:4725299-4736712 GCF_900518735.1 Pseudonaja textilis | reverse complement strand
ACCGTCCGTTTGGAGCAGCCCCCCCCCACCCTTTCCAAACAGCGTCTTCCTTTCCCTGCCCCCCCCCCCTTTTTTTTTTCCTTCTTTTTTTTCTACCGTCGTCCCTGGGGTACCTCGCTCTCCTTTTGACAGACTCCGTGGCCCTGGGTGGCTCTCTCCGGCCATATGGCTGCTGGGGGGGGGGGGGAAAAGGGGGGGGCGGGCCGGGCTGGGGGGGGGCGCCCCCGCCCCCCCCCCCCCCCCCCCCCCCTTTAGTCACCCTTCGTCCTTTGTCAACAACTCAGGGGGGACCCTTGGCGTGGCAAAGACCCTCGGCGGGGGAAGCTGCCTTTTCAAAGCAGCCCAGCTCTTCCCTGGACCGAAGCTGTGGAACGAGGAGTTCCGTGGCCCTGACAGAAAATCCTCTTTTGAAAGGAAATAACTTTGGGGCCTCATTTTTTGTTGGTTAGAATAATAATTCATCATCATCATCATCATACGTTTACCTCTTTTTCTGTCAGTGTTTACATTTGTGTTTCTGCAGTCCTAAAACGGTGGTCTCTTTTCAGGTGGAAGAAACTGCCCATGTAGGAAACTTCACGGCTTGAAGCCGCTTTGAAGCACTTTGAGAGATTTGGGCTATTCGTTAGTAACCAGTCTGATTCTATAAATAAAAAAGTAAATCTCCAAATTTGATCCAGGGCATTTTCAATTGGAATGTTACCCATATAAAGTTGGGGGGAGGGGGGGAATCTTTGACAATTGAGAGCTTTGAGGGTAGGCTGTTAGATAAAATCATCAAGAGGATTATTGTTTGTAACTGAGCAAATAGAGATAGATCATTGAAAGATATAAGACCCAATGCTTTGATGCAGCCCCTCAAATACCCCAGAAGATGCCAGGCTTACAAAACTATTTTTTTCTTCAAAAAGCCCATAAGCAGCTTCCAGTCATTGATGAATATCAATAATGACATTTCTCTAATCAAGGAAGTCAGTTTGGCCATTCAGCAAGTTCTGAACTCTATTCCTCCATGGTGGGTAGTGTCTAATCTTTCCATCTGTGTGCATATAACAAGCTTACCACAGTAATCATATATTGAAATAATCTTCCATGACTTTTTTCTATGTCTTTTGAATCATTGTAATAGCATAAATGTGAATAGATTTGTAAGAATTTTTTTAAAAAATGGTTGAGATTTACTGGCAGGAAAAATAGTTTATTTGTGGAGCATACCTAAGGTTCCAATATAAATATCTTACATAGCTGTTTAAACAGACATTTTTATTTTTCAAGGTTTAAAATTTAGGATGAATGAAATGTGAAAAAAAAAATGTGTGTTAAAATTTAAAGACTGTTGCTTCAGAGAGCTGGGTAACATATAGACAAGGGAAGATAGTGAGAGAGATAAACTTGTTCCTGAACTTGCACAAAGAGATCATGGAGTATGTAACAAAATTACATTCTCCATGATCTCAGTCTTGAATAAAGTAAGTAACTGCTACTAATATATTCTACATAGCCATATCTTCCTGGACATAGGCACTATAATCCTCCATATACATGTATACCCAGACTTGATTATAACCTGAATTGTAGAAAATAAGATTTGTCACAAATACATCAAATCTTTTTGTCAAGTTTGCTCAGAAAAATATATTGTCTTGCTCAATAGAGCTTTTTCATAGACAATTTAACCTAGGATTGTAACCAACTGTCCACAATTTTAATTGAATTATAATTTATTTCAGAAATTAACAAAAATAATAATTGAATTTCAGTATTTTTTCATAGTTTTTTATTACTGGCATGAATTAGAATCCTTTCGGGAAAGAAGACAAGCTTTAAAAAATGTTGAAAATATCAGACCTTTCACCATCCAGACAACATTCATTCAAGCTATCTTAGTTAGTTAACATAGCTAGTAAAATTGATAGCAGTTAATGATTAACGCATTCAATTTATGACCAAAAAAAAGAACTGAGAATCTGAGGGACTCTTTACATAAGCAACTAGTAACATGCAATTACAATCTCAAGATGATTGTGTCTATATTGTAGAATGTGAACTAGTTCAGTCCAGGAAAAGTTACGTGTATGTTTAACAAAGACTACACTCTATTTATTTTTTAGAAAGTATTCATTTTTGCACTTCATTCTTATATTCCATTTTTGTCATTCTATTTTTTTCTTGTTTCACCATTGCACCTTCCATTGTTTCTAGATCTTCAATTAGAAGAAGTATCCTTGCATTATTTAGACAGGTGTTAGATGGTAGCTCTGCAATAAACACAGGTAGTCCTCAACTTACAACAGTTCATTTAGTGACCTGTTACAGGTCACTATAATTACAGTGACACTGAAAAAAGTGACTTATGACCATTTTTTACACTTACGGCCATTGCAGATCTCCATGGTCATGTGATCAGAATTCAGATGCTTGGCAACTGATTCATATTTATGATAGTTGCAGTATTCCAGAATCATATGCACCTTTTGCAAACTTCTGACAAGCAAAATCAATGGGGAAGCCGGATTCATTTAACAACCGTGATACTAACTTAACTGCAGTGATTCACTTAAATGTGGCAAGAACAGTTGTAAAATGGGGCAAAACTCACTTAACAAATATCTCTCCTAGCAACATAAGTGTTAGGCTCAATTGTGGTTGTTAGTCAAAGACTAGCTATATAGAGAAACTTAGCCTAAATGGTCTTATTCTAAAAAGGTGGGGAAGTTATTGAAAAGGTAAATATTCAGAAAATAAATTTGTAACTTCATTTTTATCCATACAGTATTTTTTAAATCAACTTAACAAATAACTGATACAATTTCCCAGTTACATATCTATTTTGCATCTATGGTCAATACAACTACCATAATGGATTTAATTTGTAGATGAACTTTTATTCTTTGTATATTTTTTTAAAAATGGATAATAATGCTGTATACTCTAAACTATTTGGTATATTGAAATTTATATTAAGCTAATGCATGCATTTACTTCTGAATTAAATTACTATAAGGTGGTGGTAAAAGCCATATGTAATATTAGCTCTAAGTCACATCTTACAATAATTCTGATGAAAATAAACTGTAACTCAGCTCCGAACTCATGTTTTTCCTCTCTACTAATGCAAAAATGACCAAAAAACCTGAACCTTTGATTTAAATATCATAGGTCGACCTGTCAAAACTCAAAACTTTTACCATTTTTAAACATCTGTATCATCTTCTGGTCTTGCCATAGGATACAAATCTAGCAAGTTATATACATAGATCATGGGTATGAGACTCGGTCGTGTCACCTGACGCATCATGACTTTTTTGCCTTTGGGGAGCTAGGGTGGGCGTGGCCTGTACCTGATGCATCCGGTCTTCAGGTCACCAATTTGACAGGCCTGACATTAAAAGTTGGGTTTCATTCATTCAAATACTCAAGACTAGAAACAGTTTGTCAGATTTGGAAAATATAACAAGCCATCATTAATTTAAAAAATAGAAAATCTGAAACTCTGAATGTATGTCCTTAGGTCCTAGAGTACAGAGACTAAGTTCATCCTTTTATGATGAACCGTGGCTTATTTGAATGTAGCTACTAGGAATTTTAGCATAGCAGTGAAAAACATGAAAAGCTATGGTTTTTGAGTATGTGTGTAGTTTGAAGCCCAAAATCTAAAGTGAAATAATTGAATAAAACTTGTATTTTTCTCCTGTGAAAAATACAACTAGATAGCAAGTAGATGTACCTTGTTTGAAGTTACTGAAAATAAGGGTTTAGTAGTTTTATGTTAAAATATTTTTTACTGCTCCCTCATTCAGATGTATGATAAAGACTAAGAAATAATTTAGTATATAAGTAAGTATTCTTCCAATAATATTTTCATCTATTACATATCTTTTCACTTGGGATAATAATTACTATTACCTTTTGTTGTTGTTATTCCTATTGTAGGCTCTCATGCAGACTATAAACCCATAACATCATTAGACACCTATTCAGAAAAGAAAATTAGCAAAGTCAGAAACAAATCTTGGTACATGAACCAAGCAGTTATAATTGAGAATAAAAATAAGCTGCAATAAATGTTTTGGTTGGTATATTATAGGTTATTTTGAATCATGGTATTCCATAAATTAAATGGGCAATTGATTCACAGCAGGAAGGATAATATATCTTGGTTAATAGAAGTATTAAAAGAACAAATCTGGCATTTTATATTGGGTTCAGAAATAGAATGAATGATGTAATTCCCAGTATAATTTGATCAAAAAATCAAGACTGTTAATACAGATGGATAGGGAAACTGATTAAAACTATCCTTTTAAACTTGACCCAAATCAGAATATAGTCTTGAATCTGTTGTAACAATGTTGTTTTTAACTTTAGTAGCTTAACAAAATGCTTAGAGAATTGCAATTGTTCCAGTATCATAAGTAATCAGTACTTGTAAGTCAGCCTTTTATTAGAAGTTTCTTAAATGCTCTACCATGATAAATAGATAGACATTGAGCTCCTTTTTTTGACTCAAAAGTAATTTTTCAGTTTTTACATTGAAATTGCAAATTAGTAATGTGTAGGCCATCTTCAGAATTGCAATAAATCATTACTTGTGATGCAAATACAATGTTTTGTTGTGGTTTTTTTTTCCTCTCCTTCCCAAATAGAATGTATGAATGGAGATATTAATTATGGCATTTTACAAAGCACAATTTCTTGTTGTCCAAATATGGAGCATTATAGCCTGCATATATTTTTACAATCAAGATTATCAAATTGCAAATTGATATTTTCATAATTAAATAACCATAACAACTAGATAGTGAAAAGAGTCTAATATCCTAGCACTATGATGGTGAACCTATGGCACGCGTGCCAAAGGTGGCACGCAGAGCCCCCTGGGCACACAAGCGATCACACCAGCTAAGCTCTGCCACGCATGTGTGCCTGCACCTTTCGTCAGCCAGCTGTTCTTTGGATCTCTGCTGCGCATGCGCAGGAATGCATGCATGGGGGGGTCACATGCGCATGCTCGAGGGCAGGACACACGTATGGGGGTCACATGCGCATTTGTGGGGGTCACAAGGGGTCATTTGCGCATGTGTGGGGGCAGGGCACATGCACGGGTTCCACGGGCGTATTGGGCATGCACGGTCATGCATGCGCTTTGGGCACTTGGTGCCAAAAAGGTTAGCCATCACTGCCACAGCACTTAAAGAAGATGGTTACCATTACATCTGAAACAGCTAAATCGTTATTGCTTGGGGAAAGATGTCCTCCATCAAAAGTTTTCTACAAAGAGTAGTAATAAAGAAACATGGAAAAAATAGTAACATAAGTGCTATTTGTCTTTACAGGATTGAAGAAAATGCTGATCGCTTCTTTCAGTAAAGTGTGAAAATTACTTTGTCTCATAGTTCATATGAGTCTAATTAGAAGGATGAAACCTACGAGGTGGGTGAAATAATATGATGGGCATTGAATAGAGTAGAATAAAACATTTAGAAGTCATAATGAGAGATAAATTTCTCTGCTCTAATTTATTTCAGCAGCATTTTGCAGTTTTATTTGTTCCTTAATCTCTTACTTATTGAGAAGAAAGCATATATTTTTCCACTTTTTATCTTCCATCCATATTGTGTTCCATCAAAATCAGCATTTTGGAAACTAAAGATAATAGACCATTAGCAAAATACAAGAAGCCATGGACTGCAGCATGAGCAGACAAGGAAATATTATAGAACTAGTGGAGTAGGAGAAAGGAATAGATCATGAAATTATGCACAGGAATGGGATGAAAATAATAATGGTATTCCACTTTCTGCCTGTAAATCCAGTGCATTTCAAACATCAAAAAAGAATTGAATCCATCATTGGGTTACTATAATGATACAAAACAAAAATACATTTGTTCGGTTAACACATTTATCATATCCAAATTTGCTATCCAGATTGGGCAGGGTGGGATTACTGATGACAGGAGCTAAATTGATGAAAGTAGGAACTGAAAGGTAACATCTCTGCTTGCTTCATGTCAGGTAAAATGAGTACTCAGTTCCTTGTCTGTATTAAGGTTTCAAAACACATTTGCACAGGTCTGGCCCACCAGAAAATTTCATGTATGTTTGTTTGGGTTTTGCTGAAGGGGATTGGGAAGAGGAAAATAATAATAAATCTCAGTGAAACAAACATTGCAATAGTCTCTCCTATTTCCTCTTTCCTTTCTACAAAGCCAACAGCTAATGATAGTTTGGGCCAGTGATAAACATATTGTTATATTTGTTGAATACACGTTCAACATTCAGAGAGATTTGTGTTTTATATAGCTAACATACATATATTTTATCTCATTTATTTAATGGTTAAATGTAGAAATAGATACATAGGTAAATGGATATGGTGCTTTTAATGGAAGACTGATCTACATGCAATTTCCAAAATCATCCCATAAGCACAGGCCTTAATAAAATCTACAGGATGAAACATTAAGGAAAAATAATGTTTTCACAAATATAGAACTCTTAATAGCAAAATTTATTGCCCATGAAAAAACCTAAAGTAGATCCTTGAATCCTCACCATGAGTAACAATGGATTCAAATAATTATAGTGCAGGTTTTTTTAATTAAAAAACATGTTGTCTCAAAATATGTTTCTATTTATTTTCCCTTAACTTAAAACTAAAGAAATAAGCAGATTACTATATATTTAAGAGATAAATCAAACTTGGAAGTGCGACATTTAACTTACTTTCTTTTTTTCTGTTATTTCTAGATGATAGGAGCAGATGGTAGAACTGAATGTACACTCAACTACTTCTTGACTTCCCAACCTGCAACACAACGGATTTAGTGCCAGTACTGTAAAGAATGAAATATAATCTGGAAATCTAAAGATCCTGGGAGTCAGACAACAGGGCCTAAAACACAACCTTTTGCTTTATCTTTTTACATGTTTTAAAATGCATTTAATTTGAATTCCAAATCTTCATTAAGATATGAATACACAGCAGAAATAACTGAGCTCAATCATGGATACAAATACAGCAGAGCATCCTGAAATCAGTGATAATTTGATGATGGATAAAATCAACAATTTAAAAGTGGAACCTGAAGATGATAGTAATTGCATTTTAGAAACAATAGATATAAAAACTGAAAAAGAAGATCTAAGACAGATCGACAGCAGTGATGAACAGGATGATAGAGAAAAGAATTTTGTCCGTAACAACTCAGACAAATTCATCTCTGCAGAGAATGAGGATGATTATGGTTCTCTTTTTTCTCAGTATAGCAGTACTCTCTATGATGTAGCAATGGAAGCTGTAACACAGAGTCTTCTTTCAAATAGAAACATAAGCTCCCGAAAAAAATCCCCTGCTTGGAACCACTTCTTTATATCTCCTAGAGACAGTACCAAAGCAATATGTATGTACTGTATGAAAGAATTTAGCAGAGGTAAAAATGAGAAAGATTTAAGCACAAGTTGTTTAATGAGGCATGTGAGGAGAGCTCATCCAACTGTACTCATTCAGGAAAATGGAAATATACCAGCTATATCTTCCTTTTCTTCATCTCCTACATTACTATTGCCACCTCAGCCTGCAGATACTGGAGATTTAACTCATGTGCTAACTCCTATAAAATTAATTAAGAAAACCTGTTCTAAGATTCCATCCCCAGATCAAATTATGGAGGAATCTGTTCCTGTAGTTTGTATTGAAGAAATACCTTCAGATTTGTCACATACTGAAAAGAATAATAAAGAAGAAGCTGGTGTTGGATTGTCACTACACCTGCCCAACAGTCAATGTGAAGAAATGGTGGACAATATATCAGATAAAACTCTTCAAGTTCCTAAGACTACATCCGGCTCAAGGAGACGATCTGCTGTATGGAAACATTTTTATTTATCTCCTCTAGATAACTCAAAAGCTGTCTGCATTCACTGTATGAATGAATTTAGCAGAGGAAAGAATGGAAAAGATCTTGGAACGAGCTGCTTAATACGGCACATGTGGAGAGCACATCGTTCTATTGTTCTACAGGAGAACGGAGGAGGTTCAAGCATACCCCCTCTCTACTCTGCTCCTCCAACTTTATTACCACCTTTATTAGCTTCAGATGGAGACCCAAGTTCTGTATCATCTGGAAAATTAGCTAAAGAACCAACATCTGTTTGTTCTTCTCCAGACAGAATAGTTGAAGAAAATAATTCCAGTCTTCCTTTGGGAGATACTCTGATGGAGGATTCCTCATTGTTTTCATCATCTGAAGATATAGGGGAAGCTTCTTTAGTTTCTTCTCCTGAAAAAAGCCCATTGTTACTGGAACATGGCTCTGTTTTTCATCAGAATAAACGCATAATGCGAAAGCTGAAAGCTGAAGTGTGGAATCATTTTTCTTTGTCTCCAGGGGATAATCTAAAAGTTATATGTAGACATTGCAGCTGTATATTAAACCATGGGAAAAAAGGTGATTTAGGCACAAGTTATTTGACAAGACACTTATACAGGCGGCATCCTGAAGTTATAGGAATCCAAAAGAGCTTTATAGATGCCAGTTTAGCAAATTCTCCTTATGCTACCTTGGCTTCTGCAGAACGTTCAGCTTCAAAATTGACTGACTTACCTACAATGGTTACTAATGAAACTCAAGTCATATTTCCTGTTAGTAGCAAAAAGACCTCAAAACTGTGGAACCATTTTTCAATTTGTTCTGCGGATTCAACTAAAGTAATATGTATGCACTGTGGACGTACAATAAGTCGAGGGAAAAAGCCAACCAATTTGGGTACCAGTTGCCTTTTAAGACATTTACAACGGTTTCATAATCATGTCCTAAAACCAGATGCCTCAGAGCCAGTATTGTCCTCTTCCACAAATAATCGCGTACCTCTGAGCACAGACCTTTTGGGATCTTCATCTTTTGATGAAACCACTGACAAGTTTTCTGACACACATCCTGTTGCCAAAAAAATTACGAGTCTTGTCGCTGAAATGATTGCACTTGATCTTCAGCCATATTCTTTTGTGGATAATATTGGTTTTAATAGATTGCTTGAATACTTGCAACCTCAGTATTCATTGCCTTCACCATCCTATTTTTCTCATACCGCGATTCCTGATATGTATGATAGTGTGAAAGAAATAATTGTTTCACATCTTAAAGAAGCTGAAAGTGGTGTAGTCCACTTTACCTCTGGAATATGGATGAGCAATCAAACTCGGGAATATCTAACTCTCACAGCTCATTGGGTAACATTTGGATCACGAGTTCGGCCTCAGTGTGAAGATTACCATTGTTCAGCGTTATTAAATGTTTCACAGATTGATTGTGACTATAATGGCATCAGCATTCAGAAACAACTAGAATGTTGGTGGGAAACCTGGATAACATCAATTGGGCTACAGATTGGGATTACTGTTACAGATAATCAGACAATAGGAAAAACTTTAAATGAGGGAGAACATTCAAGCGTGCAATGTTTCTGTCACACAGTGAATCTCATAGTGAATGAAGCTATTAAAAGCCAGAGGATGGTTCAGAACCTGCTTAGCATTGCCAGAAAGATATGTGAACGTGTGCATCGCTCACCAAAAGCAAAAGAGAAATTGGCAGAGCTGCAGAAAGAATATCATTTGCCACAACATCAGCTAATCCAAGATGTCCCATCAAAATGGAATACGTCATTTCATATGCTTGAAAGGCTAATTGAACAGAAAAGAGCTATTGATGAAATGTCTATAGAGTGTAGCTTCAGGGAATTAATAAGCTGTGATCAGTGGGAAGTGATGCAGTCTGTCTGTCACGCACTCAAGCCATTTGAAGTTGCAAGTAGAGAGATGAGTACACATATGTCCACTTTAAGCCAAGTAATTCCAATGATTCATATTCTAAACCGGAAAATTGAACTACTGTTTGAGGAAACAATGGGCATAGATACTATGCTAAAGTCTTTAAAAGAAGCTATGGTGAGTCGATTATCCTCCATACTCCACGATCCAAGATACATTTTTGCTACACTTTTAGACCCTCGTTATAAGACCTCCTTATTCGCAGAAGAAGAAGCAGAACAGTATAAACAGGATTTAATCAGGGAGCTAGAAATACTAAATGCTACCTCAGATGATGATAAACCAGTTTCCAATGGTTGTGGTATAAGTTCAACATCTAAAATCTCTTATGGGGACAATAGTCTTTGGTCACTGATGGAAGATATGAAAAAAGCCAAACTTCCAAAAGAAAAGACTAAATTGCCAGAGGAAATGGTGCTATTATATCTGGAGGAAGAAGTGCTTGAGCATAATTGTGATCCCCTCACTTACTGGAATTTTAAGAAATCATCTTGGCCAGTATTGTCAAAATTGGCTGTTCGATTCCTAGGTTGTCCTCCAAGCATCGTTCCATCAGAGAGATTATTCAGTACATCCAATGAAAGCATCACTTTTAGTCACTCAAGACTAACAATGGAACACTTTGAAAAACTTATATTTTTGAAAGTAAATCTTCCTTTGATATACTTCCAGTATTGAAATTAATGAATAGGCTGCCAGTCTAAACTTGTTCACTGGATAATTACTATATTTGTAACTTAATTGCTCCATTTAGGGGTCATGTATGACAGCTAATCAATGCCTCTTGTTTGAAACTTATATTTTTCAGTTCTATGTCTACATGTGCCTTATCAGTAGTCTTTCAGGCCAGATAGAGTGTATATACATTTTCTTTTTTAAAAAAATCCTATTAGAATTAGCCTTGTCTTTGTCCCCGCTATTAAAAACAATGTAGCTTTTGATTGAATATTGTAAATGAAATTTTAAAACATTTTGAATAGAATGGCAAAATGGATGTAAAAAGTTCTATTATGTAGCTTTTTATTCAATTATGTATAAAACAGAAACCAGGTACTGTATATTAGCTGAACATTGCTTTAATTACAGAAAAAAACTGTATATAAAGGTGGAAATGAAGCCATCTTCCTATTTAGCAGGTTTTAACTGCAGGCTTAATGTACTTCTGTTCAACTATGTATGTACTAAAGATGGCAGTTGAATTAGTATTTGACTAAACTTAGAGTTATTAAGAAACACCAGTTATACAGTAATCTATAAATTTGCCATTCATGGTCTTTATTCAGGTTTTTTTTACACTGTAACTGAATTAGAGCTTGAGTATTTATAAGGTTTTTGGGTGTTTATTTTCAAAATTTCCAATTAATGTTTGTTATTTAATGCAGTGCATTGAAAGATAAAAAATATTAAAAAAAAGGGGCATCATGCCAAGTCTTTTACAATTGAATGAATTAAAGAATTACTTCTTGGGGAAAATGTAGTTGAGGTTTCCCATGTAACTGAAAATCATATATGGCATTTTTCCATTATTTGTTATATGAAGTTGATTTTCAGTAAATATCCTTTCTAATGTTGTGCAAAT
>NW_020769374.1:4697353-4724899 GCF_900518735.1 Pseudonaja textilis | reverse complement strand
TTCCTCAGCCAGGCTGGCTGAGGAATTCTGGGAGTTGAAGTCCACAAGTCTTAAAGTTGCCAAGGTTGGACACCCCTGTTGTAGAGCAACTTGAGATAAGGTCAGTGGGTGCACAGTTATGGTCCATTGTTATGCCATTGAGATATTCTTGTTCCAAACAGCTGTGGTGGTTAAACTGGCTCTCCTTTCCTCCACTTAACTTAGTTTACACATTTGGGAAAGTGGTAGCCACTAATGTGTGGATGTAGGTTTGTTTATAGAATGCACATGCTTATTTATATAAAGAGTTGGTCTCACATGGCTAACAAAATGGAACTTTATATTTGCTACAGTTACACATTTTGGCTAGCCAAAAAGTAAAAAAAACAGAAAATATGGAAGGCAATTATTGGGTAACAGCATTTATGGCCACAAGAGTTCATTCTGTGTAACAAGGTACGTTGGGTTAATTCGAGTTTGGCTAATGTTAACATAATCTTCACAGCTCAAATGTAAAATGTAATAATATAGAAAACAACACTTTCAGATACTTCAGCTGGTACAGAAAACTAAATATTCTGAAACAAAAATCTTAAAATGAGGTAAAAAAAAAAAACACTGAATCAAACCTTACAGTTCTAACACTTCTGGCTAAAAATAATTTTCAGTAATAGGAAATACACATCTATTTCATATGCCTTAAGTTGACATTTAAGGCCTAAAAATATAATTTTAGAAGAAAGATTTCCTATATCTAGTCATTTATTTAACATTTCACAGGTATAATTTCTTTGAGTACCAGTTTTAACTATGCTATGACCATAATTATAGAAATATGCTGGTTTTCTCTTCCTTTTTCACCCCACCCCCCCGCCCAAATCTTATGTTACCTTACAGAATGGCAGTCCATTTATTATAAGCTTTCAGGGATGGGGGTTTTTTTTGTGTGTGTGTAGCCTTCATAATGAACATGTGTTTTTAAGGTTCCACAAGATTATATTCATACCATAATAGATTATACATATAAGACATCAGGAACACGTCAATTCACATTAAATAATTGCCAAGTTGCAATTGCAGAAAGGGTAGAACATTCTTCCAGAAGGAACCAAGTAGTGTTTTAAAGAAGTTCCAGTAGCTGACTATTAGCAGGGCCTATTGCACAAAACAAGATAATGATACCCAACTACTTTTGCAGATTTTGAACATAGGCTTTTATGAGAAATTAATGCTTCCCTTCTGAATAATAACTTCTGTGACTAGGTAAGTTGTACATCCGGGAAGACATTTTCTTTGATGTAAAAGAACAACAAAATGGATGAAACTTGTAGAATAGCATATAAGAGAACACATCAGCGTAGTTAAACCAGTTTTACAGGATGATATTTCTTGCATCTATGTCAATTTGCACTCTATGCCAAGGTACACTGATTAAAAATGAATGATTTTAAAAGTTATGTGAGATATTTTCTTGCATATCTTTAATTACAAGTTGTGGATCATCCCACAATTATACTTTCCAACCCACTGCTTTATCTGGCCACAGAACAGTCAGTATAGCTGATTTAAATGATTTAGCTCTATATTTATTTGGAAGTTATCACTTAAAAACCTGTAAGGAATTAAAACAAGTGGAATATTTTGACATCCAGTATTATTTTTCTTGATTTATGCTTGGCTGTCTCTTAACATTTCAAGGCCAGCTTGACTTTCCCATAACTGTTTATTCCATGGCTGATAATTGACAAAGGAACCCCGGTCAAGAAATGTTACCAGCATGACAAGGTGGGTTTGTCTTCTATGAAAATACTGTCTATGAGCAAAACTGCTCAATAGATAAAAACAGAAATCGCATCCATTAATTTCCAGATTTTGTTGATCCTAATGACATTCAGCTTTAGGTGTGTGAGATTTTTTTTCCCTTATTGACAACATAAAAATTTTATACTGTGGCCCAAAATAGCACATTATGCTATTTTCCCACATGGTAGAAAACAATGTAAAAACATTAAACTACACACATGTAGTGTTGCATAAAAACAACTACTTAGTATATTTCTTCTCTAATTATATGAAAACATGTCCTGAATGTATGTACTTTGTATTGAACTATAGCTGGCATTACATGCAGTGTATACTATTATGAAAGTTTTTCACATAAGTGAAATGAATAAGATCGAATAGCATTGATCTTTCACTGACATGTCAAGGTTTTGAATTAGTGCAACACAACTCTACTAAAAACTATTTCAAACTTGTTAAAATTTATTTTCCAAGAGAAACAGGGAGCTTTTCCAACAATACTAGTTTGTATTTCAAATTTAAAATAATAGGGGGCAGTGCAGTAAAATTCAATCCAATTCCACTGGTACCAGGAATATGCGCAAGGACTTTGTGAGTTGTCTTGTAATGTGACAATTGAGCTGAATTCATCTCCATAAGTACATGTGTATATGAGAACATAAGTGGGTCTCCCGGTTTGATGTCTTCCCTTTTGTCATATCTGTAAGAGAACGAACAGTGTAAGTTAAGTAAAGACTGGAATCATACTCCATTCAAGAGACTTAGGCTGTGGCCAAGCAAGAGGAAGGATCGTTACGAAAACAATATAGGAAACAACCATGAAGCAGGAAATAATTACATAGAGCAGGGAGGATTCTTAAAAGAACATTTGGTAACTGGATGGTAGAGATATTACTTTGTTAAAGAACCTGAACTTTTTAATATAGGATCACGTCAACCATGGCAGAAAACAGGAAGGGAAGGCAGGATAGTATTAAAGCTGTACTTATAATTCCCTCACTTTTGGAACAAATGGCAAACACATGCAGAACACAATGGGCACAGAAATAGGTGGTTTAAGAATTTGGCAGTTCAGAATCATTTATTACCCACAAAAGAAGTGATAATACTATATAGGCCAGGGGTAGGGAAACTTGGCTCTCTTTACCACTTATGGACTTCAACTCCCAGAATTCCTGAGTGAGCCATAAAAAGTTCCCCATCTCTTTTATGTGTTACATTTGTATATTAAACAGTCCCATTCAAGTCAAAAATTGATTTCCCCCACAACTGAAAAACCAGTAGGCCAGGGATGGAGAACCTTTTATGGCTCACTCGGGAATTCTGGGAGTTGAAGTCCATAAGTGATAAAAGAGCCAAGTTTCCCTCCCCCTGCTATAGGTAATGGAATGGTATAGAAAAAGTAAAATAGGCCTGTAGAATGGGACAGCTATGGCAATCAGATGATGGCCAGAGGAAATCTAATTGAATAAAAGTTTCTCTTACCTTACCTCCTAAGTTCTTTGTTATTTGAAACAAATTCCCAACAACTACAAGCAACACAATCTACTGAATAGGATTTTGGGAGTTTTTTTCCAGCAAATTATTTAGATCAGGAATGGTTACTTACAGTCTTAGGGCTACAAGCTGCCTCCGACCACTTCCTAGGGCCTATTCTAAATGTAATTGCTGAAAACTGATGGTACTAGTATGATTTTCAGACAAACAAAACAACCAGCAAAATTTCTCCAGCTGCTTCCCCACACAATAAAAATAAAACTTCCTCTCATTTCTATGTGTACCACTCTTTGCCCTTTGCAACCTTCAGATTGCCGGCAAATATTGACTGATAAATGTGGCTCTCAGCAACAGTAAGCTAAGGAAAATGATTGAAAATTCAACTTCTCAGTGCAATGAAACTCCCTAATTTAGACAAATGCTCTTACATGAGCAAAAGCTCCAATAACAGAATACAAGTTGGAAGGGACCTTGGAGGTCTTCTAGTCCAACCCCTTGCTCAAGCAGGAGACTATACCATTCCAGACAAGTGGCTATCCTGTCTCTTCTTAAAAGCCTCCAGTGACAGAGCACCCACAACTTCTAAAGGTAAGCCATTCCACTGGTTACTGGTAATTGTTCTTACTGTTAGAAAAATTCTCCTTATTTCTAGATTAGTTTCCATCCATTTTTTCTTGTCTTGCTTTCTGGTACTTTGGAAAATAGTTTGATGCCCTCTTCCTCGTGGCAGCTCCTCAAATATTGGAACACTGCTATCATGTCACCCCTACTCCTTTTCACTAGATTAGACATATCCAATACCTGTAACCATACTTCATACGTTTTAGCCTCCAGCCCCCTAACCATCTTGGTTACCTTTTTCTGCACTCTTTCTCAACACCTTTTTTATAATATGGTGACCAAAACGGTATGCAGTATTCTTAAATATGGTCTTACTAAGGTTTTATAAAATGATACTAATACTTCATGTGGTCTTGATTCTATCCCTGTGTTAATGCAACGTAGAATTTCATTGGTTTTTGAATGTAATTTATATCTTACTTTAGATAATGTAGCATATAATCTAAATATATTTTATATATTTATATATTACACTTTATGTAATATAATCTATAATATAATGTATATCTTACTTTATAAGTAAATGATATAATCCAATGGACTTAGTTCTCTATGAACACATGAAGTAAAAGTGAGCAATTTGTGAATTGTACACAACTTAGAAAGCACATCACTGGAGTTTGGCACTAACAGCTCAGAGCTGATGAATTTGGCCAAAAGGAAATATGGAATAAACCCATGCACTTGGGTTTTGAGTGGGATCTAAACATTTAAATAACTATTAGCCATCACTACCCTTTGTTTCCAGAACAATTTTGCAAGCCAACTGATTCTTTAGTCAATTCTATAAGTTTCTAGAATGAACCTCATGTTCTACTACTTCAAAATCCTTAAAAACATATCCTTTGCAACCTCTTGAAGCTCCCATGGCTTAGCCTTTTTCACTCTAAGGACGTTCCTGTTAACAGGCCTTCAGTGTCTGTATATGTGTTTCTGCTTCACTGGCAAAGATAATATGAGTGGGAGGAAAATTATTCCAGTCAACCTTTCTGTCTTCATGCACTGACTATCTCAGCATCCTTTAACAGTGAAAAGGATGAAGAGAAATTTTTTTGTGGAAAGAGAACACAGAGACTGAAGGATCTAATAAGAGAGCCTGACTGGCTGGCTCCAGTTAATCATACCAATTAATGCATTCAATCTTGCTTGGTATTTCTTCTGCTCCCATCCATCTTTTTCTTTTAATATTTATGAGCTCAAGAGCTACCAGATTGCCAAATTCTTGTCTGCCAACTTCCAGTCTCGCTGAAGAACATATGCAATGAAAATAACATGGCATCTCCAAGTCCCTGGAGCATGCATATAAATGGCATACAATTTGTACCCTACATTAAACTAGCGAACACATGCAGTATCTCATTTCCCCTGTTCTATTCACAGCTCAGGTTTGGTGGATGACTCCCTGTGATTAGGTAAACATGGATAAGCATCATTCCTCATTAACACTTAACTAAAATCTGCACTCAACTAATAAACCAGGGTTTCCAGTCAACCAGAAGTGATTGACATTCCATCTTCAAAAGTCATACTTCCTAAAGGAACTATATATTCACATAAATTAGAGTAGATAAAGGCGTGGTGCAAAAGAATTTACAAACCAACGAACGGCCATGCTTTAACATTCTAGGTACTATTAATCAGACATGATGACGATCCCCTGTTTTTCTATTATAATTAACAACAGAGAAGTGGTGCATTCTGATTAACCTGATGTAATTATTAAGGTGAGAACGTAGTATATGCATTCACATTAACTAGCCGGAGTGGTTTAACATGTTGTGCAAATGTGGCCTTAAGAGTTTAGTCCAAAGAGCCTCTTTTCCATCATCTACAAAAATCTCCTCCTCCTCCTCCAGAATTTCATATTAGTAACCAGGTTGATATGTCAGCTTTACCTTTTAATTGAAACAAGAACTTTGGGCTAGCTGCTGGGGGAAACAAATAACTGGCCAATGCTTCAGGCAGTCCTTCCCTTTGACTAAGCTGTTATTAGAATACAGATCCTCTTAAATATTAGTCTAACATTCCTGACCTGAATAAATCCTTTCATCCCAAATCAAAGCTTATAATGCTAAGAACATCAAGCTTGACCAGAATCAACTTTTATGTCAAGCCTACTACAGTCCATCTTCAAAGCAAGGCAACAAAATGTAATTTTCTTAAGGCTTTGCTGTGCAAGGGAATTAAAGATCAGGTGGTCCCAATGAATTTATTTTGATCATCAAGACTTAAATGAACATCCATAAAAGAATGGCTCTCCCTCAAATTATCTCTGATCAAGCATGGAGTGTAGCCTATCTCAAAGGCCATTTGAGATCCTCTGAGGCAGCCTACTTACTTACTTCTCTGCTTGTGGTTGTATCTATACAAAATGGGCTACAACTGATTTTCTTAATTTTGCGAGGTATTTCCTTCACCATGATATTCACGCACTGTGGATGGATGGCCAAAAACAATTGGTAGCTCACTTTAGACAATTTATCTCACTCGTTACTGGGAGTACAGAGCTGTCTGGATAGCAGTCACTGAATCAGGCTGTAAGGATGTAACCTTAGCAATTACTTGTTGTCTTATTTTGTGTTCTTTTTGGTTACAGACTTCAAGAAGAATGTGCATGGACGAGGACTAACAATTGCTTATTTGTGTTTTGCTCTCTTTTAGCTGATTAAACAAACCAGAATAGAGATTAAGGAAAGTGATCAACAATATCTTATGAATGGGAAGTACTAAGTTTTGCTTTAAGGGAGAGGTGTCTCTTAAAGAGAGCCAATTTGGTATAGAGGTTAAAGCACCAAGCTAGAAACCAGAAGACAGTGACTTCTAGACCCACCTTAGGGCACAAATCCTGGGAACAGTCTCTCTCAGCCCTAGGAAGAAGGACGTGGCACCAGAGGTGGTATTCAGCAGGTTCTGACCAGTTCTGGAGAACCGGTAGCGGACATTTTGAGTAGTTCAGAGTACCGGAAAATACCACCTCTGACTGGAGATTTTACAGTATCCTTCCCCTGCCATGCCCACTAAGCTACACCCACAGAACTGGCACTAAAATAATTTGAATCCCACCACTGCATGGCACCATTTCCCCCAAACATCTTGCCAAGAAGCAGCAAGAATTGCTGTTTCCAGGAGTCAACACTGACTCAAAGGCACCAAAAGAACAAAAAATAAAAATCCTCTCTTAACAAACAAACAATAAAAAAACACTCTCTTGACCTACAAAAATGTATGCATTTCAATCCAACTTTCAGCTAAGAAATTGAATTGAGGCTGTTATGAACACCTTAGTGTTTGATCCACAATAAAACTAAAACATACTGCCCTGGTGGTTCTCCCAGATTCCCTCAATAATGGGATTATTCGGCAGTGTCTTTCTAGTGGTTCTGGTCCTTTATGCTGAATCCTGTTCAGAAAGAGACTAGTCTCATAGGGTATTACCTGTCATGCTGTTCAATATCTACATAAAATAATTAGGAACGGTCATTTGGAGCTTTGGTGTAGGGTACCAGGGATATGTGAATGATATTGTTTCTAATGCTTCTTATCATCCACTTCTGTTACCTAAGTTCATTAACATACTGAAATTATACAAATGGAAATTAAATCCAGGCAAAGCACAGGTGTGGTTGGTTAAATGTAAACTGAATGGCTAAGATTCAACCTTGTGGGGGTGGGGGATGAGGTTACACTTACCCTATAGATCAGGGGTGTCCAACCTTGGCAACTTTAAGACTTGTGGACTTCAACTCCCAGAATTCAAGCTGGCTGAGGAATTCTGGGAGTTGAAGTCCACAAGTCTTAAAGTTGCCAAGGTTGGACACCCCTGCTATAGATCAAGTAAGGAGTCCGAAGTGCCCAACCTGCTCCTTGCTGCCAACTGGAACTACAGGTGATACCTCTATTGAGACAATTTCCCCAAGTGAGGCTCAAGGCCCAGCTCTGAGCCTTCCCAAATGAGTCAGATTTTGGCATTCTAAGTTCTATGAAATACCCCTTGCATAGATTAGCATGGACAACTTGGTTGTAACTAATGGAAAATGCTGCCAGAAGGCTGCAAACCTGTGCAAATTATGGAGGTCATGTAGTACCCATGCCAAAACATGGCCTATTACTTATAAAGTCAAATATTGTTGGTATTAACATTGAAAACCATGACCAGTCATTAGGATCTATATGGCAGGACCTTCTGAAAATATCTAACTGGCCTGGACAAAAAGGCATTCTCCTGAACTCCTTTCAAGATCCCTCTGGAGTTGCATTTAATCACCACGATTTCAGTTTATAGAAAGGCAATAAAGGCAAATCTCTTTATCCAGGATTTTTATCTTTTAATTAGTTTAGTATTTGTTTTAATATTTTTAAACCTTTTTAGCTATCCCAAATGCTTGCCTAAACAGAAAGAGAAGCAATAAAACAAGTAAGTGGATTTGCATATATTTGATGATTGAATGAGTAGTACACCTTGATTTTGAAATGTGCAACATCCTTACCCAGATTTCCATTAATGTAATTTGGCAACAACCAGGGTTAACTTCTCCATGTTTTTTAACCTATGCACACAGAAGTATCCCAGATTTATATTAACTGAAAAATATATTCCTTTGTTGTTCACAAAAATCTAATAAACCATTTTAAATATCTGCTTACAACTCCAAAATTACTTAGATTTTATAAACAAAATATAAAGAAACCATAAAAAACTTGTTTTTAATTGTTAGTATGCCAGTACTTAGGTACATATGTTGAACAAAAGCAGCAGCAACTTATTGAAAACTAAATAACCCAGACACATAAAAGTAATTTCTGACACACCCCTCAAATTAAAGGGGATATGTTTAAATATAAATACCCCTGGTCTAATGAACACTCTAGGATAAGAGGCTACCAGACCAGGAATCAGGCTAGGCAGAATTTTGATGCCTGGTGGCCATATTTAATATTTTGGAATGGAAGAGCTGGATAGTGATGGAAAAAAAAAAAGTGGAGTTTTCCTCCTGTATTACCCTAGGTTTGCAGTACAATGGTTGCAGTTTCCCACCTCAAAATGGTCAGAGTAAAGAGGGCTATAGAAATGAACAAAAGTTTGGAGGCCACTCACTACACACTCCTGCCTTAAAGAAGCTAATGGGATTTAAAAAGATCTCTTAACCAACTTTGCTGGGAAATCAGAGGGGGATGATCTGTGACCTTTCAAAGATGCTGCTGAAAAACATCTTTCGAGGTTGGGTAAGTCTACTTTTGATGCCCACCTTCTTCCACTATTGGTTATGATCACCAGGACTGCTGGGAGCTGTAGTTCAGCAATGTTTAGAAGGTCACAGGTTGTTTTACTCTAATCTATATAATAGGGTCTCAATTTTAGATTATCTGCATGTTGGTTCTTATTTTATGCTTGGCACCTCATCTTCAGTGCAAAGAGAAGGACTACTAGGAGACAAGGAATAGACAACCTGATCTTTACTTATGTCTTCCTGATGAATTCCAATGCAACTTTCTGGCTAAGAGTTTGAAGAATATTAGCCCTGAATAGGCAAAAATAAATATAAGAGCAAGAGATCATTACGATGATAACCTCACATATAACAGGGGTGTCCAACCTTGGCAACTTTTAAGACTTGTGGACTTCAATGCCCAGAATTCCCCCATGACTGGCTGGGAAATTCTGGGAGTTGAAGTCCACAATTCTTAAAGTTGCCGTGGTTGTGCATCTCTGATATATAACAAATTGCAAAAAAAAAAAAAAAAATTCTTACATACACAGTAGACTTACTTCCAATCCAAATTGACTTCTAAAAATCGAGACACGCCAGTCTGTGCCGCAGCCCCATCAATGTGGACAGAAACATCTGCAAACAAAAAACAAAACCCCAAAACCAATACATGTGAAAGCAAGGAGAGATTCCTATCTCTACTAATGGGCAAGCTTGTGGATTTGTATTTATTTTATTCTTTGAAAAAAAATCCTATATTCCCAAAACTGAAATAAAAAATGTTGGGTGGCTATTGTACTGGAGATGCTAGGTGTGTGGAATATATAACTTAAACCGAATGAATAAGGTGCTCAACCTAGAATTTTGCCCCTTTCTAAATTAATTAAAAGTGCAGGTCACATGAGAAATAAAAAAGCAAAGCACCAACATCTGTTGGCTTACTTACTCACAGAGGTGCCTTTGGGCCTCAACAAAATGAAAACAGCACTTTCAGTGGAAGTAATCTTTTGTTCATGGATGTCTGGAAAGAGGCCCTAAAACAGCCATACTGACCATTCAAAATACCCCTCAATGTATTGTCTGAGAAGATTCTTTGCTGAGCTCACCGTATGCTTGTTACTGAATACTTGCATACCCCTTGCGTATAGCTTTGTAAAGGCTCTGCTAAGAATGACAAAACTTTCCCCATCCCTTGATTGCCAATTGTCAGAACACTAGAATGTAGTATTCTGTAGTAAATACAGGTTGTCCTCGACTTAGGACCATAATGGAGCCCAAAATTTCTGTTGTTAAGTAAGATGGTTTTTTTAAGTTTTGCCCCATTTTACAACCCTTCTTGCGTCTATTGTTAAGTGAATCACTAGTTTGCAACCCGATCGTTAAGTGAATCTGGCTTCTCCATTGACTTTGCTTATCAGAAGATCGCAAAAGATGATCACATGATCTTGGGACACAGTAACGGTCATAAATATGAAGTAATTGCCAAGTATCTGAATTTTGATCACATGATCACGGGAATGCTGCAAAGGTTGTTAGTGTGAAAAACGGTCATAAGTCACTTCTTTCAGTATAGTAACTTTGAATGGTAACTAGTCTACTAAGGCAGTGGTCCCCAATCACCGGGCCCCAGACCGGTATCGGTCCGTGGGTCATTTTGTACCAGGCCACAAAGAAGTGGGCGCTGCCATCTTGTTTTGACGGCACTTGAGAAAGTGCTTCCGGGTGAGCTTGTCGGTTGGAAAGCAGCGTTTGGGTGCTGAAGGAATCCTCACGCCTTAGTTTCATCGAAGGGGGTGGTGGCTTCGAACGAAGAGCTGTCCCAATGGCGGTGGAGTTTCGCGTTACTCAGGAGGAGATTAAGAAAGAGCCCCAAAAGCCCATTGACAAAGGTACAAAGGAGGAGTTGAAGGTGGCGGGGAGAAGCGGGGGACGGCTGGCTGGCCGGTCGCTCGGCTCGCCTTGCCTTGGTTGTGCGTGCTGATGCCGGAACCGGTCTGTGGATCATTTTGTGATGCCGGTACCGGTCCGTGGTACAAAAAAGGTTGGGGGCCACTGTACTAAGGGATAATACTTACTATCATCTCTGGGTTGGGGAGAGCAGGATGCCTCCAAAGACCACTTGCAGAGAAACAATAGAAGGATAGGGGCAGCTGCTTGTCTGCTTGTGAGGCCCCACTATAGCAGGAAATCTTACATTCAGATAAGAATTGCCATATAATCCACATTACAGTGCAATTCTCTTCTTGATATCACAGCATTGTAACCCTTGTTAAAGAAGCGAATTTGATAATATGTACCAACATCATGCCCTCTTTATGCCACTTAACATACGTAAAGTGCTACAGCTTTAAGGACCATGCTGGCTCAGGGAACTCTGGCCCTTGAATCCACACACCTTCCAGTTGCCAAGGTTAAGGAACACCATTTTATGCCATTAACATCCTATTCCTAATTGCCTTCACGGCACAGTTCCTCTGATTCCGCAAGAGGTTGAAAATGTATGCAAATGTGTAACTCATAGGGCCTTTCAACCAATGGTGGGATTCAAGTAATTTAACAACCGGTTCTTCCTAATCACCGGCTGGCTGGGCATGGCCATGGCAGGTCATGGGACTGAGTGGGCGTGGCCAACTCTACATCAGTCACGTGGGTGGTGCCTGCATGGGCCAGGCAGGGTTGGGGAGGGAATCCAGGGGTCTTCAGTGGGTAGGGCAGAAGGGGGAGGGCAGGAGGAAAGAAAGATTCAACGTATGTGTGTGTGTGTGAAGAGAGAGAGAGAGGGAGGGAAGAGGGAGGGAGGGAGAGAGAGTACATGCTGCCGCCAGCCCTGCTATAACTCTGTGATTGGATAGGATGTCTCCCTCCCTCCCTCTCTCTCTCTCTCTCTTTCTCACACACACACACACACAGAAGTTGGATAGGATACCCCTCTCTCTCCCAGCCCCCATCCCCCCCCCCCGTTTCAATTTATTTGGCTTTGTGGCCTGTGTTGTGCTCCTCACATCTTATCATCCTATCACAGGTCACACACCCCAAATGGGAAAAGGCTTAAAAGAGCAAGCTTTAAACCTGCCAGTTTATCTCTTGAAACCTCACAGAGTGCAGCAACGAAAGAATGGCCCATGTGTTTAGTTCCATCCGATCTGCAGAAAGGGCCGCAAAAGGTATCAAGCCGCCAGATGACTTTTTTTTTTTAATCAACCCAGTTTTACTCACCTGCTGTTGGAGGTACCAGCTGGTGTAGTTTTTGCATAGCAACTCCTCCAGGGTAATTGAAGTGGGACACATAGAGTGATGCTCCTGAGTAAGTAGCATTAGCAAAAAGGTGTGCTATAACAAACAGAGTACCTAATTTGTATAACCATGATTTCTTGTAATTGTTCAGACTGTGTAGAAAAGAAAAATAGTTGTGTTTAGTGGGCGCACAGTATATCCAACTCCAATACACAGCTGTTGCAAGATCACAGTGAATGTTAGGTTATATGAATTGTAGATGTCATTTTTGTATTGTATTATACTTGTTTACTATCAGAGGTGAGAGCCCTGGGATTACGTTCTATACACACAAACAGTTTTTCTTTGAAATTTACATTTCTGCCTTCAGTTAAGTGTGGTTCAGCATGATGCTCAAACCCTAAACTGCAATTAACCCTATCTCTAAAACACAGGTCAAAGTCAACCTGATCTAAAATACAATACATTGATCTGGTCCATTTATTCAGGTTGATACTAAACCCTGATTAGATAGAAATGAAAGTAATACTTTGCAATTTTGGAAGAAGTTCAAACCTTTAGCGCAGGGATTCCCAACCCCTGGGCGGCTGACCTCGTTGAGTACTGGGCAATGCAAGCGGTAGGCGAGCGCACAAAGCGCATGCACAAGACCAGGTTGCACAAGGGAAACCATCCCCTCCCTCCGCCCCTTCCTCCACCATTGGTTCATGGAGCCAGAAAGGTTTGGGATTGCTGTTTTATTGGACTTTAAACAGCAATGGGGGTGGAGGAGGGGCAGAATTTACTACATAAAATATGCCCTAATAAAATAAGGTTTGTTTTTAAGGGGATTTTTTCTTTCATCCTTTGTAGAGACAGATGTTAGTTTTCTGTGATTTAAAATTCATAGGACTAAACAGCTTGCATATTTTCTAATTCAAAAGGTCATGGGAAGTGTCACTCTTCCTCCATTTTACATCTTGTTCACTCTCATCAGGTCTTAAGGCCAATATTAAGTGACTGTGTGCCCTGAGGGAATGACAAAATAAGAATCTTTTATTCCGAGTCAGCCTTTCCCAATCTGGGGCCAAGATGATTAAAAGTGCCACTCCCAGTATTCCTATCAAGGTTATTTGGACAACAATGTGATTGGTAAACTAGCAGGCGGTGAAAAATGAAGCCAAGATCTTGATACAGAAATTAAATACAATATGTACAAGTACACTTACATTCGTGAACAGCCTTTGGCAGCCACTATATTCAAAACTGGAAATGTGTATATTATAAATCGCAGCTCTTTGTGTGGGAGAAAGGAATACAAGAAAATAAAACCAAGTGAGGGTAGAATTAATACCCAACATCTTCGATCTACTGCTCCTAGTGGTAGAAATACAATACTGCAACCCAGAGCGCGAGGCAAGGCGGAGTAAAAATACCACAAGAAAGGCGAGGTCTTTAAAAAGACAGTTAAGGAATTTTTAATTAAAAAAGACTATTTGAATTAATACTTTTCCCAATGTGTGTCTTCTACATTTCTAACATTGGCTAGAACATCATATAGCCACTTGAAACTTTCTAGAAAATACTATTTTTAAATGTTTTTTTATGTTTATATTTCTTTGCTGTATGAATAAGCTACTTTATCATACATAACATATATTCAGTGAGATACAAAACCACCTCTTTCGTTTAATACGTATGAAAAAAGTACAAAGCATGTGTGCTAATGCACCCACACACAAACATCCCCTGTTCCCATTTACCTCACCTCAGATGCCCCTAATCTGTCACTGAAGAACTCATGATCTAAGTCTAGACTTTTATGTAACCAACAAAACAACACAATACATCGTGTGAAGAGAACCACTGATTTAGCAGAATTCCATTGTTTGAGATACAGTGCACTGCAGGTTAACAATTTTTGAAGGGAGGTATCTGAAATGGGCCAACTTAAGAATACATCCAACATTTGGGACCCATAACTTCAAAGGGAATGAAATTTGGGGAAGTTATAGCCAGACAGTGTTACTAGCTGCTGCTACACTGCTGGGCTTCTGCTGTGACTGCATCATCTTTATTTTCAACATTCTGTGACAGTTTCCCAGGCAGTCCCGCAACACCTCACACCTTCTCCAAACCAGCAGCAGTCACCTGCCGCCAAGGAAAAGGAAGGGAGAAAGGAAGGAAGGAAGGAGAAAGGAACCCCCCTACACCTTTTGTGGACTATGCCCCCCCCGCCCCATGTGCACTCCCCCTACCTGTGCTACATCCCAATATCTCCTCCCTGATTCACACAGCACCTCTCACACACTCCCAGTCACCCTTTACAAACTGCTCACCCAAGTGATCACAATATGGTACCTCTTGTGCAACCCGATAGATACACCATTCCTGTTCCCCATAGACTCATGGCTCCCTTCCCCATCCACCAACCGCCACTTACCAGTCTGCAGGCCTCGCAACTTCCTGCTGGTCTTTTTCCCTACAAGCGAAGTAAATGAGAAATCTGGCAGGAATGGGAAGGAGGGAGGGTGGGAGGGAGGAAGGAAATGACAGGTGGAGGAAAAGGAGGCAAGAAAAGGTGTTGCAGGGCTGGAGAGAAGTATTGCTGATGTTTCCTGACAGCTTCCAATGAGGAAACTCAATGGAGAAGCTGGGCCAAGTTGGAACCCCGACTCCAGGTGCTTTTTTGCCCACTCGTGTTCGTTTTGTTCTTCTGTTTAGCTAAAGAAGTATCTCTGAAATGATCACCCAAAAAGCGTGCAGGTTGTCCAATGAATTTTTAAAATTGCCACTGAAAACCATGGAGCAATACTGCAGTTAAGCATGCTTTATGAGCTCTCTGCCCCTATCAACAAGCAAAGAATTAAGACCAGCAAAAAAACACAAAAACAAAACAGTGACGATGTACTCACTTTAACACAATCTATAAATATAACAACAAAAACACTTCTTCGGCTATTAAATTGAAACCTTTTTCATAATGTACACTTTTCGCTATCTTCTTGCAACGCTGATTGAAGAACAAGACAACATAGCTTTTGGACTTAGCAATCCAAAAGGTTATCAGTGTAAATTATGCTATCGGTTATGTACTGTTCTGCCTTATGTAGCCATTTCTATTTGGAAATTTGTAAAAAGAAAAAAGAAAAAAAGGCATAACACAAGGTACATGCACGGAATAATGCACACTTGCATTTGATAGCCAGCCTCAAAAAAAAAAAAAAAAACCTCAGAAGACATGGAAAAATAACAGGGATTTATTGGAACCTGTGAACTCTAATTTTCAATTAGGAAAAAGTAAAAAAAACGTATACTTACTATAAAAAAAGCAGTACATAGTGATGCTTAAGTTTCTGGACCATTTTGATTTTTCATTATTATACATAAATATGACATAAAACAAGATCTAACCTCTACACAATTTCCTAAAAGTTGGATAGAGAGGATACAATTAAACAAGTCACAAACTTTTAAGCGCCACCGTATCTTTACTTAACTCATCCTCACTACTATCCACCATCACCTTACTGCATATGACAGCAAAGAAAGATCTGTGCCTCCTATTGTATTAGCAAACCTACTTTCTAAATTTTCCTAGTTTGGAGAATTAAAACAATAATTAGCTATAGAATCAGCTACACTGGAATGTTCAAACGATTTCAAACTTGTGAACTATTGTTCCAACCTTGGGACATTGAAAACAACCATTTGAAATCCAGTCACTTGTATGTAACTTCTGAGGATTTAAAGGCTCCAGCTTTTAACTCAGTAAAAGTCTTTCTTTAAGGCTGATATGGGTCTCTATTCTGAGCAAAGTGAAGTTTGTAGCACCAATTTTGATCATGTCCTTTTTATAAGTGATCATTTCTATGTCACTCTGAAAGTGACAAATCTGGGCTGAAAAACAAAACCAGTATTAACTGGGCTGAGCCACTAAGCCCATCACTATTCTCTTCATTCCAACACTCCCACTCTGAAGGGGGAAAGTATATATCCACTTTTAATATAAAAGGAGAGCTCTATAGGAGCTGGAACCTTGCATGACAAGAATTTTCTACCACCAAAGGTATCCACAGATATCAGAATAAGGTGAGAAATGTGGAATCAGGTGTAAGAAATAGAAATGGCTGACAACATTTAAGATTTGGTACCATACAAATTACAATTCTTGCTATGTCAAGGAAGTGATGTGGCTTGGAAAGGGTGCAAAATAAAAGGGTTTTATGACAAGACCCTTTTTTTTTTTTACCTCATCTAGTTATTTCCAGTTATTCCTTCTCACATTGTGAACACTGAACTCATTTAAGTTGTGCTATAGGATTCTGTTTCCTCCATGTTTAAAAGGATACTCCCCAGTTGGAGCTTTTATTTAAGACAATGTTATACCAAAGTACTTTCCCTTCAGGCCACAAGAGCTGCCTCCAAAACACAGAATCCAAAGCCACCGTGAGACCTAAAAGGAAAAAAACAGGAAAAAGTGAGGAGCTATGCAGAAATCACTTAAAATAGCAACAACGTTGGTTCAGCATGCCTTAAAGAAATAAATATAACTGTCATTCCAGAACTGGATGGAAATCAGCCTATTACCTGAAATGTTGATTTGATGACACAGCCTGCAGTATCACAAGGCTGGGCCTTGAAAGGGGCTATAATATTGTTCCTTCTGCCTGAGGTTAAATACACTGGTTTGATTTCATAGGATTAAAAACATGGAGGCAAGGTCTGCCATTCAGACAGGACTTTGAGGGATATCCAGTGCGCCCCTTGGAATTAGAAAGGGAGCCTCTATTTGCAACTGGACTGGCTGATTCTCTTTTGTATTAAATACATTGCCATTTACCGTAAGACCTTCTGGTAAGATAACTAAGTCTGCAGGCTAAGTTGATCTACTTGCACAATTGATGAACAAAGACCAGAGTCCCACAAAGGACTAGGTAACTGCACACTAAACCCCAGTGCAGAATTTTTCAATCTTTTAAAATGAGATTAAGAAGACATGTCATTTAAAATTTTACAACGTAGTTTTTAGTAGAGCCCCTTCTGAAGAAAATCCCACTAATTCAAAACCACACTTACCTAAGCAAAAAGCCCCTGCAGGGACAGCATAGAAAAGCATTTTCATAACGGAGAGCTTTTTATTCAATAGAGTGATCAGCAGCATAAGACCCAGGAATATGCAAAGCTCTGCTCTGAAGATAACGATTGCCAAAGCAGAGAACCAAATAAACGGGCGGTGCTTTTGTTGCATCCAAGATGTAACTGCTAGTAAAACTGATTAACAAATGAACAGACAAATCGGGCATCAATAACTTAGCTTGTTGATCACTGTCAAGATCTAAATATAGCAAAACAATTAACAAGCCTACTACACAATCCAAATCAAACTTTCAGTAAAGTTCGTCCCACTTAAAGCATATTGTTGGATTATAAATTGCCCCATTGGAAGAGAATGACTGGAAGTGGGGGAAGCACCTAACGTTCTACAGAGAGAGTGCTACAGGTTGGAGGAAATATCTCAATTCAGTTGCACCAGAACTTCCTGATTTATTTTACCTTTTGTGATTGGGAATTGAGATGGTTTCCAAATAATATTAAGCCTGTTTTAGGTTTTAGGTTTTCTTTCCCCCCTGGTATTTTATGTTTCTGATTTTCAATAATTGTGGTGGGAGGGGAATTCAAAAAAATGTCTGTGTAGTTTCCCATCCCACAGCTTGATGGGTTTAGCCACTCCCATTGTGGGAGCATCCCACTCTCTGTGGGGATGCAATGGTTCGGTGGCTAAGACGCTGCTAAGCTTGTCAATCAGAAAGGCCGGCAGTTCGGCAGTTTGAATCCTTAGCGCCGCGTAACGGAGTGAGCTCCCGTTACTTGTCCCAGCTTCTGCCAACCTAGCAGTTCGAAAGCATGTAAAAATGCAAGTAGAAAAATAGGGACCCCTTTGGTGGGAAGTACAGCGTTCCGTGCGCCTTCGGCGTTTAGTCATGCCGGTCACATGACCACAGAGACATCTTCGGACAGCACCGGCTCTTCGGTTTTGTAACGGAGATGAGCACCGCCCCCTAGAGTCTGAAATGACTAGCACGTATGTGCGAGGGAAACCTTTACCTTTACCTTATTCTTGATTTATACACCTCAGACATAGAGGGCATTTGTGTCTGCTGGCCTTTTCAGCATTGGGCAAGGGAACATCTGGAGCCAATCACAACCCTTGTTGTGACATGTCATGGCGAACACTGCTTTACCATTATTTACCCATCAAGGAAAGTTTTGAAAAGCATTCTCAGTACTTACCAATAGGCAGTGCAAATATGTTGGGAAGGGTGCGAGTACAGTAAAACATCAGGTGGAATTGAGTAGCTGTTATGAGGCAGAAAATCAGGGATACCGTAAAACCAAACTGCTTTCTCACTTCTTTGTGTAGCCGCCATAGGGCATAAATCACTGTCAAACCTAGGGTTCCTCGGACTGATGGCAAAATAACATGAATAAGAATGAAAAATCAGCTTTATTATCTGTAATAGAAATAATAACGGGTAATGTTCACGGTCTAAGTGGCTTTGGCTATATAACAGCATTAGAAATTACAATGGTTTACAATACAATAAAAAAAGCATAAAGAAAAATGGCTGTATCTCATACCTATCAGCTGGGAATAGAATTTTGACATTTGTAAAAGGGACAATATATAGACGGCTGGACTGGAAAGAAGAGCAATAAAAATTGGACCAACAAATGTCCTCGGGACAACTCCAGGAAATTCATGATGATCATACTGCAATAAAAAAAAAAAATCCATAACACGGATGTATAGAAATAGCTGCTAAAAGAAATTCTATAATTTTATTATACTTCTTCTTTAGTTAAGAGCAAAGGTAACCCAAATTAGTCAATACGTTTGCTCCAAAATTCATATAAAAGACCAGGAATGTCATTATTAGAATAGTTCCTGGGGATTTAACTGGAAAAAAATGGGGAGGTTCTCCAGTTTTCTTGGGAAGGTTTTTCAAAGGTGGTTTGCCCGTGTCTTCTTCCCAGGGCTGAGAGAGTGACTGGCCCAAGGCCATCCAACTAGCTTTGTTTCTAAGGTTGAACTAGAACTCACAGCCTCCCAGTTTCCAGCATGATTCCTTAATTACTACACTAATTCTTCCAATTAAAGTCCTGCTGTTTTGTTACTTCTTCCGATTACGGAAAAATCATAGAAATTTAACTCGTATTTATTTGGGACACCAATTCATAAAATAAAGTTCTTTGCATGATTCTTACATCAATAGTTCTAAATTATTGTACAGAGATTTTTTTTTTCCCCTGATGTGGAGATAAGATCTTCGCTATTTGAGTCCACAAATTCAGATCAGTTAGGCTGTAAATTGTGCTATTAATTTGTATTTAATTGGAGGCATTGCAGCAAAATAAGTTATTCACAAACTGGGAGATAAATTGAGTAAGATAACAACGCCTCCAAAAATAAAAATAAAAAAATAATGGGAACTCTGAGGACTGCATATATGGGTAAGTGGAGGTTACACATGGCCTGTAGATTACGTAGTGTCTGTCTGTCTGTCTGTCTATCTATCTATCTATCTATCTATCTATCTATCTATCTATCTATCTATCATTCAGCTTTGTTCGGGTATTTTCCCACGTCATTGTAGTTGTGCTTTTAAAGTTGTAGCAATGTTTCGGCAGAATCTCATCTGCCATCATCTGTGAACACAGATGAACACTGTACAGAAGCCTGATGATGGCAGATGAGATTCTGCCGAAACGTTGCTACAACTTTAAAAGCACAACTACAATGACATGGGAAAATACCCGAACAAAGCTGAATGCCATACATGTAAGTACCCACGAAAACTTAAGAATATGAATATATATATATACACATACATACATACATACACATACACACAGAGAGAGAGAGAGTTGGTGAACAGTGTACTAGAGTTAAACATTTAATCATGAATAATTCCTCGATCAGATAATCCATGATAGCAGAAATGTCTTTTAATCCAACTAAATGATTAGCTATTGTTTCTATTCTTCTATATTCATGCAAAAATATATGACAGGTAATAAGAATGTTGGGCATAATAGAGTATTAGTACAATTACAAATGTTAAGATGCTACTGGCTTTGAAAATAACTCAGTAGCAAACTAAATATAAAAGAGAACAATCAGAAAGTAACAAGATTTACCTTATCTAATTCCAGCTTCTCATACAAAATGTCATGTATAGCTTGAAGATTAAAGCTCTCCTCCACTTTTGTAAATGGGCACACAACTAAGTGAATGAAGGCAACAGCAACTATCAGTAGTAGCAGCCATGGTTGCCCTTGGGAAGGTTTCTTCTCAACCATTCTGTATCCAAAATTCCCACCTACATTATTAGTTTAGAAAAAAAAAATCAGAATGAGAAAAAGCATCTAACATAGAAGGCAGGCATTGAGATATAGCAAAACTAAGATAAGACCTGGATAAGCACAAACATTTTACCTTTTACTAAATGCTTTATTTCCTGAAGCTTAATGAAGCTAGGTTTAACTGTAGTAGCTCCCTGGCTGCTTTTTCCAATTACACAGCTCTGCTGAAGGACAGAATAGCAATCTAAAATTGGTCTGGGTCTTCAGTCTACTTTACTTTCCCATTGCTAATAGTAATCAATTACATTTGCAAAACAAAAGGGACTGAAAAAGGCAGAAGGCATTCAAACATCATATATACCACCCTATTCTTTCAGAAAACATGTTTTGAGATGAAAGTATTCCCCTTTGATGTTTATAAAGTAGGCACTGTTTTGGAGCTCCCACTTCTCCAAGGTTTACCAAGTGCAGAAGCAGTCAGAGGTCAAATCTTGGAAGCACGCTGAATTTCCCAGTTTCAGAACATTCTGGTTTGCCATAGATCCACTTTTTCATATTTGTATTTTGTACCAGAGAGACTTAGGGAGAAGGGGTTGAAGCAGCAGAAACTTTGGAGGAGAATAATCATGTCATATTAGAATCCAATACAAACACAAACAATAGAACAAAATCAAAGCAGTGTCTTAGACATTAAAAAAGATGATTTTAACTAACTTAGATAGATCTTGGGAAGGATTCCATGGATGAAAATCTTAAAGGGGGAAAACTCAGTAAGTTTGAGAACAATGAAAACTGTGATCCAAGTTCAGTCCACCACAATACCACTGAAAAAGAAAAATAAGAAATCCAAGAAGAAACCAGCACGGTTGCATAAGGAACTCTCTGATAATCTGAAAGACTAAAGGGTGAATATAAAAAGTGGAAAGAGGGACACATAACTAAGGCAGAAAATATCAGCATATGGCCCAAACCTGCAAAGATGAAGTCAGGAAAAAAAAAGGCTCAGAATGAACTAAGACTTGCAACAAATGTCAACTTTTTTTTTTTCAACATATAAAAAACAAAGGAAAAAATCAAGGAAACAATTGGTCCACTAATGGGAGAATTCATTTTTTGCATCTATCTTCACACACACAACAGGACAACTTACCCAAAACAGAACTGTAATAGACTAGGAATACAAATTTAAATAGGCAAAAAAATGGTAACATCTGTTCAAATCATTCAGGACCGGATGGATTACATTCCAGAGTTCTGAAGGACTTGGCAGACGTGATCTCAGAACCACTAAACTATCTTTCAAAGATCCTGGAGCACCTGGGAACTACCAGAAGACTGGGAAAGAGCTGATGTGGTTCCCACCTTCAAGAAAGGGGAAAGAATGGATCCAAGAAACTACAGGCCAACCAGCCTGACATCAATACCTGGGAAGATCCTAGAAAAGATAATCAAGTAATAGACCTATAAGCAAGCAAAGTTATAACCAGAAGCCAACATGGCTTTGTCAAAAACAGATCATGTCAAATAAATCTTATTTCACTTTGACAAAGTGACTAAATTAGTGGACCAGCTAAAAATGCTATGGACATAATGTAATTGGATTTCAGTAAGGCATTTGATAAAGTAGACCACAACCTACTTCTTAGTTAAGTTAGAAAAATGTGGGATAGACAATACTACCTCCAGATGGATTTGTAACTGGCTGATAAGCTATACTCAATGTGTAGTACTTGATGGAACTACCTCTACATGGAGCGCAGTAAGCAGCGGGGTACCGCAAGGTTGTGTCTTAGACCAAATATTCTTCAAGATTTTCTTAATTGTTTTAGATGAGGGAATAGAAGGGAAACTCATCAAATTTGCAGGCAACATCAGATTGGCAGGAATAGCCGACACCACAGAAGATAGGCTCGATATCCAGAAGGATCTCAACAGAATTGAACAGAATTGAGCTATCTAACAAAATGTAATTCAATGGTGAGAAAAGCAAGATTTTACATTTAGGCAAGAAAAATCAAATGAGTGGGTATAGAATAGGTAGTACCTGGGTCAATTGCAAGAGAGATCTTGGAGTGCTAGTGGACAATCAAATATGAGCCAGTAGAGTGCTGCAGCTGCCCAAAAAGCCAATGCAATTCTAGGCTGCATTAACAGAGGGATAAAGATCACATGAAGTGTTAGTATTGCTTTATACTGCCTTGGCAAGACCACACTTGGAATATTGCATCGTTTTGTTCAATACAAAAAAAAGGATGTTGAGGCTCTGAAAAGAGTGCAGAGAAAAGGGCAACAAAGGTCATTGGGGATGAAGGCTAAAACATGTGAAGAATGGTTACAGGAATTGGATATGGCTATTCTAGTGAAAACAAGAAGTAGGGCAGAGGTGGCATTCAGCAGGTTCTGACCAGTTCCTGAGAACCGGTAGCGGAAATTTTGAGTAGTTCAGAGAACCGTCAAATGCCACCTCTGACTGGAGATTTTACAGTATCCTTCCCTTGCCACACCCACCAAGCCACGCCCACCAAGCCACGCCCACCGAACATATGGCTTGGGACCAGGTTCTCTGAAGAGCTGTCTGTTCACGGTTACATCCACCTGTCCCACCAGAGCAGAAGGCAGGGAATGTTGTGGGTCCCTTCTACCAAGGAGATATATCTGGTAGGACCCAGAAGACAGGCCTTCTCCGTGGTGGCTTCCTTCAGAGGTGGTATTCAGCAGGTTCTGACCAGTTCTGGAGAACTGGTAGCAGAAATTTTGCGTAATTTGGAGAACCGGCAAATATACTGCCTCTGACTGGAGATTTTACAGTATTATTCCCCCACCAAGCCAAGCCCATACAACCGGTAGTAAAAAAAAAAAATGGAATCCCACCACTGAAGTAGGGGTGACATGATAGTAGTGTTCAAATATTTGAGTGGCTGCCTCAAAGAAGGGGAGGGGGGCTCAACCTATTTTCCAAAGTACCAGAAGGCAGAAGCAGCAGCAATGGTTGAAAAATGAACAAGGAGAGAAACAATCTAGAACGAAAGGGAAATTTCCTGACAGTGAGACAAATTAACACAATGGAACAGGTTGTCTTCAGAAGGTGTGGATGCTCCATCACTGGAGGTTTTTAAGAAGAGACTGGACAACCATTTGTCTAGAAATGCTCGTGTAAGGGTTTGGACTACAAGGTCTCCAAAGTCCCTTCCACTGTTATTGTTATAGCAGTGGCGGATAACCTTTTTGGGCTCCTGTGCCAAAAACTGTGCACGCACCAGCGCGCACGCACTCATGTGCCAGCACCCAGAATGCAATGTGCGCACCCCTCCCCACACCCTCTGTGCATGCGCGTGCAATTTCCCCACCCCCAACCCTTTACATGCACTGCACTCAAAGCTGATTTTTTTTTCCGGTTGGTTTTGAGGCCTTTTTCAGCCTCCCAGAGGCTTGGAAAAAGCCTCTGCAAGGCTTTTTCAGGAAGAATTATAGCCCCGTTTCATCACTTCCAGTATTATAGCCTTTTGGAGGCTGAAAAAGGCCTCAAACCAACTGGAAAAAAAAAATCAGCTGTGAGGCGCGCGCATGCGCAGTGAGGTAAGTTTGCCTGCGGCTTGCTTGCCAGCATAAATGGCTCTGCGTGCCCCTTGTGGCACGCGTGCCATAGGTTCGCCATCCCGGTGTTATAGTATTTTTATTTGAGATAGCTGTTAGGAACAAAAATCTCTGGTTGGAAATCAATGCTGTGAAATTGCTGTAGTCAGTGGAACACAACGGGGATGGCAGCAATTTCATAAAGCCTGCACAGCACAACCTTAAAATATTTTCTATGTACACTCCCCTTGGAGATAATTCAGAAGCTACAGCTGGTCCAGAATATGGAAGCTTTGGTAATTACTAGACAAGCACTGACCCATTGGCTCATCCTTTCTAATATATGTAATAACCTGGATTAAGCATTAAATTTAGGAGCAGGGAGACACAAATTGCTTAGTTGGGAAACTTGCTGTTTGATCTTGGGCAGGTCACTCTTTTCTCAGTTCAACCCAACACCCATCTCACAGGATTGTTATTGTGGGGGAAAAGAGAAATAAGGAATATGGTATGTGTGTTTGCTGCCTTGAGTTACTTATAAACTACGGTAGGTAGGTAGATAGGTAGGAAGGTAGGAAAGAAGCTGTTTCTTTTCTTCCCAGAAGCCTTACTAGACTCTTCCTCCTCCTCCTGCCTGTGGAACAGCCCGTCACTTTACTGGGGGAGGGAGGATAAAGGAAGCCATGGACCAGGAGAAAAACGGATCCCTCATTCCAGCATATTTCCTTCTCTCTAGGCAGGCAAGATCCCTTCATTATGTCTTAAACAAGACAGCGATTGAAGGAAACTTTGTCAGGTCGATATTTTACATTCAAAGCGGAAAGGAAAAAAAAAATCCTTTTTTAATTGTGTTGTTTTATCTCCTGCCTTCTTCCCCCCAACAGACCCAAAAGTTGACAACGCTGCAGCCGTCTCCTCCTCCATTTGTTTTATTCCGAAACCCTCCCGAGAGGCAGGCTGTCGTGGGCTTCCGTGACAACAGAACGATCGGATACCTTCATGTCATTCCCCTGAGACCCCACTTTTAAATTTCCCTGGGAAACATCATCTTCGCCGGAGGCTATTTTTTTTATTTTTATTATTTTTTGGCAATCCGATTTTTTTTAATTGATTTGATTTGATTTGTCCATCGCTTACAAGATAACAGGTCTAAGCACAAACGTGAGTGAGAACACAGGAAAGAGGTACGAATAAATGGGGACAATAACGAGAGACCCCCCCCCCCACGGTGCCCACCCGCCGGGAAAAAGCCGAGCGCTTCCACGCCGCCCTGTTCCCACCCGAGCCGGGACTCACCCGGAAGGCGCCCACGTGGCTTCTCCCGACCTGGGGTCACGTGACACCCCTCGGCGGCGGGGCGGGGCCAGCTTGGTCACGTGATTCGCCTTGACACCCCCCCCCAAGCTCCCCGTGGGCGGCGGTGATGGCGGCTGTTGCTGCGCCTTTCCTCTCTCCCCCCCCCTCGGGGGGGGGTCTCATTGAAAAGAATTAAAACGGTAACCACAAAGATGATGTGCTGCCTTTTTTTCTTTTCTTTTTGCCTTCCTCCGCCCCGTTTCTTTTAAACGGCAGGTCCTGCAGCGTTCCCAGATAGGAGGAGGAGGAGGCGGCAGTGTTTCCCATCTGCCGCTGCCCGGGTTTGACCCGGGAGGAGGCGACTCCGGTGAATGGGACGGGTGGGGGGAGGGGGGAGTATTTCTTGCAATTCTCCCATTAAAATAAATAAAAATAAAAAAAAGGGCGGCGGGGTGTCTTTGTGAGCCCGACGGAGTCTGGTTCTTCGATCTTTTCTCTCCCGTTGCCCAAAACGCAGCGCTTCGCTCCTTGTGCCTTCCTCCCTCTTGGCTGGCCTCCGTAACGGGAGTCGTGGCAATTTGCAATGCTTTTTGGACGAAGCCTCGGTTCCTGGCAACTCCCCGGGTGGAAGATCCTTGGGAAGAGAGAGAGAGAAAACAACGCTCCTCTCCACCATTCCATCTCCTGCAGGAAAGATCTTCTCTTTCTTGTGTGCGTTTGTTTTTTATTATTATTATTACCATTATTATTATTACCATTATTATTATTATTATTTATTTATTTATTTCATTATTTACACGAGGATTACGACGGCTTCCGTTTTATTTTTCCCTTCTTAAATAGGCAGCCTTAAGTTATCCCAGAAACTGGGATGTTGGTAATAGCCATAAATCCAAATTAAAGGATATTGGGTGAGTGAAGACACTTCCTGGCAACGGAACTGATTTATACGGGGAATCTCTTCATAATTCCTCGCTTGGAAAAAAAAAGAAAAGAAATTCTGAAGGATGACGTCACAATCCTGAAGACTGGAACGTTGCGTACATCTACGGTTCGGTTCCTAGCTCTACCCCCCCCTTTTTTAAAAAAAAAAAAAAAAATCCCCTACGTGGGCTTCTCATTGGCTCGGAGCGTGGCGAGCCACGATTGGACCACGTGCCCTGCTTTCCCAGCACGAGGGTCTCCGCTGGGAGCCGCGCGATTGGCCGGAGGTGAGCGTGGGCGGGACTAAGAAAAAGCAAAAGAGTTGTGAATAAGAGCCGGCCTTGGAGCTGAGCGAGAGGTTGGGGGGGCGGGTTGGTTCAAAGCGATGAAAGCCGGTCGGGCTGCGCGGAGGTGGCTGGAAGCGTTTGCTTTCCTGGCCTTCCTCTCCTTCCCGCCCGCGTCGCAAGCTCTGGGCTCCCCCGAGGAGAGGCTCCGGCAGGCCTGCAACACCTGTCGAGGGATCGTCGACCGGTTCGCTCAGGTGGGAGAGGCAGGGAAGCTCGAGGGTACCTTGGCTCGGCAGCTTAAGGAGGGCGGAGGGCGAGAGACCTTGGCTTAGCTGCTTCCATTTAACAGTCCAAGAATAGTCGGAGAAAGTTGGTTTTTCCCCGCCCCCTCATTAAAACTAGTTTCTTAAATAAGGGTAACGCCAACAAATTGCTGTGTACTGTGTGTTCCGTGTACAGGAAATATTTGTGTCCTGGCTTATTTTTAATAGCGTTATTCGTTAGGGTTGTGTCCTTACAGGGAGGCTTCAGAAATTAACTCGAGGCGGTGATCTTAACATTCCCGCGTCCTTGTTTTCCACGCAAACAACAACAACCCTGTGAGGTGGGCTAGGGAGAGAGAGAAAGATGGGAGAAACAGAGACAGAAAGAAACACAGAGTGTAAGAAACAGAGACAGAGTGTAAGGCAGAGAAAGAGAGAGTGTAAGAGAAAGAGACAGAGTAAGACACAAAGAGAGAGAGAGTGTAAGAGGCAGGGAAAGAGAGACAGAGAATAAGA
>NW_020769374.1:4647187-4697343 GCF_900518735.1 Pseudonaja textilis | reverse complement strand
GAGAAAGAGACAGAGTAGGAGAGACAGGGTGTAAGAGAGAGAGAGAGTGTGTAAGAGGCAGAGAAAGAGAGAGTGTAAGAGAATGAGACAGAGAATAAGAGAGAGAAAGAAAGAGAGAGTGTTAGAGAAAGAGATAGAGAGTAAGAGAGACAGGGTGTAAGAGACAGAAAGAGAGAGGCAGAGTGTAAGAGGCAGAGAAAGAGAGAGAGACAGAGTGTAAGAAAAAGAGAATAAGAGAGACAGAGAGAAAGAGTCAGTTTATTAGAGAACAAGACAGAGAATAAGAGAGAGCCAGAGAGAGAGAGTAAGAGACAGAAAGAGAGAGACAGAGTGTTAGAGAAGGAGACAGAGTAAGAGAGACAGAGTGTAAGAGACAGAAACAGAGAGTGTAAGAGGCAGAGAAAGAGAGAGACAGAGTGTAAGAAAAAGAGACAGAATGAGACAGAGACAGTGTAAGAGGCAGAGAAAGAGAATAAAAGAGAGAATAAGAGACAGAAAGAGAGAGACAATGTAAGAGGCAGAGAAAGAGAGAGAGAGGGAGGGAGGGAGAAAGAGAAAAAGAAGAGAAAGAGGCAGAGAGATAGAGACAGAGAGAGACTGGCCTAAAATGACCCAGCTGGTTTTTATGCTTAAAAAGCAGAGCTAGACTTCAGAGCCTATGCAAGTAGTCCTCAACTTATAATCATTCATTTAGTGACCATTGGAAGTTTTTTTTTTTTAATGTCAGGATGGCCATGTTTTAAACTTACAACCCGTTGCAGCATCCCCGTGGTCACGTGATCAAAAATCGGACAGTAGGTAACAAGCATGTATTTATGACATGACACTTTTCTGCAGTCATGTGATTCCCTGCCAGCTTCCAACAAGCCAAGTCAATGTAGGAAACTAGATTTGTTTAACAATGGCATGATTGGCTTAATAACTGCAGCGATTCATTTAACAACTGTGGCAAAAAATGTAAAACAAGTCAACTGCCTTGTTTCTCAGTGGAAATGTGTATTCTCAGTTATGGTCATAAATCAAGGACTGCCTGTACTAGCACCTCTGTCAGTGCACAAAACTGGCTCTCATGTTCCAGAAATGTTTCTTTAAAAAAAAAAAATCCTTAAATTTTAAACTGACAGAAAGCATTTGTTAAAACACTTCCTAATTCAATTTTATGGTGTTATAAATAAGGATATGGATTTATAGTTAGGCTGGTACATAATGTGTGAAAGTAACATGGAAAAATCAGATTCCAACCTTTTTAAAACTCAGATATATAGTATCTTAACTTATGAACTGAGAAAATATTTATTGAGAATGGTATAAAATTAGAACTCTTTCATATTGGGATTAATTATTGGAAAGAAGAATACCATTAGTGCATTGACACTAGTGAAAATTTGAATTATTACTGGTTTCAAAGCATGTTGATAGAAGCGCTTTCAAAAATGCTGATTAATATTTGCTGGTTTGTGTGCAAACAGGTAGAAAGAGCAATAATCTATTAATAGGGCTTAACCTTTGTATGGACTTGAAGTATGAGCTTTCAAAAAAGAGTAAACTAATTCATTTGCAGAGTAATACATTTCTGTATTGTATGTATACTTTCTGTAAATATTTCTTACCGGACCTCGATATAGTATACTATCCATGGAACTGGCTAGGGTATAATTTTTTTTGAAAAAGGGTCTGCATTTTGGTAGTAAAAACAATATTTTGAAAAAAAATATTCATTTTATCAAATTTGTGTTCTAAAGGGGCTAACAGACACAGCAAAGAAGAACTTTGGAGGTGGCAATACAGCTTGGGAAGAAAAAACATTATCAAAATATGAATCAAGGTATAGCATATATTATTTTTCTTTTCAATGTGCTAATAGGCTTTGCAGTGAGCAAGATCGAGATGCCTGAGACTGAATACAGTATATAAAGCAGAAATGTTGTTAATTTATAGTTAAGTACCTGACTCTGTTTGAAGACAGTTGGCTAGCAAACATACTTTTCTTTACATGTTGGCATATTTAAGTTTGACTCAAGTATCAACATGTAACCTGGCCCATACTATAGTTTTGTAATCTCAAATCCAACACAAATATGACAGCAACCAGAAAAAAGAGGAATTTGTACATGCAAGGATGCAAGCTTTAAACAAGTCCAGATGTTGCTGTTTGGGCTGCTGAAAATGTCCAAGCCTAGAGTCTAACTTTAATATTCCTATGCTTAATGCAGCAGGGTTTTTTTTAAGTTTATTTGCTACCTATCTCACCATGTGGCTACTCTAGGAGGCTTACAATAATAAAAATGGAAAAATGAAAAAAGCGTAAACATAACAATAACAGAACAATAGAATAAACAATAAAAAGAAAACTGGGTATACAGTAATATGAAAATAAAAGATGGGTGTCTCAGAATCGGCTAGCTGTCAGGATTCCAGCGATCTCCCTAATTAAATTATGAGCCTTGAACCAAACTTCAAAAAAATTCAAAGAATTCATTAGGAGTGACATTGGCATGACTTGTATGTAGCCGATTCTGAGACATATAATTCACTGTCACCCTTGACCCTGGTTTTCCCCCACCTCTGGGTGTATCATAATTCATATTCTCCAACGAAACACGTCCATAGCCAAGAGTCATCAATCGTATTCTCCAATTAGAGATTTGTGCAGGAGAAACTTCAGTCGTCTAGTTATAATCTCTGCAAGAATCAATGGAATGCACTTTAGATTCCAAACTGCTGCACTGCTCTTTCAAACTCCTTCCCCACTCCCGTTCTGTTGGCAACAATAAAACGTGCATTGAAATGTTTTATGAGTTGACAATGGACAGGTAGGGAAGCAGGAAGCAAGGACAGGTGGAGTTTGCTATCAGTTTAGTAGCCACCCACCCACCCACCCCTGCTACTCTTCCATTAGATTCCCAGACCAATCAGCAGAGCCGATCTTCCGGTTCTTATGGAAGATTAGGAAAGTGGAGTCAGATCTCACCATGTAGGGTAAGATGTTCTAAAGAGTGGGCGCTATGGCAGAGAGGGTTCTTCTGGGTCCCAGTAGTCAAGAGTTCCCTGACTGTAGATCCTCTTTGCCAGCACAAATGGAGCGGGCTGGTCATAGTAGAACGAAGTGGTTCCTTATATAACCTAAAACTTTTAAAAGTCATAACCGACCCCTTGAACTGCATCCGAAAGCAGACTGATACCCGCAGTTCAGTTCGCAGGCTAGAGGTGCAATACGGGGCCCCCAAAGACTGCTCTCACTGCTGCACTTTGAACCAGCTGAATTTTCCAAATGGATTTCAAGGCTGGAGGGCATTGCAATAGTCCAGATGAGAGGTTGATTAGGGCTCAAATATCTTGAGTACAGGGGATCAAGCAAGGGCACAGCTGGTGCAGGAACTGGAGCTGTATAAAAATTCTTCTAGTCACACCCATCGGTTGCTCTTGAAGCAGGAGCTGTGAGTCCACAAGAGCCCCGGAGTTGCGAATTGGATCTGAATGGGATAATGCAACCCACCCAGAAGCAAGGAACACAAAAACTCTTGAAGCTCCGTGCACCCAGAGCCACTCGGTCTTCTCAGAGTTCAGTCAGGAACCTGTTGTCCTCCATCCGGGTCACTACAGCCTTCAGGCACCTTGAGAGGGTAAAGACAGAATCACTCGGATCACCAGGTGTGGAGATGTAGAGCTGAGTATCATCAGCATACTAATGATATATCACTCTGGTGTTGAACAGGAGACCAGAGAGTACTGAGCCCTGTAGCAAGCAAGCGATGGGGTGTAGATCTTTCACTATCAACACCTATTGGGAGCAGTCCTGGAGAAAGGAGCTGAACCAGTGCTAAACTGCCATTTATCTCCAACTCACATCGCCAGCCCAAAAGGATCCCTGGTCAATGATATCGAAAGAAGTTGAGAGGTCAAGGAGAGCAAAAATGTTTGTAATTAGCCCCATCTCTTTTTCACCCGAGATCATCCATAAGTGCAACCAAACTGTCCCATAGCCTGGAACATGACCGAAAGGGGTCCAGAAAATCTGTTTCGTCCAGGGCCCTCTGAATCCAGGCCAGGCAGCCACTTTTTCCACCACCTTCCCTAAAAAGGGAAGGAGAGGATAAACCAGGGCTCAGATGATCATCACACACACACACACACACACACACACACACACACACACACACACACCCCTAAGAGGGACAAGGTGATCCAGAACAGGGCTGATGGTAATATTCCACAGAAGCAATAAGAGAGGAGAAATGTTGTTATTTTGCCACTTTTATTGCCACATAATAGACCTTAATAGCGGCTTTAAGTTTATCCAATCAGAGTCATCCTTTGTTTTTCTCCAGCTGGTGTTCTAGACCCAGGGTCCATGGACCGGGTCTCATTGGGAACCGGTCCATGCAAATAGTGGGTGAGCTCCATTTGCGCATTTGCTCTAGATGTCTCTTAACCTGTTTCAGAACCCTCAGTTCCTCCACGAACCATGAGAAATGGTGGGTGTGAAGGGTTGAGAGGGGCCTCATAGGTGCAATTCTGCCCACTTATGACTGGCACTCCACAATCATGAGATTTCTATTTGCAAAGTTCTCTGCTGGCTTCCCCCCAAATTAGTGGGGAAACCAATAGGGTTGCAACCTGCTGCTGCCTGCTGAAAAGGTTCTCTCTTGTGTCTGACCTTTGTCTCTTTAACCTTTGTCTCAGCCAATGGCACAGTACAGTGAAAGTATACAACACATTCATTGGGTATCCCATTAACACCTGCGTTTCCAATCTAATTGAATTAACTTTAATTTTATCAGTCTGCTGATAAGGAAAAGCAGATAAAGGTGGCTTGCTGCCTTATGCTGAGGTATCCATTGTAGGTTAGCTATGTAGCTGAAAGGCAGTTTCCTTCAGCAAAGAGCTCTTTTCAAAGTTTTAGCAGTCATGGGATGGTGAATGTTTTATTATTATAAGCTACTTCAGCTTAAATTAGTAGATTGATCATTTATATGTTTGGTTGTTTATATTTCATGGTTCTAGACAGCCTATATTCCTCAAGGACATTGTAGTTGTAGATTATATAGTATTAGAAGTTAATAGCAACACTTGATTTTTTTAAGATATGTGTTTTAATTTTTATGGACATTTCAGCACTGTGTCAGAATTCAATAAATCAACTCATTTCTTGTTTTTCTATGTAGTGAAATTCGTCTTGTAGAAATTATAGAAAATCTGTGTGACAGTAGTAACTTTGAATGCAACAACATGGTAGAGGAACACGAAGAGCATATAGAAACTTGGTGGTTCAAACGGTAAGTAAAACTACAATAATACTTTTGTAAAATATTGGCTATAAGTGCATGGTAAAGGTAAGAATTTTTAAAAACATAGATAATCTAAAGTAACATAAAATGCATTAAAAGCCCATTTTAAGCTGTAGTTTGATAATGTATTTCCCCTTTCGCTGTTAAATTGATAAGGCATGCTTATTTGCTATATACTTTAGTTAAACCCACATGAGTAAGATAAACTTGTTTTTGCTGCAGCATTTGTGTTGTGCTAATGGTTTAAAAAAAATCTAAACTATTTTCAAAGATCTTGTGCAGAAAAAAAGTAGATTGCATTTAGTGCAGCTGTTTCCCCTTCCCCTCCCATTTTGTTAAACAGTGGTAGATTACTCGGTGCCCTACAGAATTTTTGGACTGTGTCCATAATTATTCAGCAACGACCATGCCAAAGTATCTGGAGGGTATCTGGTTGGCTATATCCATTTAGGGTGCAAACATCTAAACAAGGCAGGTGCTTTATGAATGGCACAGAATAATAAAAGTATACAGCATTGGAGTGTCCCCTTGAGACATATATTTCCAATTTATCAGTCTGCTGATAAGGAAAAGCAAATGATGATGGCTTATTGCATTAAATTGATAGGTAGACTACCCTGAGTTTTTGCATTATCAGAGGGTGGATATAATCATTCTTGAAGTTTTCTAAACAAACTTCAATGTCCTGCAGAAGCCTGGCATATTCTTTATTGGTGGCATTTAGTATTGAGATTTCCATCGTTGTCGCTATACATGGCTGCTAGATGCTACCGTAATGCACGCGATAAGCATTCTAGACATTATTTCCTAGGATTCCGTGATAAGGTTCTTGTTAATTCCAGATCGCATCTGCTCCATTTGCAACTAAAGAAGAGAATTTATCTAACTACCAGCCCTGACAGCACTACCTGGGATCAGAAGGGCAAGTTGTTCTTCTTTGTATATCATCACTTAGCTGCAAATCCTACAAACCAGTTTTTGGTCCTGAGATACAGCTACATTTTGCTGAATTTTTTTTAATTGAATACATATGTTTAGGGTTTTGGTGTGTGTTTGTTTGGAACATGCATTCATACTAACTCATTCTTTTACACATTTGTAATGATACCTTGCCCTTAATTAGCGATCCCTGGTTACGTTAGGTTAAAGCCTCCTCCTCGTCCTATTCTGATAATTTTGAGCTTAATGGCATTTCCATAGACTCCACTGAAAAAGGTTACCAATGTTAAGATCCGTAGCGATTGGGTTTTGTTTTTTTTAACTCTGGTGTTACAGATTATTATGCTCAATATGTGTGTACCTGTGTGCGTGCCTGTGTTATGCACTGAGGAGGTTGTCAGTTGTCTCCAGCTGCTGCTACAGAGCTACTGAAAACTAATCATATCTTAAATATGAGAGAAGGGTTGAAAAGATAGGATTTTCTCCTCAAATGAAATTATCAGCAGTTACTAATTATCAGACTGTAGTTTTAATTGAAAGCCCCCTGATTCTTTAAAAAAAAAGTAATTTCCTGGACCTGGACCTTTTTCTTTTTGCTGTAAATATCTGAAATATTATATTATCTATCACTTTCTTGCTGTTTTTAGGTTAAAGTTCCATAATTTGGTTTCTCTCAATTTAAAGAGATAGCCATCAACAGTCACCCCAAACAGCAAAAAAGGGATATATAAATTTAATACATAAAGGAAAATATCATTGATACTAAAATTCTAGGTAGAGCTTCTCACTGCTAAATCCAGCTTTCTGCTCTTCCCTTGTCCTTTTAAACTTTGCTGCCATTTTTCACACAGGCAAATTATTCTAATTGTTAATGCCTTGTGTTTCTAAACACAAGTCCTACATTAATTTTCTCTTGAATATCTTGTTCAGTATTTCACTTGTTGATCTGATGGCCTCATAGAGTTTTGGCCTCTCCTGGCCTCATGGAGTTTCATTCTAAGATTTTTAAATTATGATAGATAGTATAGTTAACATCCTAATTGTAGAGGTAGAGTTATGTCTAACTTTAATGCTTAGAGTTAGGGCTTAGCCTTAGACCAAATGCTGCAACTGGTAGGTTGCAAATGGACACAGACAGAGATCAGTCAGCAATTGAAAATGCAAGCTCTACTAATGCCAATCAAAATTCAATCTCACTATCCACTGTTTGTTACTTTTTTTAAAAGTATGGCTGGAAATAATGATAGGTCCAGCTTAACATCCAGGTGAGTCATTACAGCATCTGATGCTCTGGTAGGAAATTGTAGTGCAACTTCTCAAAAACAATCGCACAGACCTGGCCAGTGCAGGTATGGTAGTTGTGGTACAACATACTACTGAAGCATAATAATTTAAGACAGTAGATTCTCAAGCCGTTAAGAGTTGTTTTACAGATATTTCATTGTTCTCAAATGAACTGGTTTGTTATAATGAGGTAGGAAATAATTGTACTGCAATAGCCTGGTTCACTTGTGCCAGTTGCTCACTGCTTTATTCTGGACCAGGAGACCAAGCTCTCTGTGTATAGGATGCTACAGGTTGAAATGCTGACAATTCATAGTATATACACATCTTGCATGGTGTTTACATTATTTCCTTTTGAAATTCAGTGGCAATTTGATCTCTTCTTTCAGAAATTAATGTTGGTATGTAACTTGCACAGGTTAAAATGAAATTCGTGAACATTTCTTACGAATTATTTTACTCTTACAGGAAGAAGAAACACCCCGATTTGTTTAAATGGCTTTGTATTGAAACAATCGAAGTTTGCTGCCTTGCTGGAACGCATGGACCAGACTGTGTTGGTAATTAAACTTGAATAGATAAATACAAAAGTATTTCGGATAAGTAGAATTGAAAAGATTTGATGTAGATAATTAAGCTTCATTTGTGCCATCAGCGTTGTGAATTCTGCCGAAGATTTTGTCTAGAGACATGATAGACAATGAAAGGAATGGAATGGAATGGAATAAGTTAAATGAACTGCTTTAAATAGGTTTGGAAGTATTAGAAAGGATGCAATAGGCAGCTATATTTCTAATAATAGCATTATTTAAGAGCAAATGCTTATTGGATATATCACTGGATATTTATCTTCTATACTGAGATAGCTGTTTTTTAAAATATTTTGTTATTTTTCCTGCACTTGTGGAGCAGAAAGAAAAGGCAATATATTAGTGATACATTACTTTATAAGATAAAAGGTAGGGTGGGGTAAGTGAGTAAAAGTTGGAGTTATCCAGTGAGAAGATATGTGGGATTTCTCACCCCCACATATTATACGCTGCTCAAAAAAATAAAGGGAACACTTAAACAACACAATGTAACTCCAAGTCAATCCCACTTCTGTGAAATCAAACTGTCCACTTAGGTAGCAACACTGATTGACAATCGATTTCACACGCTGTTGTGCAAATGGAATAGACAACAGGTGGAAAGCATAAGCAGTTAGCAAGACATCCCCAATAAAGGAGTGGTTCTGCAGGTGGTGAGCACAGACCACTTCTCAGTTCCTATGCTTTCTGGCTGATGCTGGCGGTACTTTGAATGCTGGCGGTGCTTTCACTCTAGTGGTAGCATGAGACGGAGTCTGCAACCCACACAAGTGGCTCAGGTAGTGCAGCTCATCCAGGATGGCACATCAATACGAACTGTGGCAAGAAGGTTTGCTGTGTCTGTCAGCGTAGCAACCAGAGCATGGAAGCACTACCAGGGGACAGGCCAGTACATCAGGAGACATGGAGGAGGCCGTAGGAGGGCAACAACCCAGCATCAGGACCGCTACCTCCACCTTTGTGCAAGGAGGGACAGGAGGAGCACTGCCAGAGCCCTGCAAAATGACCTCCAGCGGGCCACAAATGTGCATGTGGCTGCTCAAGCGGTCAAAAACAGACTCCATGAGGGTGGTATGAGGGCCCGACGTCCACAGGTGGGGGTTGTGCTTACAGCCCAACACTGTGCAGGACGTTTGGCATTTGCCAGAGAACACCAAGATTGGCAAATTCGCCACTGGTGCCCTGTGCTTTTCACAGATGAAAGCAGGTTCAACTGAGCAGATGTGACAGGGTCTGGAGACACCATGAAGAACATTCTGCTGCCTGAACATCCTCCAGCATGACCGGTTTGGCAGTGGGTCAGTAATGGTGTGGGGTGGAATTTCTTTATGGGGGCGCACAGCCCTCCATGTGCTCACCAGAGATAGCCTGACTGCCATTAAGTACCAAGATGAGATCCTCAGACCCCTTGTGAGACCATATGCTGGTGCGGTTGCCCCTGGGTTCCTCCTAATGCATGACAATGCTAGACCTCATGTGGCTGGAGTGTGTCAGCAGTTCCCGCAAGACGAAGGCATTGATGCTATGGACGGGCCCACCCGTTCCCCAGACCTGAATCCAATTGAGCACATCTGGGACATGTCTCGCTCCATCCACCAATGCCACATTGAACCACAGACTGTCCAGGAGGTGGGGGATGCTTTAGTCCAGGTGTGGGAGGAGATCCCTCAGGAGACCATCCGCCACCTCATCAGGAGCATGCCCAGGCATTGCAGGGAGGTCATACAGGCACGTGGAGGCCACACACACGCCTGAGCCTCATTTTGACTTGTTTTAAGGACATTACATCAAAGTTGGATCAGCCTGTAGTGTTTTTTTCCACTTTAATTTTGAGTGTAACTCCAAATCCAGACCTCTGTGGGTTGCTAAATTTGATTTCCATTGATAATTTTTGTGTGATTTTGTTGTCAGCACATTCAACTATGTAATGAACAAAGTATTTAATAAGAATATTTCATTTATTCAGATCTAGGATGTCTTATTTTTGTGTTCCCTTTATTTTTTTTGAGCAGTGTATTTATTTTATGAAATGGCTACCCATTTCATACAAGGTGACTTGGGCAGTATGCCATAAAGCCAACTGTTGAAGCCAAATATAAAAACCAAGTAAACAGTTAACATAAGTAAAACCAAAATTGCAAGAGGGTTGATTAGAATGTCATATGTGGTACAACCAAATGTGTAGGTTCTCTGTTGTCAGGGAATCTGCAGGCCTGGTTAAAACAACGTTTTTGAGAGATTTGCAAAAGTCCACAAGGGTTGAGATAACTTCACCTTAGATAATATAGATAATAAGTTGCAGAGCCTGCAGGTGGTTATTAAACATGTTTGAATATTTCTGACACTTTTAGTTGAAACAAAGAAAATGTCCTGATAGGTTTCCCATTCATCATGAAACTTACAAATAAATATGCTCAGGTTGAGCTACAGCAAGAGAAACAGTAACAAAACATGGTTTTACCTGAGATGTAAATGTTGTGCTTTTTTGAAGCTTGTCGTGGGGGATCAGAAAGGCCTTGCCATGGAAATGGCGACTGTGACGGAGATGGCACTAGAGCTGGTGATGGATCGTGCAAGTGCAAAAAAGAATATCAAGGAGAATTCTGTTTGAACTGTTCTGATGGATTCTACAACTCTTACAGAAACGATACACATTCTGTTTGTACAGGTATGTTTACATGCTTATATTATTCAGGGAGATTGATTAATTGGCATCTTTGATTTTGTGTGAACTCCGCATTGGCAACAGGAAAGGCATCCGGCCAGTAAACACTCAGCCCATTCAGTTGCCCTGACTTCACCCCAATGACAGGGATTATGGGGTCGTTAAAAGAGCAAAAAAGCAAACGAACATTTTTTTGTAGTAAATACTTGCTGGGTATTGAATATTCAAGTAATTAATATACAAAATGAGATGAAGTGAGTACATAAAATTCAACAGTTCCATTTAAGACAATTTTATTAATTCTTATGTTTAGGAAACTTAACGTGTATTTTTGAGCACATCAAATGCAGTATAACACTGTACAGCTTAATAATCATTTCAGTTTGCATAGTAGCTAATGGTTACAATGTTAAGTTGATTGAGCCATGTATTAATGGGCAAGTAAGCAATACACTAATTTACCATAATTGATTGTGCCATTGAAGTTTTATATATTTCTAAAATGCCTTTAATTATAAAATATGACCTTTGATTTAAAAAAAAGCCTCATACACCTGGTTTTGAGATTCATCCCAATATATATGACATTTAGGATTGAATTATGGAGTCCTTGGTTCCCTCTGAGCTTGCTTGCTTGCTTATTTGCATACATTTCATTATGAACTAGATTACCTCATCACTGTTAAAGGTTTGTTCCCTGCTTATATAACTGCCAATGTTGGTGGGGAGGTGATTTTCTCCTTGGTAAGTTAAGGTAAGCTCAGAGGCCACCAAGGACCCCAGTGTTATTTTCTGATTTATAGTTTGTTTGGTGTTAATACATGCTTATCTTGGTATTGGTTACTGGAGGGAATGTGTTCTAGTCCCCAAAATAAAAGTAAGCAGTGAGGCAGAGAATGGTGAGATCCATGATTCTAGATATTTCAATTAGTGTTTTTTGGCTAGATCAGGATTTTTGTGTGTTCTGGAGTCATGGCTTGTTTCAATTACTCCTTGAGGTTATCTATGGTGTGCTGATATTTGTTTAGTTTGAAGTGAGCATTCATGATCATTAGCCAACTTTTACTAAGATCGAAATAGTGAGTTAACATAAAGAAGAACTGTCCTGCCTGTCTGATTTTTTTTTTTTTTGCAAAAAAGCTCTAATTTTGTTGGGTTTGTACCTATCAATTTGAATATATGTCACAAATACTTGTGAACAGGAAGGACCTGCACAGTGTTGAAGAATATTGACCAACAACTAATGTCAAATTGACAGAAAGGGTAATAGTTCATATATACCCTACACTGGGAAATAACTTGTTTATAGGTCACAGGTAACATACATCATTAATAATTGAGATCACACATTTTTCTTTTCTGTGCTGAAAGCTTGAACTTTTAGCAATAAAAAGTGTAAGGGTAACATGGTCATCCTTTTTTGAAACAGTTGCGCACAAACACACACACACATAACAGCACAACAGACAGACATGTCTGAAAAGATAGATAGATAGATGATAGATAGATAGATAGATAGATAGATAGATAGATAGATAGATAGATAGATAGATAGATAGATAGAGATGATAGAGACGGGGATGATAGATAGATAGATAGATAGATAGATAGATAGATAGATAGATAGATAGATAGATAGATAGATGATGGATGGATAGATAGATAGATAGATAGATAGATAGATAGATAGTTAGATAGATAGATAGATAGATAGATAGATAGATAGATAGATAGATAGATAGATAGATAGATAGATAGATATTTTTGGTCCTGTTTAATGAAAGCAAAAACAGGAAGGCAAGACAATGAAAGAAGAGGAAGGTCACACTGGCAGAGCTTCCATGTGCTTCCACCAAGTGTTCTGGAGGTGAGACTGGAATGTCTGTCCTCTTGATATGAATAAGGAATCCTGACTGAGATACAATGGGAGGAAAGAAAGCATACTATACATGACAAAGCAGAGAAAGGCTTCAAAACAGTGAGCAGGAAAGAACAAAGTACTATCATCCCTTTTTCCCCTGTATATTTTTTGAGCTTTAAACATAGCTATAAAATTCCTATTCCAGGAATAACTCAGAAATGAAAAAGAAATGTGGAAAAAGAAGCCATATTTTATAAAGTTACTTTCTTTTTTGTTTCAGTTACAAACTTTTTAAAGTTCTGTATGTCCATAACGATCTTGCAAATGTTGCTTTTCTTAATAGCTTGTCATGATTCATGTAAAACATGTACTGGAGCAACCAACAAAGACTGTAAAGATTGTAAAGAAGGTTGGCTCAGAAATGAAGAAGCCTGTGTAGGTAAGAATAGCTATGTGATACTTCTTTAAAAAAAAATGTGCCAAATAATTAATGTAAAGGATGAATGATTATCTTTTCTTTCTCATATGCATTATATATAGATTTTTATGCTGCCTACCATTTATCAAGAAGGAAAGTTCTTAAATATAGCAAAATTGTAGATCTGTAGCTTATTTGTATCAAGTTCTCCCAACTCTCGCTTACTTTGTAAGATAATAGCTTGTATTTTTCAGTCATAAATAAATTCAGTTCTTTAATGGTTAACTGTTTTGTTTTAAAATAAAGGCAAAGATGGGAGAATTAAATGTTCTGTAGTTTTATTCATTAAATAATATTGAGAAATGGATACATTCACATATTGTAACCATACTTTGTGAAGCAACCAGAACTATTTTGCAGATTAGTCTTCACAGTTTATCAACCTACTTCTGACTTATTTTGCCTCTTCTTTTACTACTCCTATTTGTGGATCATTTTGTTCTTAGAAAAGAAACAAGGCGGACAAGTGTGAAAATCATAAAGATCATTTAACATTTGATTAAATGTATCTAATACAGTGCAATCTATATTTTAACACTATTTTGCATATCAGATTTCTTTTAAAGTTTTGAATGTGTCTTTTATTCAGGCTATAGCCTTTAATGTAGGTTCATTTTTTCAGATGTGGATGAATGTGTGGCAGAAGAATCTCCTTGCAATTCCGATCAATATTGTTTGAACACAGATGGTTCTTTCTCCTGCAAAGGTTTGTTTTTTTTAATATTTCTAAATGAATCACAATATATAGACTGCTTAATTTGTTTTCCATGAATAACAAAAGTGCCAATTGGTTGCTGAAAATGAAAATTTAAAAGTAATTAGTGGACCTTCAGTTTAATTTCAAATTTTAAGTTTGATATGGCGCTACATTTGACATTTAAGGGTTGACATTGCATTGTGTGTGCTCTTTCAATTCCCTAATACGCTTGTTAAATTGAAAAGATTTCAATGGGAGAACCTGACTGAAGACCCAACTTAATGCAAATATTTTTGTACAAAATACCTTAGTCATGAATGTAACTATTGCCTCATTAATTGTGTGTCCATTAATTTTGCATTTTCTCTAGCTAATCATGTCTGTTTGTCATGTTAAATGTAATGACATGTTACTAGATATAAACGGGCAGCAAACCCCACACTCACCCCAATTATGTTACTTAGTTGTGTAATGAAATGTCTCAGAGCAAATAATTACACTCAAAGAGACCAAGAACTCCATCGTAATGGCATTATTATTTTGCATTTTAGCATGTGATCTCAGCTGCTTGGGATGTACAGGAGAAGGGCCTAATAAATGTAAAAACTGTGTAACCGGCTACGAAATGAAAGAAGAAACATGCACAGGTTAGATTATTATGATATGGATATACATTTTTTAAACAGTTAATATTATTTAATAATTCACCTGCCTATTGTTAAATTTCATTTTCCCATACATCTTTGTAGATGTAGATGAGTGTTCACACACTGAAGAAGTGTGCACAGGAGAAAATACCAATTGTATTAACACTCCAGGAGGTTACAAATGTATCTGCTCAGAGGGCTTTGAAGACAAAGATGGCACCTGTGTTCCATCTATAAAAGCAGGTGAGTGACTGTCTTTCCAGTGGGATTTAGTGGGGAGAATGGTGTAATAATTATTGATCCAAAGAAAGTTTCAATGTTCTTACATTTTCCTTTAAATATATTTCTTACATTTCAAGCTAATCACTATATTTTCTAATTGATTCCTGGTATCTTTTCTGGTATTGAATAAAATCATAAAGACTAAATCCTGCCATGAAACTCATAGTAATTTTGTACCAATAATTAAGTCAACCTAAGTTAACCGTTTCCAGCCTGTTGTTCTCCAGCTAGACCAACCTCAGAATTCTCACTCTAGTTAGTTGACAGGTTGATGAATGGTAAATAAGGTTGAGAACAAGAGCAAGAGTCAGGCTGAGAAGATTGTGTCATGCACTGTAACAGACAAGTATCTCTCTGCCAAAAAGTAGGGTAGAGGTGTTCAGCTCCCCAAATTTATTTAAGCCATGATTGAGTCTCAACTATAGTACAGTCAAGTTCAGCTCGAGAAGAGTCTTGGAGATGGAGCAAAGAATCCATAGTAAGGATTTCAGAAACTTAGATTGTACAACCTGTAAGTACAGGCATCCTTGAAGATGCAACGTTGTGAACTATATGGCAGAATACTTACTGATGACAGTGTATATTCCTATCTGCATTATTCCCTTAGTACTGATGTATTGGGTTCACATTCGTATAGTTTTAAAAAGAGACTACATATTGTGTTTCCCCCAAAATATGACCTACCCCCCAAAATACTCCCTAGCCCGATTTTCACACCTGCGCCTAATATAAGCCATGCCCCCCAAAATAAGCCCTAGTTAAGCCCCACCCACCATCTGGTTGTACAAGATGGAGCAAGGCGCAGGCGTAAAAATCAAGCTAGGGCATGAGTAGTGGGTGGAGCCACCCCACACGCCCCATACTCGCTTGCCTTAGAACCACCACAACCAGACTTTCCACACCCCGACATCTGTTGCGCCACTGCCTGACTTCTGCAGCCGCTTGTGGACAGAGCACACGCAGCGCATCATTCCGGTGCCAGGTAAGACATTCCCCCAAAACAAGACCTGGTGCTTATTGTGGTGCCGAAAAAAGTTTTATTCTTCTTTCGGCACCACAATAAGCACCAGGTCTTATTTTCGGAGAATGTAGATGTACTGACTGCTTTTAAAAAACATGGCAAGACCTCCACGTTATGCACAATATTTCATGTGCTTTTAAGGACTTTCCTTTCTCCTTCCAGCACAAGAGTAGACAAAGTCTCTCTGGAAAAGTATTGTCATGCCTCTGGTGGGGACTGACCCTGAGGAAGAGGAGGAACAGCCAACAGGGATTGGAAGTGTGGCTCCAGAGGTGGTGGAGGAGGGTGGGGAAGGGCAGAGTCTGGCTGAGCAGTCAGAGGAGGACCCAGGCCCATCCCCTATCCATCCTAGGGCACCCAGGGAGGAGAGGATCAGGGTAAAATGTGGTCTACTTGGGAGGAGAGGGCCATGATCCTCTTCACGGGTTGCAGGTGTGAGATCTGTATAAGAGTTTGGACCTGCGTGCTAACAGACGCAGGAGACAAATTAGTGTTTTATTCCTAAAGAAGGTTTATCTTGGTTGGCGTTCTTCCAACGGACTGTATCTGGTTATCTTCCTGAAGTTGGCAATTATTTATCCTGGTCTATCGTGGAACTTTATTCAGTGTGGTTTGTTTTGGGTTTTTGCTTCATTATCGGCTCTTTGAATTTGAACTGTGTTTCTTTCCTTTGAAATGTTATTTTGAAAATCGTTTACTCCTCCACTGTGAACAATTAAACAGTGAAGCCAAACTGAAGGCATTAAAGGACTTTTATTTACGTTTTGGTTTTTTGTTATATTTCTGAGATGCTCTGGGTCACCACAGGTATCTTCCCAACATAAAGTAAAATAGACCACTGCCCTCCTTGGGCACATCAATATACTTTCTACACAAGCATTGGCACTTCTGAATGCTAGTCAATAGGAGTAATGTGACTGCATAGGAATTACATTTAATTAAGATTCATTCGTTTTGACAGAAGAGAAAACATCAGCAAATATAAGTTCATCTGATATCCATGAAGACTTATGATCTCCATTCCAAGATGAGACATCGACATCTAACCCTTAAGTTATTGAACTGAAAACCACTACCCAAGGTGATATGTAAATGGTGTTATATAAGTGCAGGTTGCCAGTGTGACTCCCTTTGGGAGTGAATGATAAATTGTGCTTAAAATTGCATTTCTGTACAAAATGAGAACCATGACTACTTTTTATACAGGCGTTATGCTATCCTAGTAGAACTGGTTAGTGACATTTGCTTGAATCGAATGGGTTGTGCCCATTTCAGCACTATTTGTCATTTGGGGAGCAATAGAAAAGGAAAGTACTTAGCGAATAAAAACTTTCAGATGTGGATTTTTTTTTAATGCCTTTTTAATGTTGGTAAAAGAAGATGACGTTTGGAAAAAAATTAGTAAAATCTTGATGGTCAAATTTGTCATTAAACATTTATTGTGGCTGCTTTGTATTTTCTTTAAGCTTTGTGTGATGGCATTCATTTTTAGTTCTTAAAATCATTTTTATGTGTCTTAAGAGGGATATTATCATTGGTAGCTCATGATATCAATAGTATCTCATGAATTTAGGACTTCAGTTTTATATTGTAAAAATGGCAGTTCTAAATTTCTATTGGAATAAGCCTCTGTCCATCAAAATAGAAGAAATTATAATCTTTAGGAACAAATTAGTACTTAACTTTCTTTACATCCATTAAATTAGAAAACAGAATGTGATACATCTTAATTTCCGATTGCCTTTACACTAGAGAAAATATGAAATATCTACAGAAAATAGATGAATTGTGAATTACAGGTAAGTCAAAATCAGACTACATCATCAAAAATTTACAATTCCACAAAAAGATTTTAGATGTGTTTAAATAAGGTATATTTAAATTCATAGTGAAGTCTAATACAAGAACATTCTGCTCATCACCTTTAAGAAATTTAATAAGCTGGTTATGAGATCAAATAGCTAAGCCATCTTTGTTCATGCAGCCAACTATATGGAATCATTAAAATGCTCTTAGAAAGCCAGTTGCCAGCTCACACATCGCCTGAATCATTTGCCTGTTGCTGGTGCAACATTTTTATGCCTGGAGTTCACATCTGAACTTTGTGACCTGCCTTGGGAATGCAAGATGAGTAGACAGATCTACACTTTGGGCTTCTTGGAGCTGTATTGTGGGGAGGGGATTTTAGGCTGTAATGAATACTGTAAGACATGTGAAGTTATAAAAAAAATACGTTTTGTTCCTTGGCCAAACCCTACCCACAAAATCTTCAAGCCTTAATATACACTTTTCAGCTGTTTTCAAAAATGAAAAAAAAAAAAGTTTAAAATTTCTGTCACATTCTATATTGGGAGCAAATGGGTCTCCATAAATCAGTTCTGTGCTTCAGAAAAATATGGTACATGGTGAAATGCTTGTCCAACTTACTGTCAGGGTTCCAAGTAATAACGTTTATAACAAACAACTCTGAGGCAGGTAGATTCCTCAAATAATTTTTTGTTTAGATATATCATATTGGCACAGACTGGTGAAAACTGACTCTGAAGGTTCCTGTGGTTTTCACCTACTTAAAAGTAAACATTTTTCCCCTTTCCCAAACAGTCACATGGTCCAATCAAGGTGCTGTCCGGTTGCCTGGTAATTTCACTCCTCCTCTCTCTGGCCCTCTATGGGAATGTCCTTGGTTCTCAGTAGAAAATATTTTGTTTTGACTACAAAACCCTAGCTATTTCTATTCCCCTCTCCCTATCCCTCAGCTCCAGCGTGGCAATATTGAAGCTTCAAAATGGCTTTGGTGAGGTCAACTTCAGGGTTGACACTTACATTATGTTATATACATGATCAATAGAAAAGGATACGCTACTCCAGATGAAGCAGAGATAATTCATAGGTCTAAAGGATGCCATTATCTTACACAATTATGCTGTTTTAAGTATTGCTAATATATAAACTGATTCAAAGACTCTTAAGCACCAATAAAGGAAAGTATTCGTAGCGTGGGTGAAGTGTGGGGTGCTTGTGTTCTGATGGTTGGGGTTTTCTGCAGATATTTCACTCCACTGATGATGTTATCTAGTTTGGCTAATAAAATATCTGCAAAAAAGTAATTAAGCTCAGAGAGCACCGAAGACCCTTCACTCTTAAGCATAGATATTTAAATTCCCACAGATCAATGCAAGAGCAGCAAAGTATGTAGCTGAACTGATCTTTCAATATTATTGCAGAAAAAATATTTTCATTAGCTTCATCAGCACAATTGAGGTTTATGTTCTTTGTGGGTCAACATATACTTACATTCATAATTGAGAAGTCCCTTTGTTAATAAAACTCATCTAAAAAAACCTTGATGACAGTGCAGTGCAACAATTAAATGTTTTCACTTTTAACCACTAGGGGGCATACTTCAGCTGTTGCAGACAATTCTGAGAAAACAGGTGAAACTTGACAAATTAGAATATCGTGCAAAAGTTCATTTATTTCAGTAATGCAACTTAAAAGGTGAACCTAATATGTGAGGTAGACTCACTACATGCAAAGCAAGATAGTTCAAGCCGTGATGTGTCATAATTGAGATGATCATGGCTTACAGCTCGTGAAAACCCCAAATCTACAACCTCAGAAAATTAGAATATTGTGAAAAGGTTCAATATTCTAGGCTCATAGTGTCCCACTCTAACCACCTAATTAAGCCATAACACCTGCAAAGGATTCCTGATTCCTAAATGGTCTCTCAGTCTGGTTCAGTAGGAATCACAATCATGGGAAAGACTGCTGACCTGCCAGTTGTGCAGAAAAGCATCATTGACACCCTCCATAAGAAGGGAAAGCCTCAAAAGGTAATTGCAAAAAAAGTTGGATGTTCCCAAAGTGCTGTTATCAAAGCACATTAATAGACAATTATGTGGAAGGGAAAAGTGTGGAAGAAAAAGGTGCACAAGCAGCAGGGATGACCACAGCCTGGAGAGGACTGTCATGAAAAGGCCATTCAAAAGTGTTGGAGACTTTCACAAGGAGTGGACTGAGGCTCGAGTCAGTGCATCAAGAGCCACCACACACAGATGGATCCTGGACATGGGCTTCAAATGTCGTATTCCTCTTATCAAGCCGCTACTGAACAACAAACAATGTCAGAAGCGTCTTACCTGGGCTAAAGAAAAACAGAACTGGTCTGTTGCTCAGTGGTCCAAAGTCCTCTTTTCTGATGGGAGCAACTTTTGCATCTCATTTGGAAACCAAGGACCCAGAGTCTGGAGGAAGAATGGAAAGGCACACACTGCAGGATGCTTGAAGTCCAGTGTGAAGTTTCCACAGTCTGTTGTCAACTGCTGGTGTTGGTCCACTGTGCTTCATTAAGTCCAGGGTCAATGCAGCTGTCTACCAGAAGATCCTTCCACAGACGAGCTTTATGGGGATGCTGACTTCATTTTCCAGCAGGACTTGGCACCTGCCCACACTGCCAAAAGCACCAAAACCTGGTTCAATGACCGTGGGATTACTGTGCTTGATTGGCCAGCAAACTTGCCTGACCTGAGCCCCATAGAGAATCTATGGGGCATTGCCAAGAGAAAGATGAGAAACATGAGATCGAACAATGCAGAAGAGCTGAAGGCCGCTATTGAAGCATCCTGGTCTTCCATAACACCTCAGCAGTGCCACAGGCTGATAGCTTCCATGCCACGCTGTATTGGGGCAGTAATTGCTGCAAAAGGGGCCCAAACCAAGTACTGAGTACATATGCATGCTTATACTTTTCAGAGGTCCGATATTGTTCTACGTACAATCCTTGTTTTATTGATTGCATGTAATATTCTGATTTTCTGAGATTGTGGATTTGGGGTTTTCATGAACTGTAAGCCATCATCATTACAATTATGACAAATCACGGCTTGAACTATCTTGCTTTGCATGTAATGAGTCTATCTCATATATTTCACCTTTTAAATTGCATTACTGAAATAAATGAACTTTTGCACAATATTCTAATTTTTTGAGTTTCACCTGCATACCTGTGATACTGTAATCAAAAGCTAGAATGCAACCTATTTCCAATAAAGGAGAAGCTGACGATAATCACTGAACAATTGAGGTGACAATTGTTAATAATGTGGTTTTCATATTACAATTGGGACAATATCACATGACTGATTTGCCTGTGTCTGTGTCTGTGTCTGTGTTTGTGTGTTTGCTGGTTTCTAGCATTTAATTCCACTTTCCAGCAAAAAAGAAATGCCCATGGAGAAAAATAGATGCCTAATGTTCATGGCATTCACTTAATGACCACTTTAAAAAATGTCAAAAAATTGGATCCAGTCTCCTGATGTCTCAACTTGCAACCTGACCTCTTATAACTGTAATTCCAGGCTCAATTATGCTTAGAAGAGGGGGATTACCTGTATTTTCAAAGCTGCCAAGTGCTTTGCTGTTCTGATGAATCACAGTCTTGGCAAGATCCAAATTTAAGGTGGGATTTGTGGTGGGAAATCCTCAGGGAAGCTATGATAAATGTAGTGCAGTTGGTCTGTTTCTTTGAAAGATGACCTAAGAAGGAAAAGGACCAGTTTGTTTGATAACAACTAATGTGTTAAAGATCTAAATGATCATTCCTCTTTGCTTGATTTACAATAAGGAAGAGCAAATTAATTCCACTGACATGTCATAACAGATTAAATTGAAAGAAACAATCCATAAATCTCTGTATTATTTTTCTTTTTCACTGCTGTTTAAGTTAATTCCGTTTAATAATATATTGAACAATTTACGAATTTTAGGCAGTCAGGATCAAAATACTTACTGTTCGCTCATTGTCTACGGAAACTAATAAAATGAATTTGTGGTTTCTTGGGGCTCTTAGTTCAAGGGTGACTGTTAGAGGGCACTCTGGCTAGCAGAAGTCTGTTGTGCTTTGCTATGGTATGAGGGTGATGTGGTGTTCCACAACGACAATCCCATTTCACAGTGCCTTCTGTATATGCACAAAAGCCACTGTTATTGAACAATAGTAATAGCACCCAGATTTATATAACAGGGTCCTCGTTTTACTGAGCTTCAGGGGCTGGAAGGCTGAGTCAACCTTGAGCCTGCCAGGATAGAACTCCAGACTGTGGGCAGAGTGACCACAATACTGCATTCTAACTATTCTAACCACAAAGCATAATTCATAATTCTTAGAAGCAAGGTGCTTGGTGGCAGCTTCAGAAGGAAGCTTTGCTCAATATCTAAAGAAACAAAATGCTCTTTTAATATTTTATGGATTAAAGCTGGGTGCTTTAAATTCTTGTATCTGTAAATTAGTGTTTCAACTTGCACATCGTTGTCCACTTTCTCTTTCAGACTCCGGTTTGCTAGGTTCAGATCATTTAACAAGCAACTTTTCTACCTGAGCTGCGGAAGACATTTGAGCTTCCGCATTTCAGCCCCCTAAACATGCAGAATAACAATGATACTAAGAAAAGATTGATGCATTGGAACAGCATGACTTCTGTATACTTTAAAATGGGTTTTAAGATTTTGAAGAAGTCACAGTGAGAAAGCTTTAGTTTTGGTTTGAGCTGAGAAACAATCACAAACCTACCTTTAAAAGCGCCATAAAGATTCAGGCACATTAAAAGACCAAACTATATAAACTGGCTGATATTTTCGATTTCCACTGATAGTCAGCCTTTTTACTTACACGTGCTGGCAAAACCATTGTTTGCAATCTTCAAATAATTTAATTTTGTAAAATACAAAGTTAAGGACAAAACACTTAAAGCTTTCTGTTTGAATATCCTATAGATTGGGTGCTACAGAAATATCCAGAACTCTCCATATTCCAAAAGAACAAAATGTGAAAGACTGAATGCTCTACCAATGATAAATGATAGAGCCCAAAATAAAGCCATTGGGATACTAAATACTATTAGAATGTTTTAAAAGTATATGTTTTAAGTATACTAATCTGATGTGCACCGTAGGATTTTCAGAACAGCCTGTCTTAAACACTTGGATGAGTTTGAAAAAAAAGTCTGGAATCTGGTTTCAATCATTTATATCCTAATTACTAAAGCACCTTTTACAAATACACTACAGCACAGCATTGTAAGTTGACTAATCAGTGTTAAAATGCAAATAACTTTTTCTCTCCCTCAGGAAGCTACAATGTATTAGTAATAAAATGCAAGTGTGCCAGCTTTAATTTTAATGAACACTTTGCTTAATTTTAGTTTATTAGCTAGTGATGGAGGGAGGGTATTGGGTAATAGTATGGAAAGTGATAGTTCCTGTTATCTAATTTAAATCCTGTGTTGAGCTTTTTGTCTGTTAAAAAGGAATATAAACCCAAGAGAAAGTGAGTGATATGAATCATGTTTAACACTATTAAGTATATGCCCCTTCAAAGAGGAAAAGCACAGCGAACTTGATGCAAAAGAAGCATACATTTTTCAAACAGATCTGCATTGCGGTTTCTGCTAGCCAGAGAGGAGCAAGTCAAATGTTCTTATTTTTAACTGGTCTTAGTTTTGGCAGGAAAGCAGAGAATCTGCAACTGGACAATGGAGACCAGCCCCTGTTCTAGAATTCCGAAACAACTCACATCTATCGAGGTGGAATTTGTTCTCTTTTTCACTTAAGCTTTTGTACTTGCACTTCTTCTGTCCTGTTTTTGCAACCCAGGGTAGGAGAAAGAGGAAGTTATTAAATTCTGTGAAAAACTGAGTTTCTTGGCAAAATGCTAGGAGAGAAAAGCCAGCTCAAAATAGAGCAGTTTTTGTTCTACATTTACTTCAGTAACCAAAATAGTCTTGCAATGAGAAATAAAAAAAGTTCTGCATATTATTTTACAATAAGCCTTTCATTAACTTTTCATAACTGACAGATAAGCAAGCTAAATTAAACAGTAATGTTAAGACTTCCCATTTACTTTCTTTGTGGTCTTCAAAGGTGCTAGTAATTGTAGATTTTGAAGTATCCTACTTTTCCTCTGATACGCTTCTCTATTTCATGTGTGGGAGTTTGATGCAAAAAAATATTTAGGGAAATACTAGTCTGTAGAGAGAAATTTTCCAGATTCTCCTGATACATGAAGTTCAGGTAACATAAATAGTGTCCTTTGAGGTTTAGAGTCCTTCTAAAATTGTGTGTGGCAGACTGCAAATGGTTTAGCAAAGAAGTCAATATATATATATATATGAATTTCCGGGTGAAAATATAACTCCTTTTCCATTGAAATAAAACAACTGGGATGTGTTTCTATTTTCATTTTGTAGAACTTTGTTTCCTTATACTATCTTGCATCACAATTCGAAATTGAGCAATGATGGGGCCTGCATATGAATGCCCATTGAAGTGTGTTTTCACTCCTGAATTTTCCAGGCCAGATCTGGTAGCTTAATGGAAACTCTTAGCAGAAAAATCTCAAATTCTTTTATAGTGATTACACCTTTCATCTTCTTAAACTGTAATTTTTTTTGAAACTCAACACAATTTAAAATCTCAGACTTTAAACCAGTTTTTTTTTCCGTTCTTTCCTCAGGAGCTTCCCATAGACATGGCTGTTGCTTGCTTGTCTAACCCAATCAAACAGGCTTAAACTGATATTCATTAAAGATATAACTATATTGGATTCTATTCAGATGTAGCCAAACCTCTTGAGTCAGTGGGCACATTTTGTATTATTAAATGTCCTATGAGATTCTCACATAATGGCAATGATTTATCAAAAACAATTTATGAGAACAGAACTTGGACTTTATTCCCTAAATAAAGCTTATCTTTATTATTTTTTCCCACACAAGCTTCAGAGGTTTTTTTTAAGCTTATGCTCCTAACTCAAATGTTTCTCTCTAAAGTACACTCATACATTCTGCTCTGTAATAGCTGTTATCCATTAATATTTTACACACACACATAACACAAACATGGAGGGAAGAGAGGGGGAGGATGCATATTGAAATACATTAAGATATTAATAGAATAGAATAACAGAGTTGGAAGGGACCTTGGAGGTCTTCTAGTCCAACCCCCTGCCTAGGCAGAAAATCCTACACCACTTCAGACAAATGGTCATCCAACATCTTTTTTAAAACGTCCAGTGTTGGAGCATTCACAACTTCTGGAGGCAGGTTGTTCCACTAATTAACTGTTCTAACTATCAGGAAATATCTCCTTAGTTCTAAGCTGCTTCTCTCCTTGATTAGTTTCCACCCATCGCTTCTTGTCCTGACCTCAGGTGCTTTGGAGAATAGCTTGACCTCCATCTTCTTTGTGGCAGCCCCTGAGATATAGGAAGACTGCTATCATGTCTCCCTTAGTCCTTCTTTTCATTAGACTACACCAGGGGTCGCCAACCTTTTGGACCTCAGGGACCACCAAACTCATAATTTTAAATCCCAGGGACCACTAACTGGTTCTGTGGGCAGGGCCTAATTTGTGGGTGTGGCTTGGTGGTCATGTGACTGGCTGGGCATGGCTTGTATGTAAATATAAATATATATTGATTTTTTTATTTAAAAAAGAGCAACTTTTACCCAAAATCAGGCAAAGCAGGCAGACAGAGTTGCTCATAGAGTCATTCAGTGATCTATCTATCTGCCATCAGCTAGCTCAGTCTGTCACATGAAATTTGCTTGCAAGCAGGGAGGTTCGGCTGTGCTTAAAAGCAGAGCTGAAGATCTAAAGACTAGCTAGAAAGCAAGAAATCCAACCATTTCCTGCTTCCTAGCTAATCTAAATCTCTTGGCACAGCAGAACAGCTGATGCTTGGAAAAAGGAAAAATAGCAATTTAGCAGGCAAGTTTGCAGGGTAAAGAGTGCGTGGGCCAGGAAGGTTCCTGCGGGCCATGTGGGCGGCGCAGCCTTGTGTTTCTGTACAGCCTGGATTAATTGCGGGGGGGGGTACTCTGGGGGTGAGATTTCTCTGCAGCCCACCAAAAATTTTCTCATGGCCCACCAGTGAGCTGCAGCCCACCGGTTGCCAACCGCTGGACTAGACATACCCAGTTCCAGCAATCGTTCTTCGTGTGTTTTAGCTTCCAGGCCCCTAATCATCTTTGTTGCTCTTCTCTGCACTCTTTCTGGAGTATCAGCATTTTTACATTGTGGTGACTGTAAATGATAATTGTGATGTACCATCTAGTCATTTTCAACTCCTAGATTATCACATCTTACAAAACATGATTCTGGGTGTCATAAAACCATTGAACAACAAATATAAAAACAGGCAATGTAAAAATAAGAAATACAGATTAAAATAAAATTTATAAAAACAAATATACCAATCCTAGGTAAAGGAAGGATAGGAATGAACACCTAGCAATGGACCCATTTATATAAATAAACACATTTCCTATAAAGATATAAATCAATAGATACAAATGGATGTTAAAACATCTATTGATTCTTTGGGCAAAATCAATATAATTAAAATGAATATTACACTGAGATTAATGGACATTTTAAAAATGATTACAATATTAATGCCTGTGAAATATTTATCTAATGATAAATTACTGTCAAAATATATATGACTTTTATATATGAGAAACTCACTTTAATATCTTTGGACAAACTTATGGTAGCTTCAATTTACCAGAATTTCTGTTTCAGCATCCAGTAGCCTAGGCCTGTTAAAAAGCAACTCCAGATATCTAGGAGTCAATAGCCAACAAGCTGAACATAGCTGAACGTTTGAAGCAGTGGTGGGATTCAATTTTTTTTACTACCGGTTCTGTGGGTGTGGCTTGGTGGGCGTGGCAGGGGAAGGATATTGTAAAATTGCCATTCCTCCCCCCTCCTGGGGGAAGGTTACTGCAAAATCCCTATCCCCCCCCCCCCCCCCGCCACTAACCTGCTTTCCAGCTCCATTCTCCTGTGCGGGGCAACAAAAGAAGACCCAGCCAATCAGGCTGAGTGAAGCCCTGTTAGATTTGTTCCTGGCCCATCTTCCAATGAATTATTGGGACTTTTTCTGCAAGTTCAAAGCAGTTTTGAAATTCCAAGTTGAAGAGTCATTCCTAGCACACTTGTGTCATCATTCAAGTGGATTATTTAACATAAGCTGCAAGTCTCGGCTGAAAATCACCCCTTGAATAATGTACTTCTTTCTGAGGATGATAAATGATCAGGTTAACCACACACTTTAATTGAAGAAATAGTCTGTGTTATATATTAAATGACCAAGCCTGGATCAATGCGTGTGCGTGTGAAAGCCAGGACAGGTATGGTACAACTTTGAGATTGTTCTTCATCCAGTTATTGGCAAAAAAAAAAAAAAAATCATTTTAAATTTGAAAAGAAATTTATGAGGTTGTGTTTCTTTTCGTTGTTACCTGTTGTGGCTCTTGTTTTCAATTTGTCTCTGTTGATAGTGAAGGTATTGATTCTTGTGAAATGCCAAGTTCTACTTTAGAAAAATCAGAGTATCTCTTTTTTCAAAAGTGAAAAACAAATCAGCTTGACCTCTCATTTGTTCTTCAAATCTGTAACCCATTCTTCAGTTCTAAACGATCCAGGCCTCAAGGATTTTGTAGGTTTTAGAATGCAAGAACATTCCACATAAATCAAACCCCCAAAGTCATACCGGTAGCTCTATAAATTACCAGAAAGATAAAGCAACAGCAACAAAAAGAGCCAATTAAAATAACTGAGAAAGTGCTAAAAAGCTGCATACATTTTGCATAATTGGTTGCTACTCTTTCATTAATGACCGGTTGGACTAGCAGAAGGCTGGTAAACACACATATGGCTCTGGCATACAAAAGTTTCAGTCATGTACTAGTGTCTGGCAACAGCTGGGTGGCTCATAGCACAGAAGCATTCTTTTTGAGACCTGGCCCCCTAGGGAAGGACATGAAAATACCAATTTTCTTAGATTGCTTGTTCAGAGATCCAGATTTGAAAAGGAAAAATAAGTGAGAGCATGGGTACACATCTCCCCACCAGCATCTTCTTGAATAAACTGTACATTTTCCTGGAACCATGTGTCTGTTTTAAGGAACTTCTTTGAGGAAATGCCAACAGATGCCAAGAGTGTGCCTTCTGAATCACTTTCTCCCCTTCAAATCTAGATTTCTGCAGGTCACTATTATTTTAACTGTTGGTAAAAATGGCCAGATCTACCACGCATGTGTCACACAATGTCACACATGTCTTGAATGATTGATTACGTAAGCCAAAGTCAACTATAGTGATCAAACAGATAGTCAACGTTCCAGGATGCCGTCCTCAACTTGGTTCTTCAGATCTTCTGGATTTACATTCATTGCTACTAATCATTGATCTGCTACTTGATCATCTTGCTACTGATCATCTTCTTTCTTTTCTCTTTTTGTTTTTGTTTTCACCTGGCCTAGTATTATAGCATCCAGAGACCAAAGTTATTATTCATCTTTTTTCTAAGGCTAGTTTGGACATTTGGGTATATCTCCTTTTCCATGAAGTGCTCTAATCTGCAGGGGATGATCCTAAACATTATTTTGTTAGTATGCAAAATTAAGGTATTGTGCAATAGTTTGCACACACTCTTGTCTCCTTTCCCTGATACTGATATGTAGATGGACCTGTTCCAATCTGTTGGCCAATTGTTCTGATTTTCTGACATACCAATAGTTTGATTAGAACTTTTGCTAATTCTTCTGTCGCTTGCCATATTTCTATAGAAATTCCATCAATTACTGTAGTCATTCATCTTGGTAATGACTATTGATTTAACCATCTTCTAGTAGTCAAGGTACATATAAGAAATATCTTGTACAACATCTTAGATATTGAGATCTCTTCTGTTCAGAATTTAAGAATACTCCCTTTCTACTATGTGTGATCTTCTTTGGATCAGTTACCATTTGTCCGTTGGTGTACTATAGCATACCAATTCAGGTATAGAACTTCCTCTTGAATTTGGAGATCTTTAAGACTGCAGACTCTTCTAGTTTTGAAGTCTTTACAGATGATATTGTTATATTGCTGCTTCTTTTCCAACAGCTCTCTGGAATTCTTCGTTAACTTTCTTTCTGAGCCTTTCATGATTTTGGTTTTTGACTGTTCTGGGTTTAACTCTTTGATAACACCAGCAGAATAGAGAGCAGAGTACCAGATGGTCCTTCATTCTGCACCATTAAGAAGCCACTTGGTGGATGGAGAACCTCCCTCCAGCTCCAATGGCTATGGGACTGTGCTGGTTAAACAGTGTATAGTTAATTTAGGAATGAGAGCTGTCCCCTTAAGGGAATGCCTCATGGGAAATGTAGTTCATGCCTCATGAGAGATGTAGTTTATGTCACTTCAGGTCACATCTGTAATCCTGATTGGTCACTGAATTGACCTCTGGTTGGGTTGGGGGAAGTTTTGTTCATTCCTACCTGGACCCCAGTATCGTGCTAGATGGAGTCTTCCTTTGCTGTATCGTTATGGGATGAAGATAACTATCTTTTCACACTATGAAGACAACAATGCAAAGATTGGACATTAAATGAATCTCAACATAACCGTGAGTTATACCTTGAGGATGCCTGATATAATCCAATAAAGAAACTTTGTATGGAAGCCTTTGTAGTGTTTAACTACCTGTCTCTATATTCAGCCAGAAAATTAGAGACAACATAGGGACCTATCTCCCTATGCAAGGTAAAATTCTGCATTAAAAGGATTGGAAACAGGCAGTGGTCCTCCAAAGCAAAAATATTCTAGCCTTTAATTTAGATCTACTCCTCTAAGACCCCTGAAAATTTTCCCCAATATTATATTTTTTTAAAAAAGAGGAACCATTATAATTAGTGTTAAGAAGCTGGATATGGTCTGATTTAGGAAACACACCCTTGCAGTCTGCTTAATTATGTTGTATCACAATATCCATATAGAGGTGAGGTTGAAATGTGTCTGCCCATTATATTAATGAAATAATTAAGTTATTAGCTATACCTGCTTTGAGATCTGCAGAGCATTGCTTTTGAAAGAGAGGAAGGGAGGAAGGAAGGTCTAAAAGATTGCCATCCCTGCTCAGAGCTGTATAAGTTCTTGTCAAGAGAAAAAAGCCAGCTCTCTATTATTCTTTCTTGTACAAGCTGACTTCCACAGATAGCTCATTCATCCCTACTCTAATCCCTTTCCCTCATTAGTTATGCTCCCTTAGACCATCTTATATCTTATAAACCACAATTGGAAACTAGGCCCAACCATCAGCTACCTTCCCTATGTCAGTGGCTCCCAACCTTTTTTGTGCCACGGCCCGGTACTGGCATCAGCACGCATGACCAAGGCAAGGCGAGCCGAGCAACCGGCCAGCCAGCCATCCCCTGCTTCTCCCCGCCACCTTCAACTCTTCCTTTGTACCCTTTTTGTGCTTTTTTGTGCTTTCTTAATCTCCTCCACCATCAGGACGGCTCTTCGTTCGAAGCTGCCCCCCCCCTTCGATGAAACTAAGGCGCAAGGATTCCTTCAGGACCCAAACGCCGCTTTCCAACCAGAAAAGCTCACCCTGAAGCATTTTCTCGTCGAAACAAGATGGCAGCGCCCAGCAAACCGGCAGCCTGGTAGAAAATGATCCACGGACCGGTACTGGTCCAGGGCCCAGTGGTTGGGGACCCCTGCCCTACGTCACATCAAGATATATTATCTTCATGCACCTAAATTATACCCCCCAAATTATATAGATTAATGGCATCCTATAGATTGTGAAACTATAATCGCTAAGCTTTTATGGATCCTACTCCCCAACAAGAATATTGGTTAGTCTTTAAGTTGTCTCAAGCCACTTTGCTGGTTTTGCTAAGATTACTTTTCTAGAAAATAATCATAGAGAGAAAGAATGGGAGTTGAAGAGATTCTGTGGAATTATCAACTCATTATTTCATGTATGGAATGTATAAGAAGTTGTTTTTTTAGCCTGCCCTTTCCCTAAGAAGGCCAGATGAATTTCAGAAAAAGTATTTCTGAAATTAATTATTTGAGGATTCATTCAATACAATAGGCCCACATCCTGCAAAAAGTCTTTGCTTATTTGATTTGTTTGCTTATATTCCACTAATTTATTGGGCATTTAGGGATCACAGTGGGTGTTAATAAATACCTTATAAATAAAACCAATATTCTTACATTGATTAGGTTGCAATGAAGGAGAATGCTCGGAATGTATGTAACATTTCTTTATGTAACATTAAATAAATCATGGAGTTTGAGAAAGATTTTGGTTAATCTCCTTAGCTGAAGCAAGCTAATAAAATCTATTAACTGACCTCTACAAAGTTTGATATCCGATTATTAGGAAATATGAAATCAAATTACCTTGATCAAATATCTCATGATTTTCCTGCAAGCAAAGATCCACAGGGGTTGAGGGCACAGTTCTAATTGCTTTTACACCACCATTAGATTTTTAATTTAGCTGTAGAGCATTGCTATAACAATCTCAGCGTTTTTCATTCTAATGTTAATGTATTGTAATTTATTCAATCCTTTCTAAGTCATTTAGCTCTGCAGTCTACCTTTTTCTTCCGATGGACTTGTAATAAAGTACCCAAGCACCAGTTTTATTCTGGGCACTTGAACATGATGCCTGTTGGAATGATGTGAAATATACTTCTCATGAAGTAGCTCGTGGTGGAGAGAACAGTAAGCCAATTGACTTGAGCATGCCAAGTGCTCTGGGCATCCATTCCAGACTGCCAACCACTGGGTTCTTTTTCAACAAAATGGGATTTCCTGTTTTAGGATGCTGGCAAAGAACGGCAAGGCTTCCCTCTGAGTGGTTTATATAACTGAAAACATCACACAAGATATACATTATATAAAAACAGAGACCTGTCCCAAAAGAAATGCAAGTCATGTAAAACACGCTACCTGGGGGGGATAACATAATAGAACCAACTATATATTCTTCTCTGAGAACATATGGGAAGGTGAACTATATATACCATTCTCGTGTATTTTATACACCTCTTCATGTAACACCACCAAGTGCCAAGACCAGAATAACTCCTAAAGTTAATGGACTATATAAAGTGCAGTGATCCATGAGTTCAATTCCCAGCAGAAAGTTTGAATTCCGCAGAACAACATCTGGTTGCTAATATTTGATGAGCCTGAAATAAGATAAGACCCATCACAAAGTGCTTGCCTCCTGTTGGTCAATGTAACTGGTAAATGAGACAATATTTTACAGTGCCTTTCAAATGCATAGAACTGCAGATACTAAAATTTCACCAAACTCTTTCCTATCACGAAGGAAGCTACAGTAATAGCTAAAGGCCTCTCTTACCCTCTCTAATTCACCTGGATTATTCTCTACAAATTTAGATCCTTTTTCTAGATGCGATGCATTGTTTGAAAGAAAATTCTGGGATGCAGAGGTTTTTAATTATCCAAACATACCTATAGGCCCAGAGGCATTTTTGGAAGTAAATATGAAATTAGATCTTTGCTTTGGAAAAAAAAATCATAAAAATTTAAATTGAGGGAACCTAAAAAACAAAGCAGAAAACAAAAATTATTGAGAAATAGGGCAAAAACTTAGGCAGATGGCCTTGATGGCCACTTATGCTTCAAAATAGTGTTCTTAATTTCAGCAACTTTAAGAGGTGTGGATTTCAAATCCTAGAGTTTTCCAGCCAGCATGTTTTATAGTTTCATAGCAACCTTTCATTTGGAACATATTGACCCATTCGCATAAACTTAGATGTTTACATAGTCTTTAGGGAGAGGTAGTGTGAAATGGTTGTTATTTCTGCAATTTTGGGGATTTAAAATACGCTATAGCTACTCTTGTGCTCTCTCAGCTTCCGTATGGGTTGCTGAAATAACTATACTGTGTTTCTTTATTATCCCACCCTTCCTTTTCCTTTCCTTTGTGAGAATTTAGATAATAAACTGCTCAAAATAAGGAATCTGACCTTTGGCTATCTTTACAACATCATGAAAACTGATGGCAAGCTAGAATAAAAATTCATTCCAAACACTGAAAGACATTGGAATCCAAGAACATCGTTGAAAATGAATAGTTGCATAGATTTGTATAAATTTGACAGAGAATATTTGAGTGCAAAAAATGCATATTAGAGGTTGTTACACTGCTTAGGTTTGTTGATTATTAATGGTAAGTAACTTACTTCAAATACTAAAGAAGAAGGATTGGATACTGAAGGAAAAAAAATCTATACGCATCCAAATGAGGCTGCAAATTTTCAGTCTGATTGCTTTTAAAATGCGCTATTTTAAATAGTACCACCGAGAGCAGTCATTGCATTTTTATTATTATATTTGTTAAGTTTTGGTGTGGTTAATCAAGCTACCATATGAGGGTGAAAATTTAAAACAAGAAAGCACACACTTAAAGTCTGTAAGCAGCTGTCACTGCGGCCAGAAGGGTGTGAAATGTAGACAAATGTGCCATCTGAAAGAGATGCAAAGAAAATCACAACAGACGGAGAGCATCTGTACTGTGAAGGCTGCATGTTGCAGGGAGAAAATTGTGGGGGCTTTAACATTTCTGCTCTCGCTTGCTCTCGCTGTGTGTGTGTGTGTGTGTGTGTGTGTGTGTGTGTGTGTATGAATGAATATAAAGACAGGAAAGGAGGTGAGCGTGTTTTATATAACTAACACCATCAGTTGAAATCCCAACCAAGATTTGCAAGGGGTTTGAGTTCTGAAGGTAATTACCTTCCAAAAATCAGTTGAGAAATTTGGGACCTTCAGTATCTAACCTGGCTGAGAATTCAAAGCCAGAGAAAACCACATTGTCTGTCATGGGGAAGGCTAAAACAGGATAAGGTTAGCTTTGCTTCTTGTGGCTTTGCTTGGTGGGTTTCTTTTTTTTTTTGGCTTCTTGGTACCCGTAAAGCAATTTCTTTAAGGGGGAAAAAAATGAAATATTCAGCTTGTTAACCTGGAATAAAACTCAGGAGATAAATTCTGACTTCAGAAGGCAGATGGAAAAAGACTTTGCTTCATTAATTATTTCAGCATACATACAAACCGATCTGTTTAATCATGTGATTGTTTGATTCAAAAAATATTCATATTTTTGTCCACCTAATGTTTTATCTGGGATATAATTACTTTTATGACATCTTGATTTTTAGTTGTTGTTTTAGAGTTTACAAAAGGAATTTGAAAGATTGTATTTCCACTGAGGAGGTACAAATGGAATTATCTGCTTCAGAAAAAGAAACTTGATGGCATGATAATAATAATAATAAAAAAAGGAAACTTGGATGTATACTTGGAAAATTCATTAACTAACTTTAGGAAAGCCACTCCAATTTTTTTATAGAAGCCTTTGTCAGATGTTTGGATCAAACAATCAATGTAACATTTTCTTTAAAAAAAAAAATCTTAATTTCTTAGCTCCTGGACAGTGTCCATCTCCTTTTAAATTTAAATTTATTTAGATTAGAGGAGTAACATACATGACCTAATACTATAAAAATTTGGGTATCATCTCTATAAAAGATATAAAATGTCAGCCTGACCCAACACACACACACACACACACACGTATACACAGAATCTGTCACACTGTCACAAAATTATAAACTTGGAAGGGTTATCAAGACTAAACTCTGAACTCTCTCCAGCAGATGGCTGGTCAGCCCTCTTTGGAGCAAAAGGCCACATTGGAAGCCACCCAGGGCTTCCTGCACATCAAGTTCTTTCTCTCTTTGTACCATAATATGTAGACTTGTGTTTTAAGCACAGCTTTATTCCAATTCTATTTAGCTGGAGATGCCAGGGAGTTTAATTTTTGCAGGCAATGTTTGTCACTGGACTCCATCTCCATCTCCCATTGTTGCTATTGCTTTTTGTTGTGCTGTTGTGTGATTATTTGAATCAGCAGTCCCTTTCTCCCTGTTCAAGTCTAGGTTTGCATTCAAGCCCTTTTGCATCACACACTTAATCTGTCTCTTACAAAGTCATATCATAGCTTGCTTTCTATAACATTGGTGGCCATTAGAGAATACTGACAATGTAAATACTGTATTTGCAGTTATTTATGTGTCTCTCTGAGAATAACTGCCTGTCCTACCAGATTAGATAGAGTCCGAGCAAAGGTGGTATTCAGCAGGTTCTGACCAGTTCTGGAGAACTGGTAGTGGAAATTTTGAGTAGTTTGAAATGCCACCTCTGACTGGCCCTACCCCCACCTGTTCTCTGCCTCCCGAGTCCCAACTGATTGGCTAGGTCTTCTTTTGTTGCCCTGCACAGGAGAACGGAGCTGGAAAGCAGGTTAGTGGGGTGGGAATGGAGATTTTGCAGTAACTTTCCCCTGCCACACCCACCAAGCCATGCTCACAGAACCAGTAGTAAAAAATATTGAATCCCACTACTGAGTGCAAGTCCCTTTCCTTAAATTCTGCCACTTAATGGGACCTCAGAAGCACTGTAGCTGCCCTCCCTTATAGTATAGTCTTCCCCACCAGAATGAAGAATAGTAGAGTTGGAAGGGGCCTTGGAGGTCTTCTAGTCCAACCCCCTGCTTAAGCAGGACATCCTCTACCATTTCAGACAAGGGGCTGTCCAGTCTCTTCTTAAAAGCCTCCAGTGATGAAGCGTCCTCAACTTCTGAAGGCAAGTCATCCCACTGGTTAATTATTCTCAATGTTAGAACATTTCTCCTTAGTTTTATGTTGCTTTTCTCCTTGGTTCGTTTCCATCCATTGTTGTCTTGCCTTCTGGCGCTTTGGAAAATAGTCTGACCCTGTCTTCTTTGTGTCAGCCCTCCAAATATTGGAATACTGCTATCATGTCACCCCTAGTTCTTCTTTTCCCTAGACTAGCCATACCCAATTCCTGCATCTGTTTTTCATGTGTTAGTCTCCAGGCCCCTAATCAAGGGTGGGATTCTACCAGTTTGCACCTATTCACTAGAACCGGTTGTTAACATTCTAAGCAGTTTGGAGAACCGGTTGTTACAAGAAATTACTGGCCTAATCCTGTAAGGAAGTCAAGAAGGAAACATTCTGGTGTTGCTTACAGAAACTGCTTCTCCGTTAACCCTTATTACATTCTTGGCAGGACTAGACTTCCTGTCTCTGGAACTTCTCTGGAGTTTTTTTCCTCCTTTGCTGGTACTTTGCTTGTGTGGAGTGACCATTCAAAGTTACAATGGCATTGAAAAAAGTGACTTATGACCATTTTTCACACTTACAACTGTTGCAGCATCCCCACAGTCACGAGAGGCCAGGGAAGGAGATGCGTGCCTCAATGTGAGTGATATTGAGTTGGCCACGCCCAGCCAATAACGTGACCACCAAGCCATGCCCACCAACTAAGCCACACCCATGCAACCGTTGTTAAAAAATTTGAATCCTACCCCTGCCCCTAATCCACTTTGTTGCTCTTCTCTGCATTCTTCCCAAAGTCTCAACACCATTTTTGTAATGACCAAAAATAGATTCAGTATTCCAGGTGAGGTCATGTGACCTTGACTCTATCCCTCTGTTTATGCAATTAAGGATTGAATTAGCATTTTTGACTGCTGCCGCACATTGCTGGCTCATATTTAAGTGATTGTCCACTAGGAGCAGAGGTGGTATTCAGCAGGTTCTGACCAGTTCTGGAGAATTGGTAACGGAAATTTCGAGTAGTTTGTAGAACCGGCAAATACCACCTCTGCCTCTCCTCGCCCTCATCTATTCTCTGCCTACCAAGTCCCAGCTGATCAGCTGGGTCTTCTTTGTTGCCCTGCACAGGAGAATAGAGCTGGAAAGCAGGTTAGTGGGGTGGGGAGGGAATGGGATTTTGCAGTAACTTTCCCCCAGGAGCGGGGAGGGCATGGGGATTTTGCAGTATCCTTCCCCTGCCATGCCCACCAAGCCACACCGACCAAGCCATACCCACAGAACTGGCAATATATTTTTTTGAATCCCACCACTGACTAGGAGTCCAAGATTCCTCTTGCAGTTACTTCTTTTGAGCCATTTTAGCCTTCCAGAAGAGCTTAACAACTTGGCTTTTACCCAGGCAGTGCGAGATAATGAGGACATCTGGAGCCTCCAGTTGTGGGGATGACTGAGGCACCAGGTTTTTGTTTTATAATTTTATGGTTTACGATTTTATAGTTATTGGGTTTCATTGTTGCCGTGAGCTGCCAAGAGTTGCTTTTAATAAGGGTGGCCATACAAATCTTATAAAATAAGATTATTATTATTATAGAATAATAATAAAATGAAATAAAATAAAATAGAAATCTCCTTGTTCTCAGTTAATTATTTGTACAGTTTAATATCTAGAAGAAATGGCTATAATAGGTTATCCAAAGATGGGGAAAGAGAAGTTATCTTCATATACATATATGAATCTGAATCCTGCCTTTCTTTTTCATTCAATGGCTGTTTTCCAGTGCTGGGATTCAAAAAAAATGTTACTACCAGTTCTGTGGGCATGGCTTGGTGGGCTGGTCTGGCATGGCTTGGTGGGTATGGCAGGGGAAGGATACTGTAAAATCCCCATTCTTTCCTCACTCCTGGGAGAAGGTTACTGCAAAATCCCCATTCCCTCCTCACCCCATTAACCTGCTTTCCAGCTCCATTCTCCTGTGCAGGGCAACAAAAGAAGACCCAGCCAATCAGCTGGGACTTGGGAGGTATAGAATAGATGGGAGCAGGGCCAGTCAGAGGTGGCATTTGCTGGTTGTCCGAACTACTCAAAATTTCCACTACTGGTTCTCCAGAACTGGTCAGAACCTGCTGAACACCACCTCTGACGTGGTTCTGCTATTTCAAGTGCTGTGTGAGAGGAGGCTTGCCTTACCCCTTAACCTTAACCTTGTTTCACAGGGGAAAACCCAATAGGGGAAAAGCCATTGTGTTGGATCTTGTAGGAGGAACAGATTTCTCAGGCAGTCCTGGCAAGGAATCCATCTGTGATGACCCAGGGTGGGATACAAAACAAACACAGTCACAGAAAACAGGTGAAGCCCCTTTTATTCCTTCACTTTGCTTCCAAGCTCTGAATATCTTTGACGGAAGACAAAAAAAAACTCCCACATGAACAGTTACACGAAGAAGGAAAAAAGCAACACAAACCAGGCAAGATAAGGGCTGGAGGATGTTCACAGATAATACACACTGGGGAGGATGCCAAACTCAGAGAGGAACTATAAACTAGAGATATTTACACGCTTTGTTTCCAGCGTTTGCCAGTATGCAGGTCCAAACTCTTATTCAGTCGTCACACCTGCAGCCCGTGAAGAGGATCAAGGCCCTCTCCTCCCAAGGAGACCACATCTTTCCCTTATCCTCTCCTCCCTGCGTGCCCTAGGATGGATAGGGGATGGGCCTGGGTCTTTCTCTGACTGCCCAGCCGGCCTCTGCCCTTCCCCAGCCTCTTCCACAACTTCCAGAGCCACACTTCCATTCCCTGTCAGCTGTTTCTCCTATAATTGAATCTGGAAGTCTATGGGAAGCCAGTACAGTTTATGAGGTGGTGGGATTACTATGATATGCCCATACCATCACTACCTCCACTGCTGTATCCCTGACCAATTGCAGTTTCCAAGTAGCTTTAGGGAAAGAGAGCCTTGCAATGATCTAAACAGGAAGCGGCCAAATTTTGAGCCCTGTGATCCAGGACTGAGTGCAATTGGTGTAGAGCAGGGATGTCAAACTCACATCATCACGGCGGTGTCACATGATGTATCACAACTTTTTTCTCCCTTTGCTAAACCAGGCATGGGCATAGCCAGCATGTAATGCATCCGGCCTGCAAGCAAGCAAGTTTACAGCCCTGGTGTAGAGTGTAAGGAAGGTGACTTTGACAGAAATATTCAACAAGGAAAATGGGCTGGTTGTTTATTTTTAAGCCTTGAGAAACAAGTTGATATTCAAGAGCAGCTTAGGCTAATGCCTTCCCGATTCCTTGGAATATAAGAAGTAGTGACGGTACAGCACAACCAGAGTTATAAAGCTCTGTTATTATAACCAATATTGTGATGACCTGGAGTGTAACATAAACAAAATCCAAAACATAAATAAATGTCCTTTAATGCCTCCAACTTGGCCCCACTGTTCAATAATTCTCAGTTGGAGATTAAACTTATTCAAAAATAGTCTACAAAAGAAAGCAATACAGTCCAAACTTAATGAGCAGATAGAGGTGAAATAAAAATCCAAAACAAACGACAATGAAGGAATTTCCACAACAGACCAAGATAAATAATTACCAACTTCAAGGAGATAACAAGGCACAGTCTTTTGGAAGGACGCCAACCAAGATAACTTCAGCCCAAAATAAAACACGCTTTGCTTCTAGCAATGTTGTGTTTTAACTGTCTTTCTTATATACTATTCTTCCCAGCTGCAACCAATGAGGGAGATCATGGCCGCTTCCTCTCTCATAAGCCAAGTTGTTTCCTTTTCCATTCCTCCCTGTGTGTCCTAGGATGAAGAGGGGATGGGCCTGGTTCTTCCTCTACTGCCTAGCGGGCCTCTGCCCTTCCCCAGCCTCCTCCACAATCTCTGGAGCCACACCTCTACTCCCTGTCAGCAGTTCCTCCTCTCCCCCAGAGTCTAATTCTAACAAGGGCATGACAAATATTAATAAAAGTAGTTCTAAACCTTCCTTGGAAGTTTTCCTGGTCTGGTCTGCTTAGAGGGGCTGACATTACACAAGATGGAGTTGTGCAAATGACCTTTTGGCCATGGCTGCCACCTGCTCTTTAAAGCAGAAGCCAAATTCTGCAACAGTTCTGGGTGAATGCACCTTAGTGCAGATGTTGTACTTTCACTGCATTTAAGTCACACTGAGTTCAGTTTCTGCCAGCCAGACACTCTTTTTTTTTCACTGGTCATTTCCAGCTTTTGGAGTGTGACTCTCAGTCTACCTTTCCAGTTTAAGCAAAGAGAAAGAGGAAGAGGGGAGGGCGAGGAGGAGAAGGGGGGTCGCCTCACCTCTGGGGGTTAGATATTCCACAGGTTGGAGGCATCAGCTTGTCCCTTTTTTCCTTCTTTCTCTCCTTGCCATTTGATGATTATCTGGATTTTGGCAGCCCAGAAGTGGTGACTCTATTTATATTGCTAGCTACCACAAATGATTAATAGTTAGCAATAATAATATTAAAGCAGCAATGTTTAGGTTAACCACAGGATGGCAGCCTTGTCCTTAGGTTCTTCTACCTGATTCAACAATCTTGCTGTTAAAATCACAGCTTGACACAATACATTTCCCCAGTGTGCCTTATCAAAAGGAGGAAGAAGAAGAGGAGGAGGAGGAGGAGGAGGAGGGGGAATCAGTTTGGCAGCACTGCTGGGTGGAGGTCACTGAATAATCTTAAATTTCAGCAGACTTTATTAAAAGTTAGTGTGACATCTTCATTTTCTTTGATTAAAAAAAAGAGGAAAAATAAATAAATGACATAGATCCCAGATGGATCACATGTTTTGTCTGGCTCATTTTCATTGTCACACTGACCGACTGCTCCTGAGAATTTACAGGACAACTTGCCCCCCCCCCCCCCCAAAATGAAACAAAAGCTAATTGGGAGTTAAATGGATTTAAAAGATGGTTAAGTAGGAAAGAGAGAAACTAAAATGAGGTCGACAATTTAGTGGCATGCAAATACAGAAGCCAGGTATAGGCAATGTAATTAGCTAGGCTGACTAACAGGAAGGAAAATAATAGGTTAGTAAGATTCCATTAGGCAAATCGGTTTATGGCATAAGCTTTAAATAAGAAATAAAGGATCACTGAATCTTTTTAGGAGAACACAGGGAGGGGCATCTGTTGCCCACTAGATGTTTTAAACCGTAATGTTCAAAAGCCCTCTGAATGAATGAGTCTCTCAGTTGTCCATTGTTTTGCCAACCTTAAACTGGTTTGCTCCCTTCTCATTCTTCATTTGAGAGCATTTTTATAAATAAAAGCCTTCTCATGAAAATTTATAGATATATTTATGCGTTTCTCTTTCAATGGATACCTTCTTGTATGTAACTCTGCTGATTCTACATCTTTCTGCCAGTAATTTCCCTAAACACTGCAAATTGGCCCACAATTTTGTATGAATTTTTGCATTTCAGTGTGCATTCAGGGAAAACTTCAGAAGACTGACACGTTTCTGCGTGAGGCAAAGCGAATTTGCTAGAGACAAATGCATTGTTTCCATCCCTTTGTTATTGTATATTGTACAGGCATTCCTTGACTTATGACTGCTTTTGGAATTGCAGCTTCTATTGCTAAGTGAAGGAGTTGTTAAGTGAGGCACATCCCCCTTTTATAACTTTTTTTTTGGCCACCCTTGTAAAACAAAGCACCACGGTTATTAAGTGAAGCATGCAGTCATTAAGCAAATCTGTTTTTTCCCACTGACTTTGCTTGTGGGAAGCCCCCAGGGAAGGTCATGAATGGTAATCATTGATCCCGTGATACTGCAACCCTCATAAATCTAGGCCAGGGCTCAAATTTTGGTCCCATGATTGCAGGGATGCTATGGTGGTTATAAGCCAACTTTGAATGATTTCTAAATGAAAAGTAACAAGTCAAGAACTACCTATATGCTCAACATTCAGGGATGACAGGGATTGCCTTTTGAAATATATGGACCTGGTTATAGAATAGAATGACAGAGTTGGAAGGGACCTTGGAGGTCTTCTAGTCCAACCCTCTGCTTAGGCAGGAAACCCTATGCAACTTAAGGCAAATCTCTTCTTAAAAACTTCCAGTGTTGGGAGTATTTAAAACTTCTGATGGCAAGTTGTTCCACTGATTAATTGTTCTAACTGACAGGAAATTTCTCCTTAGTTCTAAGTTGCTTCTCTCCTTGATTAGTTTCCACCCAGTGCTTCTTGTCCTGCCCTCAGGTACTTTGGAGAATAGCTTGACTGCCTCTTCTTTGTGGCAGCCCCTGAGATGTTGGAATACTGCTATCATGTCTCCCCTAGTCCTTCTTTTCACTAAACTAAACATACCCAGTTCCAGCAATCGTTCTTTACAGGTTTTAGCTTTTAATTCCAGAATCATCTTTGTTACAGCTGGTGTAATAGATGTTGTTTCTTAATAAACTCTGGGGGGGAGAGAAAGCCCTACCCAAATGAAAAGGTGATATCAGCTCTCCCCCACAGGCAACACTGAATGTCATACAAAGCAGGAAGTGGATTAGTAATGATCGGTCAGGCTGCCAGAGGAGTGAAGCTATTTCTTGCTATCAAAAGCAAGTATAAGCCTTTACTTCTACGACGTCACTTTAGGACAAAGACCTATTATGCGTTTATCCGGGATGTCGTTTCATTTGGCATCAGACGCACATTTGTTTCTTTTACATAATATAAATCTTTTTCACCGCTGTTGTCCTCTTGAGGTATTACAGTTATGCTGTGTGAGACATCTTTTAAAACAAGCGGATGCCAAAATTCCCAGGAGAACAGTAATGGAGGCAGGATTTAGCATGAAGGCCTTAAGGAGGACTTTTCAGTACCAAGTTCCAAACTGACGTTTTCTCACTTCTCCTGTATGTCCTGGAGAAGAAATAAACCAGAATGTACTGCAGTTGCATTTGGAACAAGGGTGAGATTCTACCGGTTCTGTCTGGCTCTATAGAACCGGTAGCTCTGAAGAGCAGCAGGCATAGAACGGGTTCTATGTCTGCTGCTGTTTTGGCCCACCCGCCCGCCTGGGCTCTTACCTGACCTTTATTTCCTGCTTTTTCAACCTCAGCTGCTTTGCGTGGCACAGCGTTGGTTGAAAACAGATTTAACAGATTTAACAGAATCAGAGTTGGAAGGGACCTTGTAGGTCATCTAGTCCAACCTCCTGCCCAAGCAGGAGACCCTACACCATTTCTGACAAATGGCAGTCCAATCTCTTCTTGAAAGTCTCAACTGATGGCGCTCCCACAACTTCTGAGGGCAAGTTGTTCCATTGGTTGATTGTTCTCACTGTCAGAAAGTTTCTCCTTATTTCCAGGTGAAATCTCTCCTTGCTCAGTTTCCATCCATTATTCCTTGTCTGGCCTACAGGTGCTTTAGAAAATAGCTTGACCCCTTCCTCCTTGTGGCAGCCCCTCAAATATTGGAAGACCGCTATCATGTCTCCCCTGATCCTTCTCTTTACTAGACGAGCCAAGCCCAGTTCCTGCAACCGTTCGTTGTATGTTTTAGCCTCCAGTCCCCTAATCATCCTGGTTGCTTTTCTCTGTACTTTTTCTAGAGTCCTAACATCTTTTTTATAATGTGGTGAACAAAACTGGATGCAGTACTCTAGGTGTGGTCTTACTAAGGCTTTATAGAGTGGTATTAGTACTTCCCTTGATCTTGATTGTATCCCTTTGTTAATACAATTTAGGATTGCATTAGCTTTTTGGGCTGCTGCTGCAGACTGCTGGCTCATATTTAGCTGGTTGTCCACTAAGACTCCAAGATCTCACTGACAGTTACTGCTATTGAGCCTGGTTTCATCCAGTCTATATATGTACTTTTGGCTTTTCTTGCCTATGTGTAAGACTTTACTTTTCTCTACATTGAATTTCATTTTGTTAGATAAGGCCCAATGTTCTAGTCTGTCAAGATCCATCTGGATCCTGAGCCTATCTTCTTGGGTGTTAGCTATTCCTGCCAGCTTAGTATCATCTGCAAATTTGGTAAGTTCCCCTTCTATTCCCTCATCTAAGTCGTTAATGAAGATATTGAAGAGTACTGGGCCTAAGATGGAACTTGTGGCACCCCACTGCTTACTTCCCTCCATGTAGACTTAGACCCATTAAGGACTACTCATTGAGTACGGTTTGCCAGCCAGTTGTGAGTCCATCTAGTGGTGGTGCTATCTATTCCACTTTTTTCTAGCTTGCTAAGAAGTAGGTTGTGGTCTACTTTGTCAAATGCCTTGCTGAAATCTAAATATATTATGTCCACAGTATTTTGCTGGTCTACTAATTTAGTCCCTGTGTTGAAGAATGAAATAAGATTGGTTTGGCATGATCTGTTTTTAACAAATCCATGCTGACTGCTTTACTTGTTTCTAGATGTCGGCAGATCTGTTTTTTTTATTATCTTTTCCAGTATCTTCCCAGATATTGATGTTAGGCTGATTGGTCTATAGTTTCCTGGGTCTGTTTTTTTCCCCCTTTTTTGAAGATGGGAACCACATCAGCTCTTTTCCAGTCCTCTGGTAGTTCCCCGGTGCTCCAGGATCTTTGAAAGATATGGTGCAGTGGTTCTGAGATGACCTCTGCCAGCTCCTTTAAAACTCTGGGATGTAATCCATCAGGCCCTGGTGATTTGTGTTCATCAAGATCAGACAGATGTTCTCTTACTATTTTTTTGCTTATTATAACTTTTATTTCTGGACTGTCTTTTACAGTTATGTTTTTGGTGGGTTGAGCTATAGTTTCTTTTTGCGTGAAGACGGATGCAAAGAATGAGTTAAGCAGCTCTGCTTTCTCTCTGTTGCTTGTTACTTCCTTGCCATCTTCTCTCTTTAATGGACCGACTGTTTCCTTGATTTTTTTTTCTTGTTATTTATACATTGGAAGAAATTTTTTTTATTATCTTTGACTTTTGCTGCAAGTCTTCGTTCGTTCTGAGCCTTTGCTATCCTGACTTTGTCTTTGCAGATTATGGCTATCTGCTGATATTCTGCCTTAGCTGTATGTCCTTCTTTCCATTTTTTGTACTTGTCCTTTTATTCTTTCAATTTGCCAGAGAGATCTTTATGTAGCCATGCTGGCTTCTTCTTGGATTTCTTGTTTTTCTTTCTCAGTGGTATTGCGCTGGTCTGGGCTTCTATGATCATACTTTTTAGAGTTTCCCAAGATTCTTGAGTTGTTTTCCCCTTTAGGATTTTTATCCATGGAATCTTTCCCAAGTTCTCTCTGAGTTTATTAAAACCAGCTCCTTTAAAATCCAAGACTCTGGTGTCATTATGTTCTGTTGTTTGTGTTTGTGTTATGTTGAATTCTAGTTTGACATGGTCACTCTCACCCAAGGTTCCTGCAGCTTCAACTCCCTCTATCACTTCTTCTCTGTTTGTAAGAATTAAGTCCAGTATGGCTGTCCCTCTAGTTTCATCCTCTACCTTTTGGACAAAAAAGTTGTCAGCTAGGTTGATAAGAAACTTATTTGATTTCTCACTTGGTGCAGAATTAGTTTTCCAATTGATATCAGGATAATTGAAGTCTCCCATTACTATTGTTGTGTGTTTCGTGCGTATGTTTGTTAGTTGGCTGGAAAAAAGGACATCTATATTTTTTGCTTGATTGGGTGGCCTATAATATACACCTATGGCCATGTCATTCTTTTTTTCTTTTATATTGACCCATATGCATTCTAGGAGGTTTTCATCTTTGGTTTCATGCATTTCTGTAGCAATATAGTGGTCCTTTACATACAGTGCAACTCCACCTCCTCTTTTATGGGGTCTGGTTTTTTTGAATAGTTTGTATCCTTCTACCAGTTTTTTCCAGTCATGGGTTTCATCCCACCAAGTTTCTGTTATTCCAACTATATCATATTTACCTTCATGTATTCGTAGTTCGAGTTCACCCTGTTTGTTGCCCAAACTTTGTGCATTTGTATATAGGCACTTGAGATCTTTATGTCTGACACTATGTTTCCTGTCTACATAACCTGTGTTGTGCCTGCCTGCCCCTACTTTCTTGCCACCTGTTTGATTAGTGCACATGGTATGGCACTCACTATTAAGTGCGTGGTTTTGGTTGGCATCAAGATTTATAATCTTACCTGCACAAACATTTAAAAGCAGGAAAAAAGTGCTTTTTCAACCACTGTGCACCCCCACACAGCACTGCTCAGCTGTCCAGGAAGCTGGATGATGACAATTCACGTGCATGTGCAGCAAATCGTAAATCACCGAACTGGTAGTTACACCGGTTGGATCCCACCCCTGATTTGGAAGATGGTGCTTTTTGTTGTTGATCTTGCCTGCCTGTTGCCATTTGCTTGTTGGACAATGCTTTCCCTAACTTGCTCCCAGGGGTGGGATATGACAGGGTTAACTACCAGTTCGGGATTTATGAGGTTCAGTGATTTATGATGTGCTTCCCTGCACGCTGCGAGTGGGCTCCTGTAAATCGTCATCAGCACGCTGCGTGCAGAGAAGCAGTCTTTGAAACAGCCCTCTTGTCCTGCTTTTTTAACTGCAGCTGTGCCTCGTTCGGCAGCTGAAGTTGAAAAATCAGGAAATAAAGATCAGGTAAGATCCTGGGTAGGCAGGTGGGCAAAAACATCAGCAGACACAGAACCGGTTCTATGTCTGCTGCTCTTCAGAGCTACTGGTTCTACAGAGGTGGACAGAACCGGTAGAAACCCATCCCTGCTTGCTCCCAAAAGACTAGGAAACCCTAGGGAGCTCCAAAGAAGTTATGCAGTAAATTTCATAAATGGATGGTTTTCCCACCATGGCTTGAATTGGCAAGCTCATTGTTTATCCTGAATAATTTCATCAGGAGAGAAACTAATTCTAAGTAGAGGCTTAAGGCTGATACCTTTTCATCTCCCAAATTCCTGAACTCTTTTGGACTCACCCATTTTTTGAATGAGGCACTCAGTTCTATGCCAACAGACGTTGCCTTACAAATTACCATTTTTGTACAAAGAGATTACCAACTGCAAGACTTCTAATATGGAAAGCATCCCCACCATGTCCAGCTCCTTCAAATATTTCTATGGAAAGTGATAGTTGCATCTAGATATTTCCAGGATGGATCTCTCTTTAATTAACTTTCCCCAATTACTTCTTGTTCTGTCCTCAGGTGCTTTGGAGAATAAGTTAACCTCCTCTTCTCTGTAAGAGCCCCTCAATTACTGGAAGATAGCTTTCATGTTATCCCAATCCTTCTCTTTGTTAGGCTAAACATACCTAGTTCCCTTAACCATTCATCATATGGTTTAACCTCCAGACCCCTTATCATCCTTGTTGGTCTTCTCTGCACTCTTTCTAGGGTCTCAGTGATGTTGATGCTACCCCTCTGTTGATGCAGCCTAGAACTTCATTGGCTTTTTTGGCAGCTGAAGCCCACTGCTGTCTCACTGTTAAGTGATGGTCCATTAAGGCACAAAGATCACTCTCACAGTTAATACAGCTGAGTCAGGTACACCTGTTCTGTACCTGTGCATTTTCCTGCATTTTGTTTTTCAAGTACATTCTTAACCTTCTAAGGCAGATATGGCAGGTAACCACCAACAATTACTGAGTCGTTTTAGAAGGAAAGTAAGATCAAGATTTTTAAAATTGATGTAATAAAATGATGTACTAAGAGCAGGGAATAGAAAACATCTCCAAGCAAAACCTTATGCTCCTTGTGAAATCAAAAGAAAAGTCTTCCCTAGTTCTTAAAGGACTATCACAGACAACGTTAGCTTGGCCTTCTAAGACAGAAAATTCCAGTTTTGATAAGGTTGATAAAAAGACTCTCAGTTAGATCTTAGGTTTTGACTAAGAAAATATCCAGGAGTATTCTAGATAGAGCAGGGGTCGCCAACCTTTTGGACCTCAGGGACCACCAAACTCATAATTTTAAATCCCAAGGACCAGAGACCCTGGGAAAATCCCCAAAAACATCTGCAGGAAAATTCCCCACCCCGTTTTCCTACCGATTGATCATTCTTTATTTGGGCTTGCAGGATACCATCTCCAGCTCCATTGTCAGGGAGAGAGAGAGACTTTTGGCTTCATGCAAGGAAAGCAGCAGAAGCAGCAGAAGTTTTTCTTTCTCTCCCCCAAACTCCACCAGAAATGAGTCTTTGCCGGAGCAGCCTCTTGGAGCAGGATGTCTTGCAGGGTCCCAAAGAGTCATTTCTGGTGGTTTGGGGGAGAGAAAGAAAGACTTTAGCTGCTTTCCTTGTTTGCAGTCAAAAGCAGAAGAAGAAGGAAGCAAAAAGAAGCAGTCCGGTGGCCAGGCAAGGCATGTGGGGCTAATAGGGCAAGTTCTCCCCCTCCACCCTTTCCCCCCTCCCCTTACTACCTCGTGTTGTTCGCAATGCAAGTGACTCAAGCCTTGTGTTCCCGTGGGCCATGTGGGCCGTGCAGCCTTGTGTTCCCGCGTAGCTTGGATTGCTTTGGGGGTGCTTTGTGGGGGTAACATTTCTCTGTGGACCACCAAAATTTTCTCCCTGACCACCAGTAGTCCCTGGTCCACTGTTTAGCCACCACTGGTATAGAGGATGGACTCAGTTACAATGGAAAGGGATGCACCGTTGGAAAACCTGAGAAACCAGGTTAGGGACAGATCATATTATGGAGAAAATTTATCTATGTGGTCATAAAAGTCAATAACATCTTGATCACACACAACTGATCCAACAGTTAAAATGATTAAATGGAACAGTTTTTTTTTTCTTTGTGAAGCAAAGGTTATTGCTAACTATAGAGGCATGGAGTTAACTCATCCACTATATTAAGAAACTGTTGCGTGCCATATAAAAGACCTGACTTTATTGAACTATGGTACAATATAAAGATTTATTTCTGATTCCATAATAAAGAAATTTGTGGCAAAGATGGATGTAAAATTAATTAGGAAGGGGGAACAGCAGTTTTGGATTCTTAATATGGGGGTCAAAATGCAAGAAATGTTTGGTGCTAAATGAAGCCATTGACCCAAATGCACAATGTACCTGAAATGCACATGTTTGTTACATAACTTTTCTTCCTCAGACTTCCATTTTTTTTTCTGCAGGTTAATTCTATATTTTGCGGATTAATGAGAATACCGTTTGACTTTCTTCTGCACATTAAACAGGTTTAAAGTCAAGTCATTCTGAAATATGTCTGGGGACAATTGGATTGTATAAATCCTTGCTTTGTTGCAAGGATGGCTCTTCAAGTGTTTTTCTTTTTGAGAAAAACACTTGAACAGAAAATAAACACATTGTGCCCCTGAGTCATATTGCTATGATTTTGCTGTTATGGCTTTGCACTAAGCCTTCCTAGAAAGATTTTAGGATTATATTTATGGAAAACACCTGTGGAAAATTGTTCTGTTGCTCATCACAGCTATGCCAGAGTCACTTTCTCTGGTGGTGCATAGGATTACAGAGGTGATTGATAATTATACTTGTTAAAGTTTTTTAGCTTCTTTTTCTCTGAACTGTTGTTCAAAAACCCTCTCTGGGGATTTAAAGATCTTTTAGCAAATAGGTCCACAGTGATGACAGTGTGCCAATGATCTCTCTCTTATGCAATGCTGGTCCCCTGATTATTGTTTTGTAGCTTCTGCAAGCATGGAAAGATGCTGTCCAGGCAAAATGTAAGTGGAAAAGCTTAATTCCTAAAGCTTCATAAAGCACAACTAGACAACATTATGCAACTCAGCACATGATTCATTCATCAACAAGGTGAGCCAAATTTAGCACTTCCAGATGAGAATAAAATGAGCTCGTACATATCAAAGGTAAGCATCTCCAGTTGACCTTAGTTGAACTTCAAAGCTCAGCAGGTTAGGAAACCATCGGAGATTTCAAGCTTTAGGTGCATCTGGGGGAAAAAATCCTAAACTTCCATGGATAAAGTCTCCAAGCTAAGTAACTCACCACCCCTACTTCTTTATTTAACATTTGAAGATAGCTCCATTTCCCAACCTATTTCCTCTAAAATTAGGGGCTGGGAACCTGTAGCCTTTCAAAAACTGGACTTTAAAGTGTATTATCTCTACTGATATCCAGGATAGTGCAAAGCTGGTATCTAACATCTTGGAGAGAGACATTTGGCACCCAACTCTCATAACCATTGTCCTATTTAAATTACTATTTAAATTAAATTACTACAGGAAGCCAAGAACAAAGCATGTGGATTAGTGCACAGCTTGTTGTGATATTTGTTCAGAAAAGTTCCATTTGCATGGATGGAGTTTTTCAGGTTGCTTGTATATTAAAACATTTATGAGAGGTAAATGCAAAGGATTTTGGAAAAAAGAGTAAGCTTCACCTCATTTGTAATGACCTTAGTTCAAATTGGGTTATCAAAGACTTGTTCTAGAATAAAATACATAGGATATGAGCAGGCTCCATAGGAAAGAGCTTACTGGAATGTGCATTTTATTACATAGTTTAGTCTTTGAAATATAAGGTTGCATGAGTTCTTTTGGCACCTGGGAGAAGTCCTGTGAAAAACCCTACCTCCTTTTACATTCAAAGACCTAACAACTAGGTGGAGGTCTTTTTCTGGTCAGAGAAGCAACTGTTACACAGTAATGTTAGCCCTAGGTATGTTCACAGAAACCCAGGATGTGATGGTGGCTTGTATCCCTACACATATATTCTCCAAAACCTTCTTTTATAATCCTAGTACAACCCTCTTCACAACTCCTTGATTGTTGCCTTCATGAGGACCATCCATGCTGAAGGTCACTAGCTTCAAAATGGTAAATATTTGTAGCCCCATCACTTTTAATGCCTATTAAGAAGGAGTGGGCCTGTTCTCACCACCATTTTGAAACCATCACTGGGGACATCCCTGCATCACTTTAACCCAGAGAAATTACTTCAACCACTG
>NW_020769374.1:4612603-4633205 GCF_900518735.1 Pseudonaja textilis | reverse complement strand
TATCGTCAGTAGATGACAAAAGAAAAGTGATTTTACAATGATCTGAGCAATAGAGTTTGTTTTGCAATAGAACTAAGATAACTTTTTTTTTCTCAAATGGCCTTGCAGAAAACTGGAAGAGAAGCAAAAAGCGAGGGAAATCCTCAACTGCATTTGTTTCACATGGTGTAAATTATAGGAAGTCCTTTGAAACCTGCCTTCCATAACTGTTGCTGGCATCAGCACATTTGCATCTGTGTTCAGGCCTTCCTCACAGGAAAATTCTGAATTGATAAATATATATTTTACAAGAAGTGGAAGTTTTATTTAAAGGAACCCACAGTGATACCTTACAATTTATTAAGGCATCATAATGGTTGCTCAATCATAAACATGCATTTCCTCAAAATGTCATTGGCCTTCTTTGCAGCTGCATTACACTGTTGAGACATTTTGAGTTTCTGATACAGTAGGAAACCCAAGTTCTTCTCACATATGCGAGATTTGAGCAAGATTATTCCCCATTCTCTGTGCATGTTCTTTTCATTTTTTCTTAACTATATGTATGACCTTACATTTCTCCACTTATATTGCATTCCCTTTCTTTCTGCCAAGTTGGCTAAGTCTGTTTGAACTTTTTCTTTCTATTTATTATTAGTCAATTCTCCAAGCATTCCCTTGACTAAATTTGCATTTATTTTAATGGGCATTGGCATCTAATGATGAAGTTTTCTAACTAGTCAAGTCACCAGTTAGAAACTAGTTGACTAGTTAGAAAACTTATGTGATATAGATCCTCTTGGACTGTCCATCTTCAGGGTTTAATACATGATGTCTCAAAGAAGAACTTAGCCTGTATCCCAAATTGCTTGCTTTCTATCTGCAAGAGGTTTGATAGTGGTGTCTCTTTAGAATATACAAACATACACAAACATACACACACACACACACACACACACACAAATGAAAGGTAAGCATTGATTTACCATATGAAACTATGAAATCTAACCTGAATCAGAATATATTATGGATATGAATGTGTAGCTCACAGCAATAGTCCAGAAGTTAGTCTTGATGTGTTCTTCTCATTTAATTTCCCCCCAAATAGGACTTTGGTGGAATAACCATTTGTGCTGATTAAGTGAATTCTGTTTCCATTAATTCAGGCTTTAAAAATAAATATTATCATTAAAAGAAATGCCTTCCTTCATGCTGTTCTTTTAAGAAGTTCATCCCTTAAGGGTATTAATGAGACCCAGGCAATCTGGGTTTGAAGGTTCGTAGCCTTCCTCTTTCTCTTTTAATTGTCAATATCAGATCCACATTAAAATGAGAATCGTTCATAAAAACATTTGCATCAGGAGGGAACACTTGATAACAGATAACAGATAATCAGACTTGGAAGGGACCTTGTAGGTCATCTAGTCCAACCCCCGCTCAAGTGGGAGACTCTACATCATTTCTGACAAATGGCAGTCCAATGACAAATGGCAGTCCATTTCTTTGTGTGTGCAAGAAATCCTTCAGTATATCAGAATTCTGAAAACCAATCACAGGTAAACCTCAGACTTCAAGAATCTGCTTGTTTTTTTTTAAATTAGAATTGAAGCGAATGAATCAAGAAAGATGTCCAGGAATAGAGTTTGCTCCTAATGACTCCATGGTATAAAATTATTCCACCTCAGTGGAATTCTTATTTGCTTAAACACCCACACATGCACATAACAAGTGATGGAAATAACAAGAGGGTTGCAAATAGAAGACAATACCATCTGTACCTCTTGGAAATTTCCAAGAATGAAGCTGGCTTGTTTTTTTTTTCTCTCTTCCTCTGGAACAATTCTGAAAGCAAAAATAGCCCAAAGCTACAACAGATTAAAAGGTCAAGGAAAATAAAAAGCAATTTGCTTGCTAAGACTGGGTATCATCACTGAAAAAGCCATCCCATCGTGTACTTTAGAGAAGACTCTCATTTGAAGCCTCTCAGAAAAAGGCCTCCAAAGAACATTGTAAGTCCTGGATTGGGTTGGATACTTGCTATTGCAAAGTTTAAATTCCTTTACTTCTTGTTATGTGAACAGATTTAGGCTGATACCTTAAAATGAAAGCTTACTGAGGGTGTAAAACTGTTGTTAAACCACACAGAAAAATCTTCAACACTACTAGTGTATAAAGGAACATAGGCAGTGATGGGATTCAAATCATTTAACTGGTTTTCCCAGGGTCAGGTTGGCCATCGTGGGAGGTGTGGTCCATCCCCATCCTCCAACTCCAGCGCACATGCAGGATGAGCCTCCTGCAATGGCCAACCTGACCCTGGGTGAACCAGTTGTTAAATTATTTCCCCCTCCCCCCCCCCTGCTACCAAACTGGATCCTGGGCACTGTGCTGCGATGGAGAAATGGGAAACTGAGTGGCCAGCATGAGCGAAGGAGGAGGAGCAAGGAGAAAAGGGAAAGCAGCCTCCTCCTTCCTTTGCACCAACTGCTCCGTTTCTTCATTGAAACACAGTGAAGCGCAGCACCCAGGATCAACTTTGATAGTGTGTGTGTGTGTGAGAGAGAGAGACAGAGAAAGAGAGACAGAGGGAGAGGGAGAGGGAGAGAGAGAGAGAGAGAGAGAGAGAGAGAGAGAGGATTTAACAACCAGTTTGTTCAAACCAGTGTGAACCAGTGAATCCCTCTACTGAACATAGATAATCCTATTCTTTCTCCAGTGAGCACATAGCAAAGACAACTTCTTACAGGAATAACAGGGAGCAGGCAAAACATTTGGTGTCTGTTGTACATCGATGTATCTATGTCATGTCTTGATAGCTGTACCACGTGGCTTTCCATTACTTTCTTCGGGGATTTTTATTTCCAAACTCCTAGTCTGGGGAAATAAACCCTGAGATTTCTTGATTAAGAAATATTCAAGTTCACGTACTAACCAAGGATAACCAAGATCTTTTGAGTTTAAATAGGTAAAATGCTTCTACTTGCTAAGACTGATAAATGGTGATAATATTCATAAAAGTCAATGTTTGCTTAAACGTAGTATTTCCAACTGAGATTGACTACTGAATGATGTAAAATGAAAGCACGTATATCAGGATAGAATGTCTACAGTATGAATAAAACCCTGCTGTTCATTTATATTCTATAACTGTACAGCTCCATATTTCTCCTTTTAAAAGAGAACATGTAGAGGTAATCCTTGACTTACGACCACAAAGGAGCCCCAAACATCTCTTGCTAAGCAAAACAATTGTGAAGTGAGCTTTGCCCTATTTTATGACCTTTCTTGACACCATTGTTAAGTGAATCACTGCAGCTGTCAAGTTAGTAACTCAGTTCTTAAGTGAATCTGTCTTCCCCATTGACTTTGCTTTTTAGAAGTTTGCAAAGGGTGTGTCGGATGGTGTTCCATTCAAAATCCAAGAAAGACCCTCTTAGACTCCATTATTATAGAGAAAAGAAACTTTTACTGGAACTCAAGTGGTAGCATCAAAGGAATTCTAGATCTGAGGATTTATGCGCGAAAAACATATATACAAAGTGATGGCAACGTTCCGACCCACAATAGTTCAAATAGTTCCTCTAATCAAAGATGTGCATACTGTCCTGTGGGGCATCTTCAGGTGGTGATGCAGACATCTGGCTGTTGACTTTGGCCTAATTTGATAAAGAGCTGCAGTTGCACAGTAAGCAAGCAAGAAAACATAAACAATAAAGTTTTCCCCAAGTTATACAGTTCATTCACTAAAACCTCCAGCACATTTCCCACTTCCACAAAGCCTAATTATTTCACCCTCCTGCTGTTACTATGGCAGCCAAAACATGTGAGAGAAAGGAGTCTTGAAGGCTGGTAGGATGATCACGTGACCCGCCGGACAAGGCAACGGTCATAAATATGAGTCAGTTACCAAGTGTTTGAATTCTGATCACCTGACCATGTGGATGCTGCAACGGGTGTAAATATGAAAAATGATCATAAGTTACTGCTGTTGTAACTTCAAACCACTAACTGAACGAACTGTTCTAAATAAAGGACAACTTGTACTATATGCCATAATTCTTTAGAAACGAAGAACTTTCCTTTGAACAGATGACTCTATTTTTAAAAAAGTTAATGTTGGCAAAAAAAGAAGACTCAAATCATGTAGCTTTGCAATTTCATTGCATATTGATTATAATTTAATAAGGTTTTACAATCACAAGAATCAATCCTGAACTCTTTTGACCAAACTTGGCATATCATAATTTTAGAGGCCTTTATACTAGAGCAGGGGTGTTAAACTTGCAGCCTATGGGCCGGATGTGTCATGCGCTGGCCATGCCCACCCCCAGTTTAGCAAAGGGGGAGAGTCACAATATGTTACACCACGAGTCACAATACGTCACACCACGACAATAACGTGACACCACGAGTTTGACACCCCTGTGCAAGAAAGTCTTGGCTAAATCCCCAGCAGTAATTATCAGTTTCAGTTTATTTTACTTTATTTAAATAATGAAGTGAAACAGAGGTGTGATTGTATTTTGCATTATAAGTCCTTTCAAAGGGTTTAATTTAAAAGCTTAAATGGGGATGGGTTTATAAAGAAGGTATCAAGATTTATAAGCCCTTTGTTTATAAAATAGTGGAGGTGTATATGTGGCGCAATTGTGTAAAGCCATAGCGATTGCTGTGCCATAATACAGGCATTTATTTCTCTCCAAGGAATGCTACAGAACTGTGTGCTGCATTCACTAATGTTCTGGACTGCTTTGGTGAGCCTTTGTGTTTCTACTAACCAGAGTGCAGTTTAAAAGTGATTTAACAGTGATCCTCTCTTTCTCAGGAAACTCCTGATATTGCAGTTTGAGAGTACAGAGAAAGTAGTGATAGGCAAATCTGGCCCTACTAGGTAGATAATCTCATGATTAGACGGGGACCTTAGCAAAGCTTTGTCTGAGGGTTGATAAATTTTCTTGATGATAGTGGTACTGGCCACAATATTGCAGTATACCTTATTGGATAAGGCCCAATGCTCAAGTCTATCAAAATCTTTCTGAATCTTGAACCTCTCTTCTAAAGTGTTGACAATTCCTCCCAGCTTAGTGTCAAATTTGATGAGTTCTCCTTCATGGCCTCATTTATGATGATGTTGAAGTGCACTGAGCCCCACAACAGAACCTTGAGGTACTCTTGAGACGTGATACAATATGCCTGAACACCAACATGCTTGCAAATAACCTGAGACCTAAAAGGCTCTTTAAATTAAGACAAAAAGAAAAAAGAAATGGACACGCTTGCAAGCCCCTGACATGTATAGGGAATAAAAATAGTGGGTGGTGTGAACTCAATGCTTTGTTAGGAATTGTGTTTGCCTTCCAGGGCTATGAGTAGGAAGGAAAACAGATGGGATTAAAAGAGATAGTAAAGAGCAATCTTGCTAGTTTACTTCTGGTGAACAGATGTTTCAATAGAAAAGAATGTTTTAGCTCAGGGTTGAACTGTGGAGTCCTTGGTGGTCTCTGAGCTTTCTTATAACTGTTTCATGACGCAACTAGATAACATCTTCGCTGCTAAAAAATTTGGTGTCTGTTTATATAAAGCGGCTTGCTCAACGATCCTTGATTAAGTTGTTTACAGTTTGTCTGAGTTAGTAGTTCCTTAATTGAAGTATTGTTTACTAGCCAGTTTTTGTTCTGTTATTAATCCTGGCATTAATCCCTGCTTATCTGGGTGTTGATTTCTGGTAAGAAGGTGGTTTTATCCTTTTGTTTCCTTTTCAGTTTTTTAAATTGTCTCTTCTGAATGTTGTGTTCATCCCTGTGTGCCTGTTGATGCCTGATTTGTCTGAGTGCTTACAGAAATCCCCTAGCATTTTTGGACTTGATCTAGGATGCTCACACTTTCCAAGTTGAAATTATGGTTAAGTCAGTTTATGTGTTTTCATGCAGTTTTCATCATATTTTCTGACTGCTAGTTGATGTTCATAGATGCACTCTATCTTCTGCTTGTCGGTCCTATATAATGGTTGTTACAGTCCTCACATTGTATGTTGTAGATCAGGGGTTGCCAACCTTTTGGACCTCAGGGACCACCAAACTCATAATTTTAAATCCCGAGGACCAGAGACCCTGGGAAAATCTCAAAAAGCAACTGCAAGAAAATTCCCCACCCTGTTTTCCTACCAATCGATCATTCTTTATTTGGGATCTCAGGATGCCATCTCTAGCTCTGTTCTCAGGGGGAGAGAAAGAGAGAGAGAGAGAGAGACTTTTGGCTTCATGCAGGGAAAGCAGCAGAAGCAGCAGAAGTCTTTCTTTCTCTCCCCCAAATTCTGCCAGAAATGAGTCTTTGCCAGCGGAGCCTCTTGGAGCAGGATGCCTTGCAGGGTTCCAAAGACTCATTTCTGGTGGAGTTTGGGGGGAAGAGAAAGAAAGACTTTTGCTCAGGGGTGGGATTCTACCAGTTCAGACCAGTTCTATAGAACCGGTTGTTATGATTCCGCGCAGTTTGGAGAACCGGCAAATTGTGCCCCTGGCTGGCTACTCCCCTCTCCATCTGCCCCTCCCCTCCCTGCCCAGTCAGTCATTATTGCGCATGCACAACATCACTTGCATGCTCCACATCACTGACTCCATTCTTTCCCACCCAGTCATTCCTTAAGGTATTTCTTTTCCCCCCCCCTCCCGCCCATCAGCTGTTCCTGATGATCAGCTGTACCGGGATCCCCCTCGCTGTCTTACTGCTTCACCCAGGAGGCTTCCCCGAGACCCAGGAGGCAAAAAAAAAAAAAGCACGTGGGTGTCTGTGTGCTGCGGCCCTTCACCCACGCTCCATTTTTTGCCTTCTTAGGAGCAAAAATGCTCCCCCAAGAGGCTTCTCCAAGGCCCAGGAGGCAAAAAAACCTGGGGGGGTTGCTGCCCCCCAAAAAGGAAAAGAAAAAAGAAGCCATGCCCACCCAGTCACATGACCACACCCACCTAACTACACCCACAGAACCAGTTGTTAAAAAATTTGAATCCCACCCTTGTTTTTGCTGCTTTCCTTGCGTGCCGACAAAAACAGAAGGAGAAAGAAATGGAAAAAAGAAACCTGGTGGGCCAGGGCAGGTGTGTGGGGTGAATGAGGCAAGTTCCCCCCTCCGCCCTTTCCCCTCTGCCCTCACTACCTTGTGTTGTTCACAATGCAAGCGACATAAACCTTGTGTTCCTACGGGCCATGTGGGCAGCGCAGCCTTGTGTTCCTGCGCAGCCTGGATTGATTAGTTAGTTTATTTTATTGTCATTGCACCTCGTACAAGAAAGAAATCAAACACCATCTTCAATGCTCATCCTGACCATGAAAATAAACACAAACACACATCCTTCACAATCCACATTAATTGCTTGGGATGGGGGGGTGCTTTGGGGGTGACATTTCTTTGTGGACCACCAGAATTTTCTTGCGGACCACAAGTGGTCCCCGGCCCACTGATTGGTGACCACTGTTGTAGATTACTCCTAGATTTTATACAAATAATGGTCCTCCTCCTCCTCCATCACCACAACTGCAACTGGTATTTTAGCCTTATAAACTAATAATCTACATCGATGCAGTTTTTCTAAGTACTCTAAGGATTAATTTTACCCCCCCCTCCCAAAAAAATAGATCAGGCATTAATAATCTGTTGAATGCCATAAATGCAATCAACTGATTCAATTCCATCCTAGAAGAAGCAACAGCTCATAAACTGTTCTAAATAGTTCTCAATCGCTTCCCCAATTCTTGATTTTTTGTTCTTTTTTTAAAAAAAATCTGTTTAAATGAAAGCCTTTTCTGTTTTTGCATATAAGAACCTTTCAGTGGCCATAGGCCCAAACCCATGAAAATTATACATGGAATGAAGGGGAAAAACACCTGTCAATTGGGTATATGAGTAGCAATAGGATCAAAGCCTTAATACGGAATAGATTGAGCTTCTTTGATAGCATGCTTCGGAATTTATGACTTGTGAGTTCAGCAATGTACCTGCCCATGTTCTGTTTTAGTGTGAATAATTTCTGGAAGTCTGGTTCTTTCTTATTCCTTCAATGATCTGATCCTAAAGGTTTCCTCTATATATCAGCATGGATGTATTGTACCTCTTCTGGTATTGGTGGTGTTCAGATTCCACTAGTTTATGGTCAGAGAACCTTCTTTTAGACAGTGATGTTCCTTGGTTTGAATTTGTTGATTCAGCCCAAAGTTAGTCCAAACTAGAAACTTCTTTCCAGCTATTATTTGAAACAATATTTTCTGAATGGCTTATTAATCCTTAGATTTGCAAATCAGATTGATTCATGAGTCTACTATATGTTAATTTTCTCAACTGAAGGAACCATCCAGGGACAAATGAATCATAAATACCATTTAAGATTCATTAAAGAAAAGCTTATAACAAGTCCTCCCAAATATATGCCCAGAAGATCTGATAGAAGACTTCAATTCTCATTATTCCCAGGAAGCAGGGCAAATTTAATGTCCTTCAGACATGTTAAGACTTCATTGTAAGGCTACATTAACAGTATTTTGTAAGTCTGAAGGTACAAACTTCCCACCATCACTTCTAAATGCTTGACCAATCAGGATGCTTCCTAAGTTTCTTGCTCTGCAAGTTAAGTGTCTATGGCAGGGGTGTCAAACTCACGTCGTCATGGCAGCATCATGTGACATAGTGGGACTTTTCCCCCCTTCGCTGAACTGGGAATGAGCATGGCCAGCATGTGACAGTCCTGATCTATGGAGATTCTCAGTCATCCAGGTCATGGTGGTCTGAAAGGTGCTTTTCCAAGAGACACCTGGACTTACTGCTTTTTCTTTAAAGATGTTTAGCTTCTCATCCAAGAAGTTTCTTCAATTCTGACTGGGTGGTGGGGAATGGAAGGATTTATATTCCTTGCAGACAGCTTGTCATTTGCATTCTTTTAGCTAGTTGTTAAGGTCACTTGGAGGTTTATCTGTGTCATAAGGGCCACCTGACTGTTGAAAATGGGTGTGGAGCCTTTTTGGAACTGCTGAAAGGACTGTGTTGTAGATTGGAGATAGATGATAGATGCATCTGTTGATAGATGTATCTGTTGAGAGAGGGCTGTTGAATTTTGACGTAGATGGCCCATCAGGCTAGATTCAGCAGTCCATCTGCATTTAAAAGACAAAGGCCACTCTTTTGAAGACAGCAAAGTCCACTTTTTGGACAGAGAGAACCTCTGGTTTGAAAGAGGGGTCAAAGATGCCATCTATGTCAAAATTGAACACCCCTCTCTCAACAACAGAGGGGGAGGGATACAACATCACCTATCTCCAGTCTACAACACAGTCCTTTCAACAGTTCCAAAAAGGCTCCACAACTATTTGCTACACTCAAGTGAACTTAACAAGGTCTGCGAGTAATATATATCCTTCCATTCCCCACCATCCAGTCAGAGCTGAAGAAACTTCTTGGATGAGAAGTGAAACATCTTCCAAAGAAAAACCAGAAAGACCAATTGCCTCTTGAAAACAGCACCTTTGGGACTCTGAAAGTTAAGCGAATTGAAGGCTCCTGCTCCTGTAGTCATTTCCTGTCTAATTTACTTGGAAGCCTGACCTGGTGCATGGAAGCTGTAGGGGCCTGGATGGGGTGTATAGCATCTCCCTTCCTGAACAACCTCCTTCCTAAGTTTAGAGCAGCCTGAACTTCCATTGGCAAGGGGTTTGCTGGTTGTGAATATGTGCACTCACACTTGCTTCACTTGCACGCGCTGCTTTGGGGCTGCAACGCAGCTTCAAACAGGCAGCTAATCGACTGGGCAGGAGAAAAGTTAGTTATTTAGGGAAAGCATAGCACTTGGGTGGGTGGGCAGGCCCAGCCAGAGATCACAGCAAGGGATTTGCTTGAACCTCGCCGACTATTCAGCAGCCCACCCAGCATTGGTATTCAACAGGTTCTGACCAGTTCTGGAGAACCAGTAGCAGAAATTTGGGGTAATTTGGATAACCAGTAGTGGAAATTTTGAGTAGTTCAGAGAACCGGCAAATACCACCTCTGACTGGCCCTACCCCAACTATTCTCTGCCTCCCGAGTCCCAGCTGATCGGCTGGGTCTTCTTTTGTTGCCCTGCACAGGAGAATGGAGCTGGAAAGCAGGTTAGTAGGGTGGGGAGGGAATGGCGATTTTGCAGTATCCTTCCCCTGCCATGTCCACCAAGCCATGCCCACAGAACCAGTAGTAAAAAAAAATGATTCCCACTACTGAGCCCACCCCTTCTTGGCCTTTTGAAATAACTTCCTCCTTAAGGAAGTGGGTAAAATGTACAGTTTATATAAATTCATTTAGCACATTGATCAGGCAATTATCCATAGTATCAAACAATGTAGGAAATGATTTTTATTTTTGCTCTCTGCATTCCAATGTGTGTGTATATAACGGTGTGTGATGTTATGGTAATTCTCCAGGTTACTTAACACAGGCTATTTTCTCACACAGATTAAAATCACCACTCCTCCCTTTTAAATGCCTTGGTAATCATTTTATCCTTCCCCCACCCTTTCCTCACTCTTTTTAGTCCTTCTTTCATTATGCATAGTCTAAGAGGGTGGTTAAACTATGCAAAGAATAACCAAGCTGCATTAAAGCCAACTATGATAGCTCCAGACATCACTCAAGTGAATTCCTACTGTGTTTTCATTATGACATTAACCTTTGAGAGCACACTGCATTCTTTCACTAATGCCGATGTGCTTGGATTTGTGTTTTTAAAAATCAAGAGTAATTTTTATCTCTTAATTAGATGTCACACGGTGTATGTATATAAATGCAAAATTGTGTCTATAGCGTAGGAAAACAAACCCATCTGCTGTGCAGTTAGCAAATGCATGCATGGCACTATGTTTGGAGGATGGTGATAGATGGTCTAATTCTGAATACCCATGGCAGACTGGACTATAAATCTTGGAATAATTTGGTTGGATGACTTCTGGAAATTAGTGTTGCCCTAGCAAGAGAAAGCATGTTTACAACAGTATCCTGCTGAGATAAAATGCCTTAAGAAGTATAGATCCTAGAAAGAATGTTAAGTCTTATTATACAGATAAGTAATTGAAGGAATGTTAATTCTGTGTTTACCAGAAATGACTATACAACATAAATAGCAAGGCTACAGGCTTTTGTCAGGAATGTATAAATGATTAACAATGAATCTGCAAAGTTGCATCAGCTCTTTGCAATGCTTTGTTAGGAGATTCAGGGATTGAACAGAGTGTCATTTAAATGAAAACCACAATGGACACAGAAGGATCTCAAATAGAAATAGGGATGTATCTCTCTCTCTCTCTCCTCTAATTTGTGATGTAGACTCTGGTGGGATCAGATCTTATTTATGTATTTATTGACTTTTAGAAATACTAAAAACTGTCCACCTGTGAAAACTTGCATTGGTCTCCAAATACTTTATTATTATTTTTTTGCTAGCAATTGGAAGAGGGAAGTTAATTTTAATATATTTTGTCAGGAATAAATTTCTGCTGTTATGAAGGATGCCTCACTCCGCATGCTGATGATGATTTTAGGTGGGTGATTCAGGCAGATAATCTCTGGAACAAGATGACATGACACTTCCCTATTTAAAAAGATGTCTGGGGCTTATCATTTGAAGTTTATCTGTACGAGAGAGGTAGGAGAGAGCATGTTTTCAAGTTATCCCCATTTGTTAATTCAGTAGAAAGCATGGGATTATTATTGGTTTAACTGCTTCAGTAAAAGGCTTAGGTAATTTCTAATGCAAGAAATATTTTTTTCTGTTTGTTTATCAACTAAAATGGGGTTCAGAGAATTAAGGTGCTCCATCACTGACGGCTTTTAAGAAGAGACGAGACAGCCATTGATCTGAAATAGCATAGGGCAAGGGTCTTCAAACTTGGCAAGTTTAAGACTTGTGGACTTCAACTCCCAGAATTCTTGAGCTAACATGACTAAAGAAGGAATTCTGGGAGTTGAAGTCTACAAGTCTTAAAGCTGTCAAGTTTGAAGACTCCTGGTGTAGGATCTCCTGCTTGAGGAGGGGGTTGGACTAGAAAACCTCTAATGATCCCTTCCAAATCTGTTGTTCTGTTCTGTTCTGTTAAGGATATCTTGATCTGGCTGTTCTGCACATTCATTTCTATGTTGTATATAAAGAGCTTTTCCAGCTGTTCTGAAACAGATTTTCTCATCTTGTGGGAAAAGCCAATGTGTAAAAATCACACAGGCTGTATAAAGAATAATCAGAGGTGGACTACTAGCTACTACCATCATTCACACCCTTTTCCACACCTTGTGTTAACTGATTGATTGGAGTCAACATTTCTAAACGTTCAAATAAAGCTCAAAGAGCAACATGAAAACTGTTGGATCAAAGCCAGGGTCTGGCTAAAACACTTAGTTATCTCAGAATAACAGAGTTGAAAGGGACCTTAGAGATCTTCTAGTCCAACCCCCTGCTCAAGCAGGATATCCTCTACCATTCCAGACAAGTGGCTGTCCAGTCTCTTCTTAAAAGCCTCCAATGATGAAGCTTTTGAAGGCAGGCCCTTCCACTGGTTAATTGCTCTCAATTTCTCCTTAGTTCTAAGTTGCTTATCTTCTTGATTAGTTTTCATCCATTGATTCTTGTCTTGCCTTCTGGTGCTTTGGAAAATAAGTTGAGCCCCTCTTCTTTGTGGCAGCCTCAAATATTGGAACACTGCTAGCATTTAACCCCTAGTTCTTCTTCTAGACTAGACATACCCAATTCCTGAGGCTGTTCTTCATATGTTTTAGTCTCCAGGCCCCTTTGTTGCTCTTCTCTGAATTCTTTCCAAAGTCTCAACATCATTTTTTTATAATGATCAAAACTAAATGTGGTATTCCAGATGTGGTCTTACTAAAGCTTTATAACGTGGTACTAATAATTCATGTGATTCTATGCTTCTGTTAATGAAAGCTAGGATTGCACTGGCTTTTTTAGCTGTGGCTGCACATTGCTGGCTCATATTTAAGTGATTAAGTATTTAAGTGCCCAACACCTTTTACCGCTATACCAAACTGGGCCTCATATCTTCTCCAATGTATAGTAAAACTCAGTTATGTCCATTTTAACATCCTATTTCTTGTTTTCTAATGGTTCCCTTGGTGTGAAATGCAGGAGATGAATACTTGCCAATTTCTGAAGGGGTTTCCAACTTTGTTTTGAAAGTTGGTAGCGCATGGAGTTTCTAACTTAATTAAATCAGTCTTTAATCCTACTTTCTTATTTTACATACTTTAAAGAATTTAGAAGAACGTTCCAGGAAATGCATCAAACAGATTTGCAGGCCAGCAGATTAGGAATAAAATTCTGGGCAGCCACGACAACAAAAATGGGGACAGCCATTGTGGACCTATGTTCAAAACCAAACGTTTTCTCATCAGTAGTCACTAAGCATGTGCCAAAAGCTTTTCTGTTCTTAATCAGTGGGGCACAAAGTGCACTCACCCTGCAGATTTTATGGGGCAGGTAGAAATAATGGGAAAGGGGAGTCCTCAGGTAGCAGGCTCTATACCAGGGGTATCAAACTCATGGCCTATGGGCCGGATGTGTCACATGCTGGCCCCTCCCCCACCAGGTTTAGTAAAGGGGAAAAAAGTCCCAACGAGTCACATGAAGCTGCCATGATGACATGAGTTTGACACCATGTTGGTCTATACCATGTTGGTCTTTACAGGCAATAAACTGCATCCAGAAGATGCCTGGCAGTCCCTGAAGCTCATGAAGTAGAGGTATTATAAAGGCATAGTGAGCCATAATTCTCAGTCCTCTTCAAGAAGGAAGCGGGAGTCCTTCCACAGAAGGGATCCTCAAATATTGCACAAGGTCTGAACAAGGGAGCACTACCCCTTTAACAACCAAGATTGACTGGGACCAGAAGAACCATGCAACTATAACCCATAGGAGTTGAGTCTTTTCTTCCTATCCTGATCCAAACAGCATCCACACCTCAAGACATGACCTTGACAGCATTATCGAGCCAACCATGAGTCAAGAGGTGTAGCTAAAAGTCATCAGCATACTATATCAATGCCTGACAAATAATCTCGCCCATTAGTTTAATGTCTCTTCTGTTAAACAGAAGAAACAAGATTGTTGAGCACTGAAGTGCCCTACAAATCAGGGGGTTGTGACTGGGACTCTAATCCCCTACAAACATAGGCTGAATGAAACTGTTTATGGAGATTCTCAGTCATCCAGGTGAGGGTTATCCCAAAGGTGCTTTTTCAAGAGGTAACTGGACTTCCTTGTTTTTCTCTGAAGATGTTTTGCTTCTCATCTAAGAAGCTTCTTCAGCTCTGAAGAAGCTTCTTGGATGACAAGCGAAATGCCTTCAAAGAAAAACCAGAAAGTCCACCGGGCTCTTGAAAAAAAGCATCTTTGGGATAGGCTGAAACTAGTCACAGATGAAGGAGAACCGTCATTCTCTTCCCAATGTTCAGTTAAGGGTTGGGGATTTGTCCTACTTTTGTAGGACTTTGCGTTAGGGAGGATTCCTTCTTGAGCCTCTTTCTCCACCCGCTATTCAGCTATGGGCCATACCCTCTCTTATCTGACCATTCCCTAGGCAGAATTTCTTTATCTCTTCGCTCAAAACCTTTCTCACTTATCATTCTAGTATCTTGCACACAACAGTGACATGCCTCATCTACTCCAGAAACAGGACCCTTGTTCAGGGTCATGGCATCCATTTATGGAGGCAAACCTAATCCATAGATTTCCTCTCCATGTCATATTTTTTCCAAAGACGCGGCCAAGAAGAGAAACTGGTAAACTTCAACTGAACTCAACTGGAGGATGCACTGCCTGTGCCCATAGCACCCTCTGGTGGCGCTAATAGGTTGCCTTGCTGAACATCTCTGGATTTCCTGAATGAACTCAGGGCAATGAAACTACGTGCGTCAAACTCACTATCTGCATTCTCCATCGATAAATGCTACATAGAAATTCTGTGCCAACCTGTCTTTAGTCTCTATTCTCCCACTCTCAGGGTAGTGATAAAGTTGCTTTCTTTTTACATCCTACTGGTCTATTAGGTTGACAAGATAACCAGTGGGAGGTTGCTTGCTGTCTCCTGAAACCAAAGAAAATATAAAAATGAAATTATTTCAGCAAAACTTAGATTGTTCACCAGTAACTCCAAGAGTTCTTAAAACTGCATTAATATTTGGGGAAAGGAGTGTCATCCGTTACTTCAAGTGCAAAACAAATTGATTTTGGAAGGCAAAAGAAAGGAAGTAGAACATAAACAGTTATATGTTTTAGAGCAAGAGGAAAACAAAAAGTTTATATCCTGATTGGTAACGCTTTTTCTTTTTTCCTCAAAAAAATAAGTGAATAGAGATTTTCCTTAAGTCTCCTTGAATTACATTTTAGATTCTGAAAGGGCAAAACAAATTCATGCAGCCCAGGCAATGAATTATGTTGTTGATGAAGAACCAATACTAGACTCCTAGATTTATGATAAGATGAGGGAAACTGAAGAACAGACCCTGGAGCCATAATAATTTGATGCAAAACCTGATTTAAAAGGTGGTTAAATGATTGCGCTTTCCTCCAGGGCTTTGAGAGCAACTTCCAACACATTTTAATACCCTGAGCATTGTTCAAAAGCAAAAGCCCACACAGAGCACAAAATGCCAAAGCTACAAAAACAGGAATAGAGAGCTTTTGGGTCATGTCATGCTGAGCAGGGAATGAGGCCTTGAGCTTCCGTATCACTTTGGATGTTGAAGGCAAACAAATCTCTCTGAGCAAATATAGAGGTTGACTCAATGAGGCATGTGGAAAACCAGGGCCAGGAACAGAGTTCAATTAATGCTCAGGAGAAGATTACAAACAACAGTCTTGGAGATCGAGCAAAACCTCAGAGGAAATTGAAAGAGCGATCGTGTACAGGCAGAAAGCAAGGACACCTGGTATTCAAGGAGAACGGCAATGTCCCAAGTAAAGAATAGAACTATTGGGCAGATTCTATAATTACAATGATTTAGGACAGCGGTGTTCAACTCGATCTCATTGAGGGCTGCATCGGCATTGTGTTTGATCTCAGGAGGCCAAGTTGAATGTGGCCAGCATGGGCGTGGCCAGCTCAACATCACTCAGGGTTGGGGGGGGGGTTGCCTGTCGTGACCCAAGCACATTGCCAGTGAAAACAGGCTTCCGAGCTCTGTTTTCGGCTGCAATGGCCTCCTGCAACCTCCTGCCAGCAAAAACGGAGCTCGGGAGGGGAACACACGGCCCTCCTGAACTCGTTTTTTGTTGGCAGAGGCACCACAGGTAAGTCTTTCACTGTTTCCAGGGTGGCCCCACAGGCCAGATCTAAGTAATCCATGGGTTGTATCCGGCCCCCGGGCCTTGAGTTTGACACCCCTGATTTAGGACAAAGTGATCACAGGTGGTCCTTATTTAACAACCATTCTGCTCGAACTTCAATGGCACAAGTGATAGTCACATCCAAACCTCAAAGTTCTGGACATTAGAGCATGCCCATGGTCCGATTATCATGATCCAGGTGTTCACAATCAGCTTGGGTTTCTAACTGATGCAGTCCCTTGCAGTCACATGATCACCATTTGTGATCTCCCCTGCTGGCTTTCCACAAGCAAAGACAATGGGAAAGCCAACAGGAAGTCAGAAGTCACAATCCTAGTGCCTATCTGTTATGGATTCTAAAGTCCCAGAGCAATTTAACATTTTCATTTTCTATAACTTTTTCTATTTTATGGTCCCACCAGTTCTTGCTTACAGGCAAATGATATTTCTTGCAGATCTTCCAATGCACCATTGTTGCTACTTTGTCATGCCACTGCTTGTAGTCAGTTTGTGTAATCTTCTTGCAGCAGCTTACCAGGTGGTCCACTTCTTCTTCAACTTCTTTGCATAGGCGTCACTTACTGTCTGTTCCTTTTTTCTCAATTCTGGCTTTGTATACATTTAGCCTTAAGAATTGGTCTTGGGCAGCCAGAATTAATCCCTCGGTCTTTTTCTTTAACTTTCCTGCCCTTAGCCATTGCCAGGTCTTGTTATTATCTGCTTTCCCTGCTATTTTTTTTAATGTACTGGCCATGTAGTGCTATTATTATTATTATTATTATTATTATTATTATTATTATTATTATTATTATTATTATTATATTAATCTTTAGTAAGATTCACAGCCTTTGGGGCTGGTTGGTAACTCAACAGCTCAAGTCCTAACCAAGGACCAAGGAACTGTTAAGGTAGTGTCGGAGGATATAAGCTGTTCCAAGTAGGGTGGATTTTTGTAGAATCAGAGTATTCAAATATGACAAATTCAGAATTTCCATACAGCAAGGTACCCCTTTAGGTATTGCTCCAAGGGCTCCAATTACAATTGGGATAACACACTATTTCTTTTTCCAAAGTCACTCAACTTCAATTTGTAAGTCCCGATACTTTGTGATTTATTCTTGCTGCATGTCTTCAATTCGATCACCACCAGGTTTTGCAGTATCAATGAACCAAACCTTTTTCTTTTCAACTATTGTTATGTCAGGTGTGTTGTGGGCCAAGTGTCTGTCAGTCTAAATTCTGAAGTCCCACAAGATCTTGACTGTTTCATTCTCCAGAACTTTCTCAACCTGATGTTCCTAGTAGTTGTAACTATACTCAAATCCAAACTTTTGGCACAGTTTCCAGTGAATGATTCAAGCAACTCGGTTATGACATTCTAGGTAGTCAGTTTGTGAAATTTTGCTGCACCCACTGATTAAATGGTCAACCGTTTCATCTTTCTCATTACAGAGGCGGCATTTGCTGTTGGTGGTGACATGCTGAATCTTTGCCTTTGTGGCTAAAGCTTGTTCTTCAGCAGGCTCTTCAAGCCTTTAGTTTCTTTTTCCAGTATTCCTGATTTTAGCCAATTCCAAGTAAGCTTTTGGTCAGCTTTGCCTTCAGTACTTCTCAGGTATTTGCCATGCATAGCTTTGCTTTTCCAATTTCCAATCCGTTTCTCAATTACTTCTTTTTTGTATTCAGCTTTTGATTTGGTCGTCTTCAAAAGGCCTCCTTTATATACTTCCTTAATCACTGGCTCTTCACTTTTCTGGATGTAGTCATGCAAGCTGTGTCTTTCTTCTTCTATAGTCTGCTTTATTTGTAGGAGACCTCGACCACCCTCTGCTCTTGATAAATTCAATCAATTAACATCATTTTAGGATGCAAGGCATGATTCATAGTCATAAGCTTCCTTGTTTTTCTGTTCAAATTGTCCAGCTCCATCTGGGTCCAGTCAATTATTCCTGCAGAATATCGAATCACAGGTATAGCCCAGGTATTTATTACTTTTATGATGTTTCCACCACTCAATTTGGACTTTAAAATATTGTGAATGCTTTGAACATACTTGGCTGAAGTTGATTCCTTGACTTTATTATGCATTAAATCAGAGGCTTCTAAAATCCCTAAGTACTTGTAGCCTGCTTCTGGTTTCATTGTCTTTTTCATTTCTTCATTTGCAAGTTCTATTCCATCATCTTCTATGACCTTGCCTGCTTTGATTGCCATTGTTGCACATTTGTCAAACCAAAAGTGCATGCCGATGTCCTGGCTAAATTCTTTTGTGCTTTCAGTTAGTGAATTCAATTCACTTTTTGTTTTACCAAACAGCTTTAAATCATCCATGTACAACAAATGTGAAATTTTCAATCCTTTCTTTGCAAGTTCGTATCCACAATTCACCTTCTTTAAATGGTTGTCAGTGGTAGCATTGACAGAATAAATAGTAGGGGTGAAAGGGAGTCACCTTGGAAGATGCCTCATTTAATTTCAACTTCACCCAGTTCTTCTCCCCTAGCCATAAGCTTTGTTTTCCAGAGGTTCATTGAAATTTCCATGAATTTTCGAATGTTTCTGCTGATGCCAAAGATTTCCAGGCATTTCTTCATCCAGCTGCGTGGGACTGAATCGAACGCTTTCCTGTAGTCTATCCAAGCCATGAACAAGTTGGTTTGCCTTTCCTTTGAATTCTTCAGAATTAGCTTGTGAATCAGCAGCTGATCTTTTGTTTCTCTTGAATTTTTGCAACACCCTTTCTGTTCCACTGGGAGCAGATATTTCCTTTTCAAGTATCCATAAATTTGATTTGCAATTATGCCAGTGAGAAGAAGATGATGATGATGATGATGATGATGATGATGATGATGATTGTTGTTGTTGTTGATGATGTTGCTTTTATTATTATTATTGCTTTTATTGTCATTGTACATCATGTATGCAACAAAATTGGTTCAACTTCTACTGGTGCAGTCCATATAAGAATACAAGACAACATGAGTAGTATAGAGAATAATCCTTATACAAGTAATTGGGGGAGGCTGGAAACACTAGTCATATATTTTCATATGTACGTGGAGTGATTGTGATTGTGTTTAGGAGTCTGACAGCCCATGAGTAGAAGCTGTTTTTAAACCTGTTGGTCCGGCTGGCTATAGATATTGCCTGTATTCAATGGAAAGAAATGCCTACAACTAATTCCTAACCACCACACATAGAACAATTGAGAAGATTGCTTTCTTCTATTTTCAATTATTTGGAGGCGGATGCATTTCTCTTGCCTCTTTAGAGAATTTTCTATGACATTCTCTAGGTCTGTGTTGTGATTTGGCACTTGGGGTTGATGCTGATCCAAGACTGACAACCCTATGTTTTTAAATCTAATATACTTTTCATATTTTGTAATTCTGCAGTCCTTTGAATGTCCAGTTTGTCTATTAAAATGGCTCCCACTGGAGAATCAATATGTTTGAGTTCCTCTAGACAGGGTCCATATTCAATAATCCTTGCTGTCTCTTCCATTTCTGTCATCTCAGGAGAGAACTTTATTTCTTCTGTTTCTATAAGAGCCAGGCTAGCAGGTGAAACATCTTTTCTCACAGCACTTCCTACCAGTAGGATTTAAATAGAGGTTTTATTATTGAAATGTTTGGATGGATTTGCTAATCCAAGATTGCGCAAAAGAAATCTAGACACCTATAAAGAAGCAAAGACTTTATGACTATATGTTGTTATTATTGTGTGGATGGACAGCACAAAAGATTAACAGCTTCACCACTGAAAGAGTATTTTGTTATGTCTTGGCTTTGCAAGTATGTGAACTGTTAGTTCCAGCTAGAAAATGGAAAGATTTTTTAAGTGAGCTTTTAAAAGGGCAAGTGCATTGCTCAATCTTTTTTTTCTCTAGTAAATCTGGGCTGGTGCAGAGAATCCAAACAAATCTCCTGATATCCCTTGCGCGTACGCGCGCGCACACACACACACACACACACACACACATATATATATGTATATATATATGTATATGTATATATAGTTTTTTCTTAAGTTTTCATGGGTACTTACATGTATGGTATTCAGCTTTGTTCAGGAATTTTCCCATGTCATTATAGTTGTGCTTTTAAAGTTGTAGCAACGTTTTGGCAGAATCATTACAATACAGAAGCCTGATGATGGCAGATGAGATTCTGCTGAAATGTTGCTACAACTTTAAAAGCACAACTATAATGATGTGGGAAAATACTTGAACAAAGCTGAATACTATACACATATACATATACATATACATATACATATACATATACATA
>NW_020769374.1:4581034-4607603 GCF_900518735.1 Pseudonaja textilis | reverse complement strand
ATATCGCTTGCTGGGATTATGTTGCAACAATGGCATTTCAAAGGCAAGAATGGCTTGGGTTTGCACAAAGTTGCCTTTTCTGTCTTCAAAACACATAAGAAAGAAATAGCAATAGCAATAGCACTTAGACTTTACAGCTCTCTCTTAGCGGTTTACAGAGTCAGCCTATTGCCCCCAACAATCTGGGTCCTCATTTTACCCACCTCGGAAGGATGGAAGGCTGAGTTCAACCTTGAGCCTGATGGGATTTGAACTGCCAAATGGCAGTCAGCTGGCAGTCAGCTGGCAGTCAGCTGAAGTGGCCTGGAGTACTGCACTCTAACCACTGAACCACAGAAGCTCATCTTGTTTGTTCAGAAGTTATGCCGGAAACAGAGTCGACCTTAATAAGCAAAGGAAAACTAAAACTCTGGTCTGCTTTTGCTATGCTTGAATCATAGGGATGGGTGATGGGGGTAGAAAAGGTGAGATTCTGTCTACAGAGGATACTTCATATAGACCAGGCTGGCTGGGGAATTCTGGGAGTTGAAATCCATAAGTCTTAAAGTTGCTAAGTGTGGAGGCTTCTGATATAGACTAAGTCGCCAAGGATTGAATACACTTGATGGATTTGGGACCAATTCACGCAACCAAATTGCCCCAATGCAAGTATAGGCCACTTATCCTTTTTTGATAGCAGAACACAGGATGCCATCTTCTGCCTGCCTTCCCTTGGCTAGGAAGATAACCTCTTTTGCTGCCGTGTGTCAGAATCCATTCACTTAAATTTTATTGAAGACACAGCTGGCTTTAATCAGTGGCTTAGATAGCTGAAGCCTTAGTGAGAGCCTGTGCCACCATGTCTTCTGAATCACTTGAAAGAAAATCCTTGGATCAGCAGGAAGTGGTGCCATCAATCAATGTGGGGGTGCTATATTCCCTTGAGCTAGCACCCCACATTCTAATTGATGATTATGTGTTCAATCACCAGAATATACAATCTCTCTGATCGCTGGTTGCTGCCTACAGGGTATTTTGTCCTGGACTGCTAGTCCCTTCCTTCCTCCCTTCCTTCCTCCCTCCCTCTCTCCCGTGGTGGGATTCAAATTTTTTTACTACTGGTTCTGTGGGTGTGGCTTCGTGGGTATGGCTTGGTGGGCATGGCAGTGGCTTGGTGGGCGTGGCAGGAGAAGAATACTGTAAAATCTCCTTTTCCTCCCCACTCCTGGGGGAAGGTTACTGCAAAATCCCATTCCCTCCCCACCCCACTAACCTGCTTTCCAGCTCCGTTCTCCTGTTCAGGGCAACCAAAGAAGACCCAGCCGATCAGCTGGGATTCGGGAGGCAGAGAATAGAGAGGGGCGGGGCCAATCAGAGGTGGTATTTGCTGGTTCTCTGAACTACTCAAAATTTCTACTACCGGTTCCCCAGAACTGGTCAGAACCTGCTGAATACCACCTCTGCCACCCTGCCTCCCTCCCTTCCTTGAAATGGTGATTTCTCTCTCTTCTGCTGAATATATTGAACTAATTGAACCAAATACCTAATGTGCTTTAAAAAACACACACTTGTGTGTGTGTGTGTGTGTGTATACATTCATTCATTCATTCATGCATGCATGCATACATATACATATACTGTATATATATAAACTGGCCAAGAATAGAACAAGACAATTCAATTACCATCTCCCCCCTCTTTCTCCTACATAAAGATAATTACACTAATTTGACAATGAGCCAAACGTCTAGCGCAACAGACCCCACATCTTAGCTCTTGAGTTATAGTGTTAATCATGGTACAGTTGGGCTAAGCATCTGTGGTGTTACTTGCAAAATATTACAGCTTCTTCCTGCTTTGAACAAAATGCAATTGTCCTGGATTCTATATCCTCTCTTTTTCTATAGAGAACAAGAGACTATCATTTTCCCATCTACACCTCAATGAGTACTACACTCCTCTGCTTTCAACAGAATACCCTATATCACCAGGCTTGAGACTTGGGGCTTGGACAACTTTGAACTATGCTGCCTATGGTTAGACTTAAATGTAGCACACAGAATTATTTGCTACAATGTCCTACCAGTCAATGATGGCTTCAGCTTCAACCGCAACAACACAAGAGCACAGAACAGAGACAAACTCAATGTAAACCACTCCAAACTCGATTGCAGAAAGTACGACTTCAGCAACAGAGTGGTCAATGCCTGGAATGCACTACCTGATTCTATTGTTACATCCTCTAACTCCTACTCCTTTAACCTCAAACTATCCACTATTGACCTCACCCCATTCCTAAGAGGTCTGTAAGGGCAAGCATAAGTGCACCATCGTGCCTCCCGTCCCTGTCCTATTGTCCCCATTTATTTGTACCTATTTCCTGTATTCTTACTCATGTTTATGCTTTTACCTATTACCTTGTGATTGACAAATCAAATAAATAAATAAAAAATTCCACGTCTTGCTAGTTTCATCAGAGCATCGTTTCATCAAACACAGATTAGAATTTGTCCTGAATTAAGGTGCTTACCTTTTGGTCAGCAGTGTTGTGTGAACACCATAGCTTATTGCAAGGTGGAAGAATGGAAGTGGGTCCCACTAAGAATGCTGAAAGTGTGGTTAAGAAAAGTATCTCATTCCATTTTTGAATAATCAGAGTTTCTTACTAATGAAAATGTGAGTCAGAGCATTGTGCAGATACTCCTCGACCTTCAACCACCATGGAGCCCAAAATTTCTGTTGTTAAGCAAGACAGTTGTTAAGTGAGCTTTGCCTCATTTTACAACCTTTCCTGCCACAGTTGCTAAATGAATCACGGCAGTTGTTAAGTTTGTAACATAGTTGTTACGTGAATCTGGCTTCCCCATTGACTTTGCTCATTAGAAGATCACAAAATGTGATCACCAAAGGTGATCACATGAATTCAGGACACTGCAACTGTCATAAATACATTACAGTTGCCAAGCATCCAAATTTTGATCATGTGAATATCAGGATGCTGCAACAGTCATAAGTGTGAAACACCATCATAAGTCACTTTTTTCAGTGCCATTGTAACTTTGAACAGTCACTAAACAAACTGTTGTAAGTAGAGGTCTATCTGTACTATAGCTGATTCTAGAGTAGATTCCACTCTCTTCTAGAGATGAGTAGTCACCATCATGAAGCATTTATCCAGAAAGAGGCACTAGATTTTTTTTCCAGTGCTCAGACATCTTAACTGGGTTTTCTAGATTTCTTTCCCTCACTCCTTGGCATGGAAATCCCCTCTCCCAAGAAACAGTTTGGCACCTATATCACACTGGATGAGGTAACCCCCAACTCTCAGTATTTTTCCTTAGCTGAAATGAAATGAAATTAAAGATAAACTGGATCCAAACCATAGATACATATGAACAGAGATCCCATTCTTCCAAACAACACAGGATTTCATATCTAATTTGTGTCCCATCTTAATTATTTTTACAAATAACGCAAGGGAGCAAACATATCCAACATACCATCCTCCTCTTATTTTTCCTCACAACTCTGTGAGGTGGGTTGGGCTGAGAGAGAGTGAGTGGCCTAAAGTCATCCTACTGTCTTTCAGGGCTAAGATGGGACTCGGTGTCCACCTTTCTAGCTTGGTGCCTTAACCAGTAGGCCAAACTGGCTCCCATTTGAATATCTAGATCAGGCGTCTTCCAACTTGACACCTTTAAGACTTGTGAACTTCAATTCCCAGAATTCCTCCTCCAGTCATGTTAGCTCAGGAATTCTGGGAGTTGAAGTCCACAAGTCTTAAACTTGCCAAGTTTGAAGGCCCTATGTAAGACATTCCAGATATAGAGATGATTTATGCTCTACCTCTCCAGGGTGTGCGTGTGAGATACATTCCATGAAAATAACCCTTTAGCCAATTTCCACAATATTATAAGGTGGTTTGAGAGTGAGAGGCCAGCCCAAAATCACATTCTGTGTTTCCATGACTTTGTGTCTCTCTAGGTCTAGTCCAATTCCATTATGCCACAAGTTTGCCAAAGGCAAACTTGGGAATCAGGTTTTGAAACAACAGGCAAATGCAAGAATATAACCATACTGGACATTTGGCACTTAAGCTAGAATGAGAGTTATATTTCAGAAATGCCTTGCTCTTAGTAATATTAATGGAAATACTGTAGATACAAATCAAGATTTCTTATAATTACACAGACACTTAGCAGGACATTACATAAGGAAGAATATTTAATCCAAATGCACTGTAGTTTCATCAAGGGAGAGGGGGAGAGAGAGGGAGGAAGAGAGGGAGAGGGGGAGAGAGGGAGAGAGGCAGAGAGAGAGAGAGAGAGAGAGAAAAGGGAGAAGAGAGGAGGTGAGGTAGAAGGGGAGAGGGAGAGGAAGAGGGAGGGAGAGAGAGAGAGTGCCATTGTTTGCAATTTTGTTTTCTTGCCATTAAGCACACTGAAAAAATATTTGTTTTGGCACACTTCAAAGAAAATATGTTTTTTTTCCCACTAGATGGCACTGATGTATCTTCCTATTCCTATAAAAGTCTCCTAGAGAAGTATTACCTCCAATAGTATTCTGGGGATGTGCAGAGTATAAAGGCGACAAAGATGCACAAAGAGACAACCGTTTAAAATGAACGAGACGGGCCAAGATGGGAATAAGTTCAGCTAGTTTATAGCGCATAAGAACAGGACAAAAGTTAGTTGGATGGAAAGGGAAGCTTTTCTATTTACTCTGAGATGAACTTGAGCGATGTCACATCCTTACTACGCATACCATGGCACCGTTTTGAAATTGGCAACTGGGATGGGCAAACAAGGTGCAAGAGGCATTGAGTGAGATTCAAAAGAATATTTGATTTGGTTAGAATGCACGAGCTGTCTGTTCCATGGACCTTTCAGTTTTGCTTTCTCTCATAATTCAATTCCTGTTTTAAAAAATAAAGAAATCAAAGAAATCAAATGTTTTCCATTCGTTAAGAGAGTTTAGTGAATTCTGAATGTCTAACTTAAAAATAAAACACATGTTGTTCTCAGGTAGGCATTGGGAAAATGTCTCATTCCGGCACAAACAACTGCTAAACAAGCTTGTGTCTTTTTTTCTTGTACACATATATACTGACCTTCTTCTCTCCCCTCCCACACACACACACATTGTCCAGATTTGCAACCAACATTTAATATTTGACTGTTCTATTGTAAATTGGATTCTAAAGGAGAGAAAAATGACCTGGAATAACAAAGGCACATTAAAAAGAGTTCTACTTGAAGTGGTATCAAAGTGCTGGGTTTGGTAGCTGCTAAAAGTTGCTGTAGGCATATATATATATATATATATATATATGCAGGCAGGTTCATGCGATGTTCAGTCCAAGATTTTTAAAGTTAATACATCGATTCCAGTAAAATAAATTGAAACAGCAAGATTCTTTCCCTGCTGATGCCAGTGAACTTGTTATTAAGAGAGAGAATTCTTCTAAAATAACATCTATTGGAAGTTGAGGTGAGATCAAGAGTTAATTATGACACTTGCCTGACCCTGGAAACACCCAACCCACACATATAGCAATAGCACTTAGACTTCTATACCGCTTCACAGTGCTTTACAGCCATCTCTAAGCAGTTCACAGAGTCAGCATATTGCCCCCAACAATATGGGTCCTAACTGGGATCTTGGAAGGATGGGAGGCTGAGTCAACCTTGAGCCAGTCAGAATCCAACTCCCAAATTGTTGTGAGTCAGCAATCAGAAGAATTAGCCTGTAATACTGCATTCTAACTACTGTGCCATCTCAGGGTACAAACACACTTCTTTCCTTATGTTTATTAGATTTACGGGCTCAAGAACAGAAAATGCAAAGAACAAACTAAAAAGAACAAAAAAGAAACAGAAGATTTACAAGTATTGTAGATATTGTAGGGGGGAGAACTGAGAAGAGAGGAGATTTGACTCACCTTTTTGCACTAACAAATTATAAAGTCACCTTTTAAAAAAAATTGCAAAATGCCCTTTTCATAAATTGTGTTTGGCTATTTTATATCTATTTAAATTTCAAGTCAATATGAAAATAAGTTAACATTAATTATATCAATCTTAAAATCAGTTATACAATAATCAATTGTTATTATATAACCATAACCAGCATGACTCAAATTATAAAAGGTTTTTTTTTGTTGTTAAAAAATTGCTCAGTCTAAGAAATTTGGCAAGTTTAACAAATCATAAATAGATTCAAAATGACAGTTTTATAAAAGGAAAGAAAAAAAACTTTGGATGTGGTACAAGCTCGTTTATAAACTTATAGTCCAAAAATAGTTTCCATATTTTGGAAACTATCTCTGGAATCCAGTAATCATTTCTTCTTGTTTGAACATGAATTGTCACCCTGGTAACTCAAGTCACATTTTGGAACAAGGACTTTTGTCCTTTTTTTAAAAAAGGGGGGGAGGTTCATCAAAAAAAAACAGGCTCCTGTTCTGATCCCACTTCCACCAGCATTTCTACCTCCCATCACTTTAGAGATCTGTGTGAAATCCACCAGTTATTTGCAGCCCTCTGTTGACACACGCCCCTCCATTCACTGTTTATACATCTAGATTTTGTGCTTGGAATGATTTCAGAAAACACCCTGACCCAAGCAATGGCCTCCCTGTGATGACCCAGAGTGTAACACAAACGTAACAAAATCCAAAACGTTAAAAAGATGTCATTTAATGCCTCCAACTTGGCCCCATGGTTCAATAATTCTCAGTTGGAGATAAAAAGTACTCAAAAATAGTCTTCAAAAGAAAGCAATACAGTCCGAATTTAATGAGCAGATAGAGGTGATAATAAAAACCAAACAAACTACAATGATGAAATTTTCACAACGGAACAGGAGAAGTATTTACCAAATTCAAGGAGATAACAAGGCACTGTCTGTTGAAAGGATGTCAAGCAGGATAACCTCAAACCAAAATAAAACGCACTTTGTCTCCAGCGTTTGCCAGAATGCAGGTCCAAATTCTTATGCAGTTCTCACACCTGCAGCCCATGAAGAGGATCAAGGCCCTCTCCTCCCGAGTAGACCATGTCTCTCCCTTATTCTCTCCTCCTTGCTTGACCTAGGATGGATAGGGGATGGGCCTGGGTCCTCCTCTGACTTCTCAGCTGGCCTCTGCCCTTCCCCAGCCTCCTCCACAACCTCCAGAGCCACATTTCAACTCCCTGTCAACTGTTCCTCCTCTCCCTGAGAGTCGGTCTCCACCAGGGGCATGACACTCCCTCTCCAGCTGATTAAGAGTGGATAAAGACCCCAATCTGATCAATACCCCAATGCCTCCCTCACAGATCTAGTCACAAAAGAACAAAAAGGTAAAGGTAAAGGTTCCCCTCGCACATATGTGCTAGTTGTTTCTAGTTCTATGGGGCGGTGCTCATCTCCCTTAAAAAGCCGAAGAGCCAGCGCTGTCTGAAGATGTTTCCATAGTCATGTAGCCGGCATGACTAAATGCCGAAGGTGCACAGAACGCCGTTACCTTCCCACCAAAGTGGCCCCTATTTTTCTACTTGCATTTTTTACATGCTTTTGAACTGCTAGGTTGGCAGAAGCTGGGACAAATAACGGGAGCTCACTCCATTATGCAGTGCTAGGGATTCAAACTGTTGAACTGCCGACCTTTCTGATTGACAAGTTCAGCCTCTTAGCCACTGAGCCAGCATTGTCCCATGAACAAAAAGGAAAAAAGAAGTAAAAGAGACCAGCTCTTCAGGCTTTACTTGCATTTGTATCCATTTATCTGATGGTTCGGAAAATAATATTAGTTTTAAAATATCTATCTATCCAATGGAACCCTGGGCAGTGAAAAAGCATGGACACATGTCCAATCCAAAATTCCAGAAAACCGCCCACTTCTTTGTTGATACCTATATAAAAATCTGTTCCCATACAGCTCCAATGAATTAAAGTCCTGCCCCTGGGAAAAAATAAGCCTCCCCTGCCTTCTGAAAGGCCAGTAGAATTAGGGTTACCCATATCTCTAACAGGGAGCTGTTCCATAAAATAAACAGGGAGAAGACTCACTCCCTTGGGGCCTGTCAGATGGCACTGCTTCACCAAAGGGGACCCAGATTTTCAGAGAGAAGCTATGAGGTTAGCCATAGAAAAAGGCAGATTGTACGAAGTACTCCCCAAAGTAAGGTAATCCACTAACGACTCCAAAACGCTTCCCATGTGAGCAGTTCTCCGTTTCATTAAAAGGCTCCTATTACTTGAGATAATGGGCTGTCCAGAAATTCTGCATCCAAGCACTTTTTGATGGGAAGTCACCTGATCTGGATTGGTCAGTACCAGGAAAGCCCTACAGCATAGGCCAAACTGAGAAGACCAGAAAACAACCCAGAAAAAGATAATGAAAAACTGCGCCCAGGATATTTTCAAGAAAACTACATAATTATGACCAGGTAGTCAATAGGAATTGAGTCTCATTTAAATATTTCTTTTTTACTTCTATCTTTATTTTTCTTAACAGCTGGGACCATGCCTCTATATTTTCAGAGTGGTTGGATTTGGAGTCAATAAAGAATGAAAGAAGATAAGTTTTACATCTACAGATCAAAGAGATAAACTCTAGGAAGAAGACACTGAATCACTTGGAGCTAAACTTGGTTGCTACTGCTGAGTAAAATGGCTGAGTTGAGCTAATGACTCAGAAAATGTGGTGGGACAAAAATTGCTTCCAATGAGAACATAAATTAGTCAGAGAGAATCTGCATAGCCATTGTAGGAATCTCCTAGGAATTGGCAGCTCAAGGAAAATTAAGCTTAAATTGTAATGCAAACCAAATACAACTTTGCTACAGTTTTCAATCTGTTGGAGCAGCATTAAAAAAATGAAATAAAGTGGAACAGAGGTGCTGACCCAAACAGATTATATTGCAAAAACTGTCAGGACCTGAACTGCAACATGTCACTTCGAAAGGACGCATTGAAGTAGAATGCAGATGGAATTACCATAAAATACATTTGCCTTTATTTGTTGTAGCTATCAGTGAGGCAGTTTGGAGTTTTGATTCACAGGAGGGGTTTCATATTTCTAGCTTGGACAAGTCTTGTAATGGCTTTTGAAACAGCTCAGAGTTAAACTGAAATGAATCAAGGGAAGATTTTCTGCTCCCGCTGGTATTAAATCACCTGCTATAGCTGCACATGACAGTGTGTATTCAGGAAACAAAACAAAACAAGATGAAATCAAAAAGGAATGTGAGGATTTTTTTCCCCATACCCTTTGGCAAGCATCTGGACAAAACAAGTCACTGACAGAATGGCAAAATAGAGTTCAAAAGCTGACATTTCTCGATCGAATTACACTATCTGTATAACTGTTTCTTCCCAGAAAGGTTGTTTTGGAAAAAAAAAAAACATCTTTCAATGAGTGCTTATTGCTTACTAGGCCAACAGTTATGACCCTGATGCCTTCCTGATACTTAATGTTGGTCTTTGGCTTCTAGCAGAACTAGCAGATTAGCAGAACTTCAGAAAAAGGCAGAATTTATTCCCAAACTTGACTATTCTGGAGACAATGTACTTAAGAGACTTTTTTTTGTTTTGGTACATGAAATTGCTGTCCCATAGAGCAGGGATCCAGGAGAAGGCTGCTGGGGGTTCACAGTGGGAGAGCCCCTAGCTAAGATTCTTGTGCAATTCAGAGAATCCCCAAATCCCACTCCTGGCTGCCCCCCCATCCTCCCCCCCCCCAGGAATCCCCATGTGGCACATTTTGGATTCAGGTAAATGCAGGGTGCGCATGGAGGCTCAGGGAGGGCAAAAAACGAGCCTCCCAGAAGTTTAGAAAGGCCGGAAATGGGCCCCATTTCTGGCTTCCAGAGAGCCTCTGTAGCCTGGAGGGGGCAGTGTTCACCTTCCCAGAGGCTTGAGGAAAGCCTCCGGAACCCAGGGAGGTCAAAATGCCCCCCTGTCATGGTGCAAGAGGCCAACTAGGCCACGCCCACCATAGCCACGCCCACCCAGCAACCATGCAGAGAACCCTTTGCTAAAATTTCTGAAGCCCGCCCCTGCATGGGTCCCCATCGCCTGATCTGTGGCCTGTTATGAACCGGGAAGCACACTGGAGGTGAGTAGCGGGTGAGCGAGTGAAAGGTAAACCACCCCCTCCCCTTGTCTGTGGAAAAATTGTCTTCCATGAAACTGATCCCTAGTGCCAAAAGGTTTGCGGCCCACCACTGCCATAGAGTTTCCGTTTAACATTGTCCCATCTAGTAAATGTCATTCATTGGCAATGCAGGTGAGATGATATGATCTATAGAGTTAGGGGTTCACCATAATGCATGCTCATTTGATATCATTACACTAAAATTACTGCACCAATAAAAAACATGGTGGCTATTAATCAAACTTGGCTTTACAAAAAATAAATAAATCTACCACCAACCACCATTCACAAAGTCAGATTTGATTAGTGTTTAGAAAGATTGGGGAATTAAACTAAATATCCCGAAAGCAAGCAATGTCAAATCATTACTACATGAATGCACCCTTGAAATTTCTAGGTGTTTTGTTTGATTTGAGAATGTTTTTGTCTTATATATTTAATCACATAGCCTATTTCATTCCATATTTTTTTCCTTACCAAGAGCTCAAGGCAGCAGACTTGATTATTACTCCTTCATCTTATCACTACAACATCCCCAAAAGGTAGATTACACTAAGTGACCGCGTCTGACTCAATTTTGTGGTGAGTCTCTTGCATTAAACCACTTTTATCATTGTCATTGTTACATCTTGGTGTTTTACGTATTTTTCTAAGGTATTCATTATGCAAACTGTCAAAAGTGGCTGATACTGTGGGATATAAGTGCAATCATTCAATCCATCAATCAATGTATTGTTCTGATCTAGGCTTCATAAAATCATAAAGCAGACTCCTTGTCCCGACAAACCCCCTTTTTATTAGGCTAATGTGAATTCCTATCATTCACATCCAGGAAAGTCCCAGCAAACAATCTTTCAAGGGTGAATTACAACCCGTAAACCTTATCAGGCTTGGAGAGCTGCCAGGCCGTTAGCTTCCAAGTGCAATAGCTGCACAAGAAAATACTTGGCAAGAAGTCTCTGAGAGTCACGAACAAATCTTCACTCTAATTAAACGAACTAATTGTCTTCTGCAAACACCACTCCCCTTTTGCTCCTCTTTATTCCCTATGGGAGGGGCCATTCATCACCCACCTATGCCTTTATTCCCTAGTCAACCCTTGTTCCTTAACTGTTCCCTTCTCCTGGCAGTTCTGCACATGTGCACATTGGGAACAGGCTCCAGCTCTTCTTCTGCCTCACTGATCTCTGACTTTGAAGGCAGCTGATAACTGTCGGATGGCCCTGGCCCCATTTCTCCGATGCAGAGTGTGATGACCCAGCGTGTACCACAAATATAACAAAAACCAAAACGTAATTAAAGGTCCTTTAATGCCTTCAGCTTGGCTTCACTGTTCAATTGTTCACAGTTGGAGATTAAACTCATTTTCAAAATGACATTCCAAATGAAAGAAATACAGTTCGAAATCAAAGAGCAGAGAACGAAGCAAAAACCAAAACCAAACCGCACCGAAGAAAGTTCCATGGCAGACCAGGATAATTAATTACAAACTTCAAAATAATCAGGTACAGTCCATTGGAAGAACGCCAACCAAGATAAACCTCCTCTAGGAAAAAAACATCTTTGTCTCCAGCATTTGCTAGCATGCAGGTCCAAACTCTTATGCAGATCTCACACCTGCAACCCATGAAGAGGATCATGGTCCTCTTGTCCCGAGTAGACCACGTTTTTCCCTGATCCTCTCCTCCCTGCCTGCCCAAGGATGGATAGGGGATGGGCCTGGATCCTCCTCTGACTGCTCAGCTGGCCTCTGCCCTTCCTCAGCCTCCTCCACAACCTACGGAGCCACACTTCCATTACCTGTTGGCTGTTCCTCCTCTTCTTCAGCGTCAGTCTTCACCAGGGATATGACACACAGCCCTTGTCAGAGCCTTCCCCAGACTCCAGGACTGGTCCATGTTCCTTTCCAATCTCCTCACTGTCCGAGTCTGCTGCCAGCTCCACTGGCTGTTGGCAGGTCACAACAGTAACGCATTTTACAAATTTTGTCACGCTAAGTCCAAAAGTTTCACCATCACTTCTCTAGCCACTTCTATCCAGGTACAGAGCAAGGAGAGGTTTGTTAAATTCACATGCCTGACATAGAGGTTGTATAGGTATGAACAATTAACTATAAGTCTAACCTGGGACGTTTAGCATCTCTGTCAAAATCAGTGTCGTTGGTTTGAATGAGACTTTTACACCCAAAGGTAAATCTGTGCAGGGTTTTAAAACTGAAGTTGAAGAAGTTCCTTAGAAGTGACCTTTCTGAAATTGAAAAGATCCAAGCCATTTGACCATTTCCATGTTTTTGTCTCAGAACCTATTTTCAAGAACCAAAAGAGGACCTCATTATCTATTTGCATGAAATCAGCAGCTCACTGAACTGATTAACTGGCTGTTATTTAGTTACAGCCGATTAGCAATGGCATTGGTTTGCCATTGATCAGCTTGAAGCGACTGTCCACTTTAAATATAGATTAATTAATTGTATTGCCCTGTAATAAGTCAATATCTAAGCAGAGGAAATTCAAGGCTAGCAATGACTCTACTGGTGCAACGCTGAACTAGTAATGAGTTTGGTGTGAAATCACAATGATTTCTTCATAATTTTCCTCAAAATGCTTCTATGTGCCTTCAAGTCAGTTTTTGATTCCTGGTGACTACCTGGACTGATCCCTCTTTTCCTGACAAGATTGTTCAGGAATGGTTTTCCATGGCCTCCAAGAGTCAGCCAGCTGGGTTTGCACCTAAGATGGGACTGAAATTCTTGTCCCAAAAATGCTTTTTCAGGAGGCTTTCTTGTTTTTTTCTTTGAAGAAGTTTTGCTTCTCATTCAAGAAGCTTCCTCAGCTCTAACGGGATAGTGGGGGAATGGAAGGATTTATAGTTCTTGTAGACTGCTGATCATTTGCATCCTTTTAGAGGGTCATTGAAACACTTGGAGGTTTATCTGTATCCTCAGAGTAGTGCTCCTGGTTCCTGTAGTCTTCGATTTTTCCCCCTCTGGAAATCCATTCATACTCCCACACTATTCGAGGGGTGTTTGTTTTGCAAAATTGCAGGCTACAGGAATCAGGATCACTACTCAGGTGACCCTGAGGACACAGATAAACTTCCAAGTGCTTCAATGACCCTCTAAAAGAACGCAAATGACCAGCTCTCTGCAAGGAATAGAAATCCTTCCATTCCCCACTATCCTGTCAGAGCGGAAGAAGCGTCTTGGGTGAGAAGCGAAACGTCTTCAAAGAAAAACCAAGAAAGTCCAGATGCCTCCTGAAAAAGCACCCTGGGGACAACCATGACCTGGATGACTGAGAATCTTTATAGACTGAAATTCATGGCTCCTCACTTTCCAGTGTGAAACCTTAATCACTACACTGAATTACCTCTCAAGCGTCCTCCAAATGGGCAAGGCCAAAGGTGAATAAGAGATTTTTTCTGAGGGAGCTTGATATGTTTAAACTAACGTGTCTCAATCAAAGGCATCTATTTTTAAAATCCTCCATGAGCATGTAGGGAGAGGGGCATCACTATTCCTTTTTCTCAGTTTTATAAGAAAAATAAGTGTAGTTATTTTATTTAAATAAAACAAGAGATTATTCACCCTTGTTTTTTTTTAATGAGTGAATCTTCCACTGTCCTCTTTAGAATGTTGACCTGTTGACTCCTTTCCCTGAAGCCACTATGACACCATATCCAGGAAACCACACAAGGAATGGATTTAAAAGCAGGTTAATGAACTCTAATAATGCTGTTTGTTCATAGCGGTCCTACTTCCTAGAAAAAGGCTGATTGAAGCATCATGGGAGGCTACAAAAACAAGTCTTTGAAGGTGCCTCCCCTTTTCTCACTAACCATTCCCCCTGCCCTCATGACTTGCTGATTCTTGAAAATAAATCATGCATCGGGATTAAAGAAACACAGTGACTTAGCCGTCACACAGTTGAAGATTTTTTTAGTTGTGTATTATGCTGGCAAGGATCTATCAGCTAGAAAGGAACTGTGATGATTAGATAGTGGAACTGTCAATCAAAGCTGATAAAGCAAGATATCTCCTCCCAATTTATATTCCAGGGAAACTGAAGAAAAGGAGGGAGAAAATGCTCAGAAGGATGGGTCTGAGGGAAAGTTGGAATATTAGCCCTGGGAAAACCTCCATTTGTCTGAGGGTTTAGGAATCTACTTTAGTTCCAGGAAGGTAAGGATTGTCATCCTGTAAATGAGGGCGGTCAAACCCACGGCCCACGGGCCAGACTCATCGCATCTGCACCCCCCCTCCCCAGTTTAACAAAGGGGAAAAAATTCTTGATACATCACATGATGCCACTGTGATGACGCGAGTTTGACAACTGTTCTGTAGATACTTTTTAATATTAAGACAATGCCTTTAAATATTTAAATATTGAAAAAAAAGCAATCCATTTAAATATTGAAAAAAAAAAACAATTTGGTTGAGTGTTTAAACATTAACAAACTGATTGTTCTGTTCTATATCTTCCCTATGTCCCACTAAGATCATATTTCCTCCGATACATAAACAATATATAGGGAAAAAATTCAATCAGGAAAAGATTTGGTGGTGGCAGCAAAACCAGCTGATCCTAGGGATATCCTTAAATTCATGGGATTATGCTCTAATAGGAAAGGAAGGAGGGAGGGAGGAAGGAAGGAACATCACCCATATAGACACTCATATCACAGACCATACAAGATAGAAACACATCATGTTTTGTAGAAAAGCCATTAGAGTTATACTAGATTGGGGTGTCAACTTCATGGCGTCACGCTGTTGTCACATGACGTATCATGACTTTTTCCCCTTCACCAAATCAGGGATGGATGTGGTCTGTGTGTAACACATCTGGCCCACAGGCCGCAAGTTTGACACCCCTGTACTAGATAGTGCAGCTTCCTAATGATGCACACACCAGCAAGACAGATTCCACTGATTGTTTAGTCAACAGATGTATAACCTAATATATATATTTCAGCATACACCTTTTGCCATGTTCCCATCTCCAGGAAGGTTTCTATGTCCATCAGTGCTGCACGCTGTCAACCAAGTTTGATCCACTAAGGTCAAAGGTAGCCAATTGCACAACACCCTTAGTCATGTTTTCTGTGTACGGGGAATGTTAGTCATTTCCATATGACTAACCAAGTAGAATCAGGCATTTTGAAAAGTACATTGAGTACTGATTTCTCTATTTAGATTGAACTTTCTGATCAGTAAAATGTTGTATAGTGACTCATATGTTGGCCAGTGGCTAAAAGGGGAAGTAGAAGTTCATGTTAAATGTATAAATTTGAACTTCGCATCCTATGAACTTAACTTTAAGACTATAAACAAATGATTGGAATAACATCAGTGGCATTTTCTTTCTCACATATAAGTAAAACATAGAAGGTATGCATACCTTCCTCATTAGTGCTTTTTTTTTTTACAGTGTTGAGGTTATCTTTTGGTCATTTTTTTGTCTTTTTCACATTGAGCAGTGAAAACTTACTGGTTACTGAGGATTTTTTAAAATCAAGTTGGTTTCTAAGCCAGTTTGGTCTAGAGGTTAAAGTTCCAGACTAGAAACCAGGAGACTATGAGTTCTAGTCTTGTTTTAGGCATACAAAAACTAGCTAGGTGACTTTGGGCCAGTCTTTCTCTGTCAGCCAAAGTTTGTCTGGATCAGAAATCAATTCCACAAAAAATCTTGAATAATATTTTATTGAGAGTGACATAACTTTCCTTCAGAGAGTAACAGCAAGTTTGAGTCTCTTTTTAATACTTTCCCTTTCCTCAGAGCTCAAGGTATGCATACTTCTTCACATTTTGTTTTGCTTAAGATCCCTGAATAGTTTCTCCAAGCATTTCTGTGGCTTCCTACACTTTACTACCCCTGTTTCAAATTGTCCATTACTTTGTTTTGCCACAAGATCAAAAAGGACTAACTAGCTATATGGTAATTAATTTTGCACATCCTGAATTTTGGAAAGTGCCAGAATAACCATTCCTCTATGAGGTAGATGGATGGCTAAGAAGCCAAAGGAAGATGTCCCCAGGGTATATCAGAACAAGTTGGGAAAAGACCTTTAGAGTTACTGCCAGGATAATAACAATATAGAAAAGCTTAAGAATTAAAATGATATAGCCAAGCCGCATTCCAGGATAAGAGACTATATCCAGAGGTTGGGATTCTACCCGGTCTTATAGAACCAATTGTTATGATTCTGCGCAGTTCAGAGATTCAGGTAAATCGTGCTCCTGGCTAGCCCTGCCCCTCTTCGCCTGCCCCTCCCCTTCCCGCCCAGTCAGTCCTTATCGTGCATGTGCGACATTATGCGCATGCCCAATATTGCTGACTCCTCCTGTTCTCCATTTTTTGCCTTCCTGGCCCCAGGGAAGCCTTCTGGGAGCAAAAACACCCCTCCCCCATGAGGCTTCCCTGAGGCCCAGGAGGCAAAAAAAAATCAGGGAGGAGATGCTGCAAAACCTAGTCACATGGCCACGCCCAACTAGCCACACCCACCTAGCCACACCCACCTAGCCACACCCACCTAGCCACACCCACCTAGCCTCACTCGCAGAACCGGTTGTTAAAAGATTTGAATCCCACCCCTGACTATATCAGATTTTCACCATCACTCTGTGAATCTCACATGTTTGCAAGTTGTGAAAATATTTTCTCAGAAGTTTTGGGGTGGAATTGACTATCGGCAGAAAGTCTTGTGTTTTTTCCCCACAAGGCTTCTACCACTTTCCTCTCCTTCCAGAGATCAAATTGTTAGGATGTCTTGGGGCAAACAAGGGCGACTCAGTCTTGCCAACTGAGCCTTCTTTCCTTGACCCCCTGGACAGTGGTCATTTGTTTTTCTTTCTTGCTACAAAAATGATGGCATGGTGACATAGAGGACGAGGGAATCGCATGTTTGCTAGAACTTTTACTTTGATGCTCTACTATATGTGAAGATATAAAGTATGTACGTGAGCTGGCTTAAGAGGCTCCCCGTTAAAGCAGAGCTTGGGGAACTTTGTGTGATAATGCAAGTACAGTTGTAAGGATTTGGAAACACGGATTCCTTTTGGTGGGTGTGCAAAAGTGCCCTCAGTTGGAGATTTAAGCAGGAGATATATGCAAGGAGGGGCAGTTTTCTTTATTTGAACTCAGCTCTCAGGATTCTTTTCATGGAGGAGTCCATAGTTCAGTGACAGAGTGTATCTTTGTGAAGGCCAGATTGGGCAATAAAGTTCACTCCTGTGTTCAGGCAATCTTCTACTCAAATACTGGTAAGATATAGCTATGGAAATTAGTGATATGACAGGAAGCTGGGGAGGGGGAATGAATCTCTTGTGGGAGAGAAAAGTAGGAGTAAGTAATCTTCAGATTATCAACCTCAAACAGCCATCCTGAGGTTCTTTCAATTTTAGAGCAAGAAGAGGTCAGGGTAACAAATTGCCTGGCATTGGGTAATCAAGGCTGTACACACACACACACACACACACACACACACACACACACGTGGGGGGAGGAAGATGGGGGGGAGGGGAGAGAGAAAGAAGGAGGGAGGGAGGAAGAGAAAGGGAAAGAGGGTGACTTCTAACTTTATTCCCTGGGCTTGGGACCAAAGGGAAAGCATCATTTAATGTTCCCCGAGGACTTCTTCAAAGAAAATTTATGATTACTATTACTAGAATGAGAGACTACAAACATTAAGGTAATTCTGGGGAGAAGAAATGATGATTTAGATAAAAAGCCAATAAAGTCCAACATCCTGTTCTCCATACGTGGCCAACTAGCTATCTCAAGGAGTGTAGAAGCCGGATATGATGGTGAAAATAATAATCTCCCATGCCGGTTAACCAGCAATTGGTACTTGGAAGCCCAAAACACAAGCATCTTCCTCCATGAAGTTTTCTCTTCTCTTTTCAGTTATTGATGGAAGTGTCCTAATAGAAGGATATGCTTCTTTTGAAGTTTCCTCTTTTGTGGAGTAGTGGTGTGTAAATCTCCACATTATTGTTAGAAATGAAGACAGACTTTTAAAAATATAATTAAGGAGCAGTAATAAATTTAGAAACTTCTATACTTCATAATTCTATTGAGGGGTGACATTTTATCATCCCAAATGTCACGCTACCTGAAGTTGAGATAAATTTACTAGCTTTCGGGAAAAAAAGGAAAGAAAATAGAACAGAAAAGAAGTGAGACTGAGATTCTATTCCATTGACTGTTGTGTTTTTTCAAAAGGGCAGCCTACTTCAACTGCATTTCTTTAACCAGAGTCAACATGGTATCTGAACAATCCACAAATTGTTTATTCTGAAGTTCATTATAAATAATGTGGGTAATGGTATAAATTTAATCACACTTTTGAATTATCGGTGTATACTTGCAGATAATCTTGTCATAAAAAGTGATACTGCTGCCATATAGACAACGTGATATGCTTCTTTAACTCCCAAATTACACTCCTTTAACACATACCCACATACTGTATATTTCCTAATCTAGATTTTGTTCCTAGGATTAAAGTCAGTTAGTCTGGCATCATAGGCAGTTACCTCAAACCACAATGATGTCAAATGAATCATGATGTTATCACTGAAATAGTATTCAACAGGAACAGCATACAATTGGTCTCACTTACCTTAAACAGATGCCCTTGTTTTTAATCCTCATGTTTGGCAGTCTTTCAATTCCAAATGTTCATATGTACCTTACCAAGAATGTCTACTATAGGTGTTTCAGATATAGTTCCTCCAGGGAACATCAACACTTGGAAATACCTGTTCTAGTGTGCTGGCATAGAAAAAAGAATTTGTGGGACAAAACAATTGCTAGAAGGAAAAATAGAGGAACATAATTATTACTATCATTATTTTTGTTGATGTCTTGTTGATGTTTCTGATAACCACCATAATTTCAGAACTAGGGATTAGCATGGAGCTCTGCAAACACCCAAAATTAATTGACTCCAACTGACTTTCTATCATCATCTATAGGTCCCCTGATACTTACTGATTCCTTTTTGATATCCCCTATGTATTTATTGACCCCTTGGGTAGTCCATTAACCCTTGGGGATCGATATTGACCACTTTGGGGTACCATGGCCTAGATGATTCTTTCAGTAATTTTAAATTCTAGTAACCCAAATAGTTAAATAGAAGAACCTGCAACTATAGCACCAGCACATATTATATTGTTAAATAACCCTATCTCTTACTACTGAAGAAAAGGAAATGATACTCTGGTAAGCAGCAGTGATTATACAAATATAGTTCAATAATATATTGTCAATGTATACTCATTCAGAAGATAAAACTATTAGAGAAAACAATCACCAGAAGGAATTATTTAATTAAAGTTGTAAGGGATTTTTACTGAACAGAATTTAAGGCAGTTCCATATCATCATTGGCATGGCACATGTTGTAGCTTACTGTAGCTTCACAGATCAGATCCTCTCTTGAATGCCAACTTCCTGTATTGTCAAACAGAACTCCTCCAAGTATCCCCCAGATAGTAAGGTGGAAAAAGGCAGTGATACTCAGAGTAGATGAGGGTAACCTCACCTTAGAAGGAGAAAATTGCACAATGCAAGCACAATTGTAGAGAAAGTCCAACCCTTAAATGTAGTTCCCTAGATATAGAGCCTTTAATATACCTTCTCAACTGGTTCTTGTGGGATAAGCAGATGAAATTGGGGCTGGCATTCCCTCAAATAACCTAGTTCTAGCCATGAAAGATCAATACTATCATATTGAACTGAACTTGGAAACAAACTGGTAACCATTGCAACTCATGAAGCAGAGCAACAACCTGTAGTCTGCAAGAAACACATAGAACTACTCATGCAATTGCATTTTGCACTAGTTGACCTTTCCAGATACTCTTAAAGGGCAGCCTAATATACAGCATATTGCAGGAAGTGACCAGGGGATGAATGACCTTCAGTCTACGAACAACTGTGGTACAATGCAAACTTGTGCAAAGGCTCTCTGAACAGTAGTAATAAGCCCAGAAGGATCCTTAGATTGCCATAGGCTCTATTTGGGGCAAACCAACCTCATCTAGTACCAAAGATCTCTAGTCCTAGGCCTGGAGGGCCTGAAAAGCCGGAGCCACTAAATCTTGCTATGGTTCAGTTGAAACGTGTTTTTCCCCCCTATCCAGACCCTCACAACCTCCAGACACTGGAGTATGATGTCCACAGCACTGCTTCATTCACCAAAGGTGGAGGACATACAATTGGGTATTGTCAGCATACTTTTATAACCTCATCCCATGGTGACAGATGAACTCAATCCAGAGGTCTCATGTAGATGTCAAATAGGAGAGAGAGAAAAAACAACAGACTGGAATCAACCCTGGAGAATCAACACAATTAAACTGTGCCAAAGACTCCCAATCTATGATTTGATCCAGAAGGATACCATTATCAATGGTATTGAAAGCCCCAGAAAGATGAAGTAAGGCAACCACATAGCCACCCCTCCACCCATTTCAGAGGTCCATAAGCGTGACCAATGCCATATCCGGGAACTGAATCCTGATTGTAAAGGAACCAGTTAAGCTGTTCATCCAAGGTCTTCTGAAGCTGTTCCCAAACTATCTTCTCAATCAACTACCCCTAAAAGGGGAGATTAGTTACCCCCCCAGTATTGTGAAGTCCAGCAATGGACTTTTGAAGGGAACATAGATCAAAGCCCCCTTAAAAGGGAAAGGAATTACACCCATACACATTTATTTTTGATAGCATTTTCAGTCATTTATATGAGTAAAGTGTCATAACATGGAGAAAAACATATTCTGCTCTATTTTGCAGGAAATTTAACCCAGAAATAGATTATGGGAAACTTCTCACCCATTAAAGTCACAGTGACAGATGATTGCATTCATCTACTGTGATGCAGTGCCATGCCTACGTACACAGACATCCATATTTCATCGACAATGGTTTACTTTTGTAAGAAAAAGCACATTATTCTGAGTTGATGGAGATTAAAAAAAGCTTCAGCGCTCACAGGAAATTTCTTTGATTTAGCTAATAAGACTGAGTCGCCTAGTATTACACTCCCAGTTATTAATGTTAAACATGCCTGGTTTAATAAAGTGGGAGGATTGACTTCCACCTAGTGATTTTCAGTTAATTACAGGTGCTGAAGCGCTGCTTAACACCAAGTGAAATATGATTTCCAATTTCTTAACTCCACATAATGTTCCCTTGCATTTTGCAGTCCCTTTTTCCTTTGTCCTCTCCCCCCGCCCCCCAGTCCCTGAGAAGATTGTTATGTTCCTGTGAAATTAGATAATGAAATCTTCTACCCGGTTATGCTAAGGCAATTAAAAAGCAACATCAACATATAAAAATTCTTCAGACGCCATTTAAGCGCTTCCCAGTGGTGTTGCTGGTGGTATTTACAAAATATTTTCCCCAAGTACAGTATGTTTCTGCTTAAGTAAATGGAGCATGGCATGGCTAGAACATAATCACATGAGATTTGAATGCATTCCAACTCTGGCTTTGGAGAATGAGGGGTGGGCCAGGCCTCAGGTATGATCTAAGTGCCGGCAACAATCGTTGTGTGATACAAAACCAGCTTCATAAAAAAGTAGGGCGGGTGGAAGCAGCTTTAGAACAGGAATCTCCCTGCTCTAAATTCAGTTTCTTGTCTTCCCTATAATTCAGTTTCTTGTCACATGCAAGACCGTCAGCCAGAAGAGAGCAGTCTTACGATGACTTACAGTAATGGTGCTTTATCGAGCTCTAAGTACCCTCCAGGAACGAATGATTTGAAACTCAGGAATCCTAAGTGATACTTAGAGCATATAAAAGAGAAACATTATTATTAATGTTGCACTTGGCATGACAGGATTCTATTAACATATGCCAATAAGTGACTGAACGGGAAAGAAGACGAAAGGAAGGTGAAGAAAAGAAATGAGGGAGTTGCTGAATTTTCAGTTGTCCTTCTTTTCTATAGCAAGTAGTTTGACCTTCGTTCTTTTTACACCATTCCTGAAAATAGCAGGAATCTATTCGAGGGCAAATGGCAAATGTGACGTATATGGCACTTGAAAGCAAATGTCAGGGGTACTTTTCACTTGTGGGCTGAATGGATGACCAACAGAGGTGGGATTCAGCAGGTTCTGACCAGTTCTGGAGAACCGGTAGTGGAAATTTTGAGTAGTTCAGAGAACCGGCAAATACCACCTCTGACTGGCCCCATCCCATCTATTCTCTGCCTCTGATCAGCTGAGTCTTCTTTTGTTGCCCTGCACAGGAGAACGGAGCTGGAAAGCAGGTTAGTGGGGTGGAGAGGGAATGGGATTTTGCAGTAACCTTCCCCCAGGAGTGGGGAGGGAATGGGGATTTTTACAGTATCCTTCCTCTGCCATGCCCACCAAGCCACACCCGCAGAACTGGTAGTAAAATTTTTTGAATCCCACCACTGATGAACAAGCAAGGATCGTGCTCACTCCAGTTATCCTTGTCTAACACATGTAAACTCAGAAATTTCAGAAGTGGTTTGGTAGAGATGTGATGCTTACACAGACCTGCTAAACAGATGGCAGTCATGGCTAGGAAAGCCTTTTCACAACTTTGTGTTCTGTGCGAAGTTGTGCCCTTTCCTGGATCATGAGGTCCTGTGCTCAGTCTCTCAAGCCCCAGTCACCTGGGGATTATTGCAAAGTGCTCTACACCAGCGGTCACCAATGGGTGGGCTGCGGCCCACTGGTGGTCCATGAGAAAATTTTGGTGGGCCGTAGAGAAATGTCTGCCCCAAAGCAATTAATCCAGGCTGCGCGAGAACACAAGGCTGCACCGCCTACGTGGCTCGGCCGCTCACTGGCGCCCACCCTTCGTCCGAGAGCAAACCTGCACAAAGCAGTGTAGCCCTCGCCAGCCAGGATGAGGTGATGGTCTTGTTGCAGCAAGAGGGGGCTAGAGGCACAGGTGGGCTGAAGCGGCGATGGAGATGGCTGGAAGGTGCAGGAGCACCACACTACTTGCATTTGCGTAGAACTCCTGCACCTTCCAGCTTGCCTCTCCTGGCCTGGCCTCTTCCTCGATGGCCGCGGGCTGCAGGGACGGCCCAGGGCAGGAAAAGTACTGGATGGTGGCAGTGGTGGGAGGGGGCAGAGGGGGGCAAGTCTGCGCTCACCATCCAGTTCAGAGGTCCAGAATGGAGTGGCATCGGCGGTGTCAGTTTTCTCGTCCCTCTTGGCCCTCTGCTCTGCTACCCACCCACCCCATGGTCCCAGCCATCTCTGAGGTCCAAAAGGTTGCCGACCCCTGCTCTACACAAGGTTACCCTTCAACAGTATCTGGAAGGTTTAGCTGGTGCAGAACAGCTATACAGGCAGGGACCTAAGGGAGACCCATGTTACATCACTATTCTGTGAGTTGCACTGCTTGGTCAGTTTTCTTCCAGATTCAATTCAAGGTGTCGGTTACCACCTTTAAAACCCTTCATGGGTCCAGGGTCTCTGAGAAACCAGCTCATCTCATAGAGTTGACTCCTCACTCATGCTGGCAGAAGGGGCATATTGCAGTCAGTCAATGAATTTCAGAGTCTAGGACATGAGCCTTTTCTGCCATGACCTCTGGAACATCTGGACTCCATCCCTCCCAAGGTATGAGCCACACCCAGTCTTCTGGCCTTCTGAAGGCGTTTGAAGACCTGGCTCTGTCAATTGGTCTGGGGTCCCAATGGGTGTGTGTATGGCATCTTGGAGGTGCTGAATGGATCAGACAGACCTTCACTTTCTCCCCATGTGCACTTTTCTCCCTTCTTCTCATCTTAGTTAAGTGAAATTTAACTGAAGTTTAACTGTATTGGGGTTTTTTTTTCATAAGGTTTTATATTGTTTTTCATTGATACAACTGTCAGCCACCTACAGTCACCTCAGCAAGATGGGTGGAGTAGAAGATGCATGAATGAGTGGATAAAGAAATAGATAAAGAAATAAATTCTGCCCAGCCCTTCCTCAAAAGAGAGAAATGAATCCAGGTGATCCTTTACTTATGAGCAGAGGTGATATTCATCCAGTTCTGACAGGTTCTGGAGAACCGGTAGTGGAAATTTTGAGTAGTTCAGAGAACCAGAAAATCCCACCTCTGACTGGCCCCACCCCCATCTATTCTCTGCCTCCCGAGTCCCAGTTGATCGGCTGGGTCTTCTTTTGTTGCCCTGCACAGGAGAACAGAACTGGAAAGCAGGTTATGGGATGGGGAGGGAATGGGGATTTTACAGTATCCTTCCCCTGCCATACCCATCAAGCCACACCCACCAATCCATGCCATGCCCACCAAGCAACACCATACCCAACAAGCCATGCCCACAGAACCGGTAAAGTAAAAAAAATTGAATACCACCATTGTTTATGAGCATTCATTTTGTGACCATTCGACGTTATATCAGCAGAGAAGAAAACCCGACATATGACCCTTTTTCACACTTATGACCATTGCAACCTCCTCATGGTTACATGATCAAAATTCAAATGCTTGGCAACAGGTTCATATTTATAACGGTTGCAGTGTCCCAGGGCAACATGATCACTTTTTGTACCCTTCTGACATGCAAAGTCAATGAGGAAGCCACTTAACAACCATGTTGCTCACTTAACAACTGCCATGATTCACCCAACAACTGTGGCAAGAAAGGTCATAAGATGGGACAAAGCTCACTTAACAACTGTCTTGCTTAGCAACAGAAATCTTGGGCTCAATTGTGGCCATAAGTCGAAGACTACCTGTATTAAAAACTCAGACAGTTGCAATATACAACCCTTGTCATTTAAAAAAAAACATTGAATAACTAGTGGGAATAAACCAGGACGGAAAATAAAAACCACAATAATAGAGCAATAAAAACTTTCCCTGTAGATTCAAAGGCACAGGCTTTTGTCATTGTCAGTTACTGTTCAAAAACTTTAAATAAAGGGCATTCGTGAAGATGCTGTGAAATTTACTGCTTACACTTATTCTTCTTATTATTATTTTAAAAATTCACTGTTCTTGCCTGATACCAATCCCCTCATGAACCATTTGAACTCTTGCATGCTACTCTAGCATCTATCTCACTGAAGAAGCTTGGAGGGCTCGTGTTTAGACTCACAGTGTTCTTGTTTTAGTTGAAAACATTCTTCAGTGCACTTTATCCTTTCTATCTTATGAGGGGAAAGTTACAGAGGAAAGGTATTGCTTGTCTATTATTGATGCCTACTTGTATCAATAATAGACCTTCCTTTCTCACATATTATATGTTGTAAGTCAAGGTTGTGGAACTCGATTTCATTGAGGGCCAGATAGGCATTGCGGCTTCCTCAGAAGGCCGGGGGAGGGGGATGAGTGGTGGTCAGGGTGGTCGTGGATTGGGGGTGTGGCCAGCTCAATGTCACCCACATGGGGAGCATCGGTGGAGGACGGGCGAAGTTGGGGAGGGAATCCAGAGGTCTCCGGGCTGTGGGGCAGTGGGTGGGAGGTTTGTCTCACGGGAAAAAGTGAGACAAGGCAGGGGGTGGTGCAGCTGCTGCCAGAAACCATTGGCAAGCGCACGAGGACTGCCGTCTTGGGTGAAAGGGAAGTGCTGAAAACACAATCCCCAGGGACGTCAGGCCCTGCATGCTCGCCGCCTCCTGTATGCATGCTCAAGAGGTAGGGCTGAGGTGGTAGCGTGGATCTAAGGCTGGCCATGTTCTGGCCCAGATAGCCACCACCAGGTTGAAGATCAGCACCTAGTTGGCCTGGTTTGGGCTGAGGCCCTGTGGGTCAGTCCTTTGTTGTTTCTTGGGCCAGATCTAACCACCTCATGTGCCAGATCTGGCCCTTGGGCCTTGAGTTTCACACCCCTGTTGTAAGTTGTGTTTTCTTTCCTTTCTCAGGTATTATATGTGTTTATTGCCACAATAGTAATTTTATAAACCTTTTATTCATTAATATTTTATTGATACAGTGGTTTCAAGATACCTTTGGTACAGAAAATGATACACAACTGAATGAATGCATGGATTGATTCATCATGTGTCATCAAGTTGCTATTGATTTTTAGCAACCACACAGATAAATTTCCTCCATGACAATCAATCCCTAACTTGAGCTTTCAGATCTTCCATGGGTACATTCATTGCCACGGCAGTGAATGGATTAATACATAAGGATTAATAGATGCTTTAGATTTTTCCCTCTCTCCTGGAGCCAAAATGAAAGAGTTTACTTTGCTGCTAATCTTTGGTTATTCTAATTAAAACTGGAAGCATCACATTTTGTGTCATCATGAAAAAGTCATGTCTCAAAAAACAGGCACAAGAAAAAAAGGGAGGAAGGGGGATTTTTCTTTTTCTTTTTCATTCAGGAGAGAATAGAATAGAATAGAATGCAGGATAGGATAGAAGAGAGAAGTGAAGAGAGAAGAGAGAAAAGAGAATAGAATAGAATAGAATAGAATAGAATAGAATAGAATAGAATAG
>NW_020769374.1:4562920-4580857 GCF_900518735.1 Pseudonaja textilis | reverse complement strand
GAATAGAATAGAATAGAATAGAATAGAATAGAATAGAATAGAATAGAATAGAATAGAATAGAATAGAACTGGAAGGGACCTTTGGGGTCTTCTGGTCCAGCCCCCTTCTTGAGCAGGAGAACTTATACCATCTCAGATAAGCGACTGTCCAGTCTTGTCTTAAAAATGTCCCATGATGCAGCACCCACAATTTCTGAAGGCAGGCTGTTTCACTGGGTTAATAGTCCTCACCGTTATAGGAAGTTTCTCCTTAATTCCAGGTTGCTTCTCTCTTTGATCAGTTTCCATCCATTGTTTCTTGTCTTGCCCTCCAGTGCTTTGGAGAATAATTTGACCCCCTCTTCTTTGTGGCAGCCTTTCAAATACTGGAATATGGCTATCATGTCACCCCTAATTCTTCTTTTCTTTAGACGAGCCAGACCCAAACCTACAGCTGTTCTTCATATGGTTTAATCTCCAGGCCTTTGATCAAAGATTCTCTGAATCTTTTCCAAAGTCTCAATATCTTTTTTTTTTTTTTTTGTATGATGATCAAAATTGTTTGCAGTATTCCAGGTTTGGTAAAATGGCACCAATACGTCACATGATCTTGATTCTATGGCTCTGTTTAAGCACCCCAGGATTGTATTAGCTTTTTTTTGCTGCTGCCGAAGACTTTCCGCAGTGGAAGAACCAAGCCCAGTAGGGCTTCCTTCCTTTCCTGCCCTATTGGAGCAGAAACTCCTGTAGTTGCAGGACTCTGACCCTTTATTGACATCAACCAAGTGGATATCACCACTAAGTTGTCAACTGAAACTATGTAAAGATCAGATATGCACTTTAATGTGTAACAGCAACTGAAGTTCCATTTCTTTGGTAAACATCTGCAGGTGCATACAAAAGAAAGGGAACACATCGTACAAACAGTCCAATCTGTGCTATTCTGTGGTTTCCATTATTAAAGAGTGACTGTGAGGTTCTCATCTTTTAAAGAAGGAAATGAATTATACATAAAATAGGGCAGCCTTTCTCAGCCTGAATCTTCCAGATGTGGTGTAAGCGGCATTACAATCACATCTAGAAGATAGTATATAGGAGAAAGCTGCAACAGAATATAGCTAAGAAATGTTTCCTACAGGAGTGTACTAATATATTGTATTGTATCTATGTACCATAGATTAAGATCAAAGATCCATCAAACCCAAGTCTGTTGTGCAGTAGTTTCTAAGTTATCTCTGACAAAATTTGTTCCCATCGTACAAATGTCTACTTATATGTTATATAAGATGTGATTCATCTAAATGTGTCAACACAATCCACAAATTAACTGGAAATGCCCAGCTAAAAAGGCAAGAATTAATAATAGTGAAATATCTTTTATTGTTGGGTAACCTTTATTGCTGGGATTTTTAAAAAATCCCCAAGAATAGCAACATATTATTTCATTTAAAGAGAAAACATTTTCTTCATCTTTTCAAATGTAACTTAAAGGTTCCCCTGCACAAATGTGCTAGTTCTTCCAGACTCTAGGGGGCAGTGTGCTCATCTCCATTACAAAGCCAAGGAGGCAGCGCTGTCCGAAGACGTCTCCGTGGTCATGTGGACGGAATGACTAAATGCTGAAGGCGCACAGAACGTTGTTACCTTCCCACCAAAGATGGTCTCTATTTTTCTACTTGCATTTTTTATATGCTTTCGAATTGCTAGGTTGGCAGAAGCTGGAACAAGGAATGGAGCTCACTCCATTACGCGGTGCTAGAGATTCGAAGCGCCAAACTGTCGACTTTTCTGATCGATAAGCTCAGCATCTTAGCCACTGAGCCACCATGTCTCTATAAATGTAACTTAAGGCACTAGAAAATAATTGTGAAATGTACAACCAAAATAACTACATTCTTCTAACTTCCAAAGATCCTGGGGCTATTTCCTTGTTTATATAGTGTCTAAGACCTCATAAGTACAATTAAATAGCACAAGTAATATTTTTCCCTTACTGGGTATATAGTCACTTCCAAAATAATGTATATGTCAACAATCAGTCAGAAAATCACCAACTATAGAGTTATTAATTTAGGGCACACTTTCTATAAGATTTAACACTGTAAAATGTATAAATTGTATTTGGTGTTCATAAATGTCTTTTGCAAAGTTTTCTATAACAATCTCCTACCAGCATCAATGACTGGTCAAAGTGATTGCACTTATAATTTCACCCAGTTGAATGATCCACAGCCATATTTTTGGAGTGTGACATTTTTGCTAGGTGTTTATGAAGAAGGAAGGACCCAACATTGGAACTTTTTGTCCAAAATGAAGTTGTCTCATTTGGTTGATTTCAATTAACTTCTCTTAAACATTAGTGACCTCGCGGGCTTTGTACTCTCTTAGGTGAAAGGCAGGATGCCAGTCTAATCCGCTCAGCTCTAGAATAGTTTAAGAAACATCCTGAGGGCACACATCCTGTGACTCAGTTTAAAATCTTATGATCAGGGGGAATATCACTTGCTGTGTTGGATGCAAAACACTTAAGACGTTGACCTTTCCTACAATTCAGATACTTCAGGGTGAGAAGAGTAGGGCAGATGTTACTAAGTAACTTTGTGGACTTGTGGATGTATACTTAAAAAAAGAAATAAGTCAAAGAAAATAGGTGCCACAAAGTCTACTCTCATACATATATGCAAGCACGATCCTTAAAAAAAAAAAAGAGCTTGAAAGCTTATCAGTAGTAAAAAGCAAACACTCTCAATCTCATTTTGAAAGAAACCTGTGCATGTTTCTGAACACATTTTGAATGACTTTAACATCTTCTGTGTGATTTGGAGCTAAGTTAGACAAATTCCCTTTCCCAGCCTGTCCTTCCAGCTGCCACGGGGTTTATCTTTGATAAGATCACATTGGCTGATCCACTAATTTACAACTCATCCAGAAGAGCTCCAATGTTACTTTTTTTTTCTGATGGTCTTCCTTTAAAAATGTAAGAGTGCTTGTTTTATCTTGATTTCCCATTTAACATTTAGGCTTGTTATTTGGCCTTTGTGGATTGTTAAACTGTTAATTGGGTTCTAATTGTATATTACCAATATTTTAGGACGTTTTAAGTTGTCTTGAGAAAGTTTTTCCATATTTTAGACAGTCAACAAAAACCTAATTCAAATTCCAATTTAAAGAGTTCCCTTCATGACCTAATCTTTTGCTTTATTCGAAGTATCAGAATCTTCACTTCAGCAAGCAGTCATTATTTTGTTTCATTTAGAGGCTTAAAATGACATTTATTACTGGGGCTGACATTTTGCTATTCTTTTTATAAAAATTAAAGATAGGAAATTTGGGCAAAGAAAGATACTAGCAAAGAGTTATGGGTGTTGCAATTCAGATGATAGAATGAAGAAAACTTCAAAGGACAGAATCATTGTTTTAGGGTGCAGTGGAGAAAAATAAAAAGCAAAATACCAGGTTTAAGGAATTCTTTGTCAGTGAAATAGCTATTGATGAATCGATCTGTTTTGAACTAAATACTAAACAAAGGTATAATACATAGAATTGTATTGATTGATTATGCGCCATTCAGATGTTTTTACACTGGTAATCATACATTGTCCATTATGATCTGTCTCTAATTTGATTTTTCAGGTCTTCCAAGATTGCACCTATGGCCACTGCAACTGAGTCCACCCACCTTCCTTCTGGTCATCTGCTTCTTCTCTTCTTCCCCGCCCCCCCTACATTTCTTCTAAATCTTCCACATCACTTCTTCCCATATTTGTGAATATAAATCATCATTCACAATCTTGTCTTTGTCCACAATCTCCCATTCTTGCAACCCTACAGAGTATCTACCTGAAACTGACTGTGGGTTTGGCCATATTCAATATTCATGCATCCTTCTGATCTACCTATCTAATATCTATGTCATTTTTTAAAATAGTGTTTCTGGGCATTATCTAATTCAACCAAAGAATGACCAGGTATCTGTTTTGTGTTTCAGCAGCTTTTAGTACGGATTGCCCTTTGGAGTCTGTGTAATGATTTACTCATCCATTCATGTAGTCATCTATTCACTCACTTTGGAACACGTGTGGCCTAGATTCTCTGTGACCTTAGGGTAAAATGATCCAAAGAATTTGTGCAGCTCTTGTGACATTTTTGGGGATAATTGCATTTGGGTTTTTTTCTCCCTCCCTCCTAGACTTTTTTCATTACCCCCTTGGATAAGAAATTCTTAATACGGCTATTTACTATTTACTGATTTTTCAGTTGGCCTATTCTGTTTAGGGAAGTTAATTGCATGCTGAAGAAAATAGAACAGAGTAGATCAATTAATCAGTGGAGCAGCTTTCCTTCAGAAATTGTGGTCGCTCCATCACTGTAGATTTTAAAGAAGAGATTGGATAGCCATTTGTCCAGAATAATATAAGATCTCCTGCTTACGCAAAACATTTAAGGTTCCTTCCAACTTCGTTATTCTGTATTCTGTATTATTCATGTACACTTTTATCTATTAGTATTTAGCAAGTTATGGCTGGTGACCAATTTTGATTCACTTATAATTCTCAGTGTCACCACTACTTAGTATTGTTTCTGTATATTATTTTCCCCACCTTATTTTTTTCTATTATTTGTAGACTTTTTCAAGCTTGGATTGTTTGAATTGGAATAACTGCAATTGTAGAATGCAAATTAGGGGGCTGGAGGCGAAGACATATGAAGAATGGTTGCAGGAATTGGGCATGTCTGTTCTTGTGAAAAGGACTTGAGGTGATATTATAGCAGAGTTCCAGTATTTCAGGGTCTATCACAAAGATGAATTTTTCAAAGAACCAGAAGGCAAGACAAGAATCAATGGGTGGAAATTAATCAAGGAGAGAAGCAACCTAGAACTAAGGAGGAATTTCCTAACAGTGAGAACAATCAATCAGTGGAATGCCTTGTCTTCAGAAGTTGTGGATGCCACATTGCTGGAGGACTTTAAGGAAAGACTGGACAGCCACTTGTCTGAAATGATGCAAGCTCTCCTGCTTGTGCAGGAAGTTGGAATAGATGATCTCTAAGATCCCTTCCAACTCTGTTATTCTATGTTTTAAGGATGAAATAAAAGTTGTGTCTTTTAAAATCAGGTATTAAAGGCAAGCATGTTCGGTGTTGATATTATTGATAGGATAAATCTGTGGCAGTTTAGCGGAAAGCATTGTGAATCAGGAAAACTGGCAGCAATGATGAGTGACAGGAAATCCTTAAACATTAGAAAAAAGAGTTGTCTAAGGACCCATTTCAGACAAAGAAATGGAAACCTATGGAGGTTTACAATCATTTTAAGATGTCCAAGTTTGAATATAGTGTTTCATTTCTTCAGCTGACACAGATCTTTCCATGAGGTGATCTGTGATATTTCAGCAACGCTGATAGGGATTTTATTTATTTTTATTCATCAAATTCATATGCTACTCATCTCACATGATGTGAGAGATGAGTGGCATATAAATTTGACAAATAAAAATGGAGTGTCTCTGTGTGGTGTGCAGTAAAACTAAAACATTCTACAAAGCCAGTTATAATACTAAATGTAGATAAGACAAAGAAGATGACAGGGAAAATAGAAGATGTCTATTATCAAGACAATGTGTGGGTTCCTTCTTATGAGGGAACCCAGATTTGCTGGAAAAAAAGAGCATGTTTAAGGGCTTTCTGGAAAGTTATAAGAGTTGAGGATAACTTCATCTTGAATGGGCTGTGCATTTGGAAGCCCTGGTCTAGCAAGACAGAAGGTAGGGCCATTGCAAAGATCTCAGTCAGATAAGCAAGTTTCAGCCCCAGCCAAAAAAAATTGAGAAAATGTCTCAGAGAAGACCTTCCCAAGTTCTGATGAAGATAGGTGGGTAAGGGAAGCATATTCATATTTACCGGATTCTGTTGTTATATAGCTGTTACAATAAAAGCAATCCTGGCCTATATAGCTTTAGAATTTTACTCTGGTCTATACTATAGTGCATTGGCACTATAAGGCTGGAAGCTTCAATTTCCTGTTGTATTTGTGCTCTGTCTCTTTCAACAAGTCTTTGTTCATTATTATTGTATTTGTATTTGATTGTCATTACCTCTTGGAGAAATGTGTATGGAAATCTACTAGTTTGGCAAAAGGTGCAAGGTTTTTATGATTCAGGAATATCCTGAATACAAAAAGGTCCAGCAGTCAGGAATAAATAACCATGAATTTTGCACAAACAAATAAACAAACTAACAGATTTCTATATGTCTCCTTGGAAACATACAATGCTCCTTAGCCTGGTGGAGAGAAGTGATACCCCTTGTTTCATAAGAAAACTAATTATATAAGGAATTGGAGAGGAATAGAAAGACAATGTGTGCACATGTAGGGAAAGGGCTGTTAATAATAAGAAAATCCCGCAGGCACTAGAATGGCTTACAGTGTTCCCCTTTCCACTGATTTTGCTTCCTCTTGCACCAGTAATTTGGAGATAATCCCCCTTTCAGACTTAGAAAGGCTGGGTGCCGTTTGAAACTGGTCAGCCTCCAAGTAAACATTGTTCTTCCATGTCTGCCTCCCAACAGAAAGGAGAAAAGAGAAGGCAAATGAAGTAAGAAAGTTAAATTTTGAAAGGGTGTGCTCTTCATTTCACCAAATTAATCAGGGTAAAGTAATGGTTCAGTTCATACCAGCTTCTCCGTTTCTCTCAGATTGTCCTGCCAATCTTCCCATCCTACTCACCTGGCATCAGGGGTGGCATCAGGGGTGTCTGGGGAAGAATCTATTGCCAACATCTTCCAGTCCCAATGCAGCTGACAGATGGGATGCCTTCCAACTTTGCCTTTCAACTCCCTCGGTCACCTGGAAATTGTTTTTTTTTCCAGGCTCCTTTGAGACATATCCCTGTTCTAGAATAGTGCTATTCTAGAATAGCACTAAACTTATATCAAAGTAAATACACACAGAGAAAATCCTTGTGTAAAATCAGATTTTGACAGACAGACAAACCCAACGGTCTAATATCAAAATTCTGGCAGCTGACTCATGTGAAAGAATATTTTTAATGGCATTTATAGGAATAAAAGAAACAGGATTATAGGAATTTTAATAGCCAATTTTTCCCCTTCCAATACCTTTCAGGTGGAAATTCTCAGTTTCTTTCTCAGGTTTTTTTTTTAATGAAGCTATGAGGAGGCAGTTCTGTCACACACACACACACACACACACACACACACACACACACACACACACCAAACAGAGGAATTGGTAAAGTTCCCCTCACACTATGTGCTAGTCATTGCCAACTCTAGGGGGTGGTGTTCATCTCCGTTTCAAAGCTGTCTGAAGACGTCTCTATGGTCATATGGCTGGCATGACTAAATGCCAAAGGCTGTAACACTGCTACCTTCCCATCAAAGTGGTCCCTATTTTTCTACTTGCATTTTTTACGTGCTTTCAAACTGCTAGGTTGGCAGAAGCTTGGACAAGTAATGGGAGCTCACCCCGTTATGCAGCATTGGGGATTCGAATTGCTGAACTGCTGACCTTTCGATCAACAAGCTCAGCGTCTTAGCCGCTGAGCGATCGCGTCCCGGTGAGGAATTGGTAGCTGGTACCAAAGTCATCTCTTGAATCAGTCAGAGAGCTGTCAATTATACCTGTCAAAACTGACCTCTCCACAACTCCAACTGATTTACTGTTAAGGACAGCAACTGTAGGTATCTTTCCCAGCATTTGGAGATGTTTGGTGGAAGGACAAATGAAACCAGGAGAGTCCACCAAGAACAGCTCTCCCTGATCTCATGATGAAGTACGGAGGACCTGTTCATTTTAGAGCTTATTGTTCCAATAGTAGAAATATAGGAAAGCATAATGTAGCATAAAACACTAAATGGAAAATGGGTGCAAAAGTTCACATGTGGCCTCTGGTCTCAGATCTGCTGAGCTTGTGGTCCCACCCTCAGAGAAGCATCTGAATTGACACCCTGTGATCTTGATTTCTTTCCCCAGTCTATCCTGCTTAAGGAAGGGTCTTGCCTGTTGTCTCATCTAAAAGGAAGCAGACATGTAGGTCTCCTCTATGTCTCATTCTGCGAGCATCCTAGACATTTCTTTTGCTAGCCCGATTATCACCAATCACAAGTTGTCAATTCACGCAGAGACTGCAGCAATTAGAACTTGCCCTTTTGCCTTCAGCCACCGCTTCTCCCTGGCCAAGTTCAGTTTGGAAAGACCGCAAAAGCTGTTTTGCAGGGGGCGGTGGGGGGGGAGACCTGCTTTGCTGCTTACAGTAGAAACTTGCAAAACTGTACTGGCAGCCAGCCAGAACTGGCTGGTTGTAGTGCAAAGTGCAGCTGTCTTGCTGCTTATGAAAGGGAACTGACAAGCGCCCCAGTGGCAAATGTTTCAAAACAGCTGTTCTGTTTGCTGGATGGCTCACGCTCTAGGTCACCCTACCACTGCAAATTCAAAGTCTTCCAGCTGCCAATGCACTGCATGGTGGCTCTTAGTTTTGTCATCAAGGATGAGGTTGGATGTGCAGCTCACCTGACACACGTCCCTCCCAATTTCACTTTCTTTATGGCATGGACAAGCTCCTGCCTTTCGGAACGTCCTGCTCCCATGTTAGAAGCCGTGATGTTTGGTAGGTAGGAAAGAGCATCCTCCTGTGTGACTCCCAAACTATGTTACACGCTCCCCAAAAGTGATGGGTTGGCTACCCCTTTGCAGGATTTAGGAAGGTGATGGGATATAGTACATCTCGTTCACCAAGTTTTTTAATTCTTATACTGGCAGATTGAAACGTTGCTTTTCTTTTCAATTGCACTGACTTTCTCATGTTTTACACATTGCATTGCTTGCTGCAAGCTTCCATGTGTAAGCAGAAGGCATAGATTCAGTCATAAATGAATATTTGCAACCTCCCCAGGCTGTTGTCTTTGTAAGCTATATATTTCCCCATCATCCAGAAACTGAAGTGTCTTTGAAGAATTTCTACCCACTGCTCAGTGTTCAAGACAGTTACAGATACACACACACACACACACCTAGTTTGAGATTTGTCTTTTCCAAGATCACGCTTTTTGGCAAGGCAAATTATAAAATAGACTTTGGCAGCCATGACTAAAGACGTTCTTAATCACATTTGGACAGAAATGACATATCTGTGGTTTTTTTTTTATACTTTATGCAAATCATTCTGAAGTCTAGACAAACTATTCAGACTGTCTTTTTGTTTTTGACCTTGGTAATTAAGAGTTATCTAGAGCCCCTTTAATAAAGCTCTACTGGAATTGGTTATAAATTAAATTTGAGTATGAGTCCAAGTTAATTAAATGCGTAATAAGAATGGCATTGTTGAAACTCCTTAAATGTAAAGCTATTCTGTCTCCTTTAACCACTAAGCCTCTCATTACATCCATGTTGTACATATTTATTATGTATTAAATAGAATGAAAGATAATTATGGGGAACTCTTCTGAATGAATGGCTCTCTGTGCAGGTTATGGCACTTAAATATACCAATACTTTCATGGAAAAGAACCTTTTTTTTTTTTTTACAAAGCATCCCCTAAATAGAATTGTTTAGATGCTAGACGAAAGAACAAAACTTTTAATGTTAGCTAAGTATTTTCCCCGCTTCAGAAAACTCAGAAACCGTCCTCAAGGTTAGCAAAGATGTTTAAGGATATGTCTGCAAAATGTTGGAAATGCCATCAGACACCTGGTTTGTACTATCATATGTGGTGGGCATGCCAAAAAGTGAAAAAAAATATTGGATAAAAATACATACATGGCTCGAAAAATGATCAAACAGCATATTGATTTGAAACCAGAGATATTCTTGTTTGGCATTTTACCAGATAAGTATAATATAGGCAATTCATATTTGATTTTACGTGTACTGACTGCAGCTAGAATTGTATTTCCACAACAATGAAAAAGTGAAGAGATCCCAACAGATGAAAATGTGATTTAAAAAAATACTAGAATGTGCAGAAATGGGTAGGATAGGCTAACGCTTATAATTAAGGAAAAGAAAAAAGCTGAATATTTTTTGACCTGGGGCTTATTTTATCAATGGTTAGCTGACAAAAACAGGAGCTAGAAACAGAGAAATATATGGAAAGGATCAGTGATATAAGGAAGGTATGTTAAATTGGTTAAGCAAACATTGTTGTTATTGCTGGTATTGTTGTTGTTATTGTTGGTATTGTTGGTATTGTTGTTATTAATATAATCAATACTAATGTAATGAGTACTGTTGTAAACATCTTGATTAAATCCTAAAACTATTTGTACCCAGACAATACACTGTTTAACTGAAACTGGAATTTTTATACATTATAAAATAAAATAAAAACTTGAAAAAGAAAAATCAGAAACGATCAACTGACAAACAGTATTGATGAATCTTTCAGTTATTTTTTTTTTCTTAAATGGGAATATCTGCAAAAGCTTTAGTCCTGGATGATCATTTATGACAAAACTGCAGTGGGATCCAGTGTCATATCACACATTTTTCCGTAAAATTTAGCAACCCATTAGAATTGAGGTGATTAGAATGTGCTTTTCTAACTCTGACCTTTGGATAACGCTTTGGTCTGCTTAATGAAGAAAAAAATTTCAGTCGAAGCTAGCCATAAGGTTTTGCATTAGTTATCCTTGAGGGTACTGGCAAGTTTATGATTAATATATGTATGTTAATATCAAGTCAGGCACTTGTTTGTTAACAATTATTCATAGTGACTTAACATTTTGTTGCTGTTTTAATGTACATAAGGGGCAGTGTCAGATTACCTGTGATTATTTTGTTTCCAATGATATTGTATGTCACGCCAAGTATAATGTAGCGTGGGACAAGGCATCATTAGCAAAAAGTGATGGGAAAATTAATTGAACAAGAAATTTAAGCAATAAAAGCCTTGAGTGGTTGCAGGGGGTTAAAGTAGCAATGCTACTAATGGCATTTGCTACTTTAATCCCCTGCAACCACTCAAGGCACTGAGCTTTTCAAAAGACAGTGCACATTCCTAAGTATTCAATAAAGCCAGATGCCGAACTTTCAATACAGGTAACCCTGGCTTAACAACGCTAATTAGGACCAGAATTTCTGTCGCTAAGAGATGAGGTCATAAAGTGCAATATCACGTGACTTAGCAATAGCAATTATGACAGTCTCTTGCTTACCATCATTAAGCAAATCATGAGAGTCTTTAAGTGAGGACTTCATGTCATTGTAACTTTTATTTCCTACCTGCCTCCCTATTGATTTGCTTGGGAGAAACCAGCAGGGAAGATGACAGATTCCTGTCACCACAGGAATCTGTCTGGAACTCTGAGGACTCATTGTAAAAAGTAAGACTACACCTAGAATACAGCATCCAGTTTTGGTAACCACGCTATAAAAAAAGATGTTGAGACTCTAGAAAGAGTGCAGAGAAGAACAACCAGGATGATTAGGGCACTGGAGGCTAAAAAATACAATGAATGGTTGCAGGAACTAGGCATAGCTAGTCTAGTGGAGAGAAGGACCAGGGGAGGCAGTGTTCCAATATTTGAGGGGCTGCCACAGAGAAGAGGCTGTTTTCCAAAGCACCTGAAGGCCAGACAAGGAAAAATGGATGGAAACTGAACAAGAAGAGATTCAACCTGGAAATAAGCAGAAATTTTCTGACAGTGAGAACAATCAACCAACGGAACAGAAGTTGCTTTCAAAAGTTGTGGGAGCTTCATCACTGGAAGCTTTCAAGAAGAGACTGGACTGCCATCTGTCAGAAATGGTGTCGGTAGGGTCTCCTGCTTGGCTGGGTGTGTGTGGACTAGATGACCTACAAGGTACCTTCCAACTCTGTTAATCTGTTAAACTACCATACATTCACAGTGCTGTCTCAAGTTCAAACAGTAGCTGAATCAGTGGTTGTTCACTAAGGACCACCTATATTCATTTACATTGTTCACACAGGAAACGCTTTTTATCTGCTGAAGAAAATGTCCACATCAACTGTGATGATAGAACACATAGTAGGATGGAATGGAAAGTATTCATTCCCAGAAGATCAAATAGCTCAAATCAAGTTAATTCTTTTCATTGGAATCAAATGCCAACTGACTTTATATTAGCCACTGATACTGGAGGTCTAGGCTCATTCATTTTTCTAGAAGTCCTTTTGCACACCGTGTACTTGTGAAGCAGGACTGAGAAAGGACTTCCGAGGCCATTCAAGACAACTATGGGTGAATTAATAAAATGAGATAGTTACATTTTGGCAATTACGTACATTTCTGATGAAAGACATGTAAGATTGGTCTAGATTATACTAATATACCCCTTCTATTCACATAATACCTAATACTGAAAATTAGGGGAACTTTCTGAATAATTTTTGGGAGTGCATGTGCAATTGAGAAAAAAATATGAATGATGATCCTGCATTCCTGTTACAGTGGAGCAGAACCAAGCTCTAAGGCAGAGTTTCTAAACTTGGTGAACTCGAAGGTATGAGGACTTCAATTCCCAACACGTTCATCTATGGCAGGGGTGTCAAATTTGATTTCATTGAAGGCTGCATCAGGCTTGTGTTTGACCTTGCGGGGGGGGCAGGGTGAATGTGGCCAGCTCAACATCACTTGTATAGGGGGTACCTGTGGTAGCCTGAACACTGCCAGTGAAAACAGGCTCCCATACTCCATTTTTCTCAGCAAGGGCCTCCTCCAACCCTCTGCCAGTGAAAACGGAGTTTGGGAGGGCTGCATGTGGCCCTTGCAAGGTCTGTTTTTGGCTGCAATGGCCTCCTGCAACTCTCTGCCGGTGAAAATGGAGCTCGGGAGGGGCCATGCACAGTCCACCCGAGTTCCATTTTCACTGGTAGAGGCACTGCAGGCAGGTTTTCCACTGTTTCCAGGGTGGCCCCAAGGGCCAGATTTAAGCACCCTGTAGGCCGGATTTGGCCTGAGGGCCTTGTGTTTGTCACCATTGATCTAGGGTCATGCAAGCTGTGGAATTTGAGGGTTTGAAGTCCACACATCTGGAAATGGCAAGGCTGGGAAATGCTACCCTGTTACAACACACACTAGCATATCCACAGACCTGACCTCTAACCCTATTTTACCATTCTCTGCTAAGGGAGGAGTAGGACCATTATAGAACAGTGCGTCCAATTCCCCAAACTCCACAGACTGTCCTAAACCATCCTATGGTTGATTATATTGAAAGTTACCAAGAGATCTAAAAAACTCAGAAGAGGGATCTTCACTTAGCTCCTTTAAAAATCATTCACCACAGCAATTAATGTTGTTTTTGCCCCATGCCCAGGTCTGAATCCTGATGTCCATGTAATCTAATTCTTCTAAGTCACTCCTCAGCTGTCAACTGCATACTGTTTATAGATAGAGATTAACAGAGTTGGAAGGGACTTTGTGGGTCACCTAATCCAATCCCCCACCCAAGCGGGAGACCCTACACCATTTCTGACAGATGGCAGTCCAGTCTCTCCTTGAAAACTTCCAGTGATGAAGCTCCTACAACCTCTGAAGGCAAGCTGTTCCATTGGTTGATTGCTCTCACGGTCAGAAAATTTCTCCTTATTTCCAGGTTGAATCCCTCCTTGTTTTGTTTCCATCCATTATTCCTTGTCTGGCCTTCAGGTGCTTTGGAGTTTCATCAACCTTTCCCCAAAAGTGGAGATTTGGGACTGGGTGATATTGTTCCATATAGCTGGATTAAAGGAGGGAGAGAAAAGGAAGTAAACCAGCCCCATCCAGCTAATCCAGCACCAAGAACAAACCAGAAAGGACATGGATCTAATCCATGGATAGTAGCATCTTATTTACTTTATCTGACTCAACTTCATTCAATTCAAAAGATAGCAAAACAACCATCCATAGTTTGGTAATAATTACTATATGGATTGCAAAAGCAAGCCCACAGGGTCTATTAAAGTTAGTATTAACATTCCAGAGTGCTTTTACAAATGGGCACAAACATTCTTAATTTCCACCTTTCACACAAATAGCAAAACTGGTTTAACAACTCTGACTCTCCAAACTATGTAATGCACACCAATTATATTATTCCCAATACTATTGTTTTCCTGTTCTACATACAGGTAATAGTTCCCTTACAACTACAATTGGTATCAGAATTTCCAGTTGCCAAACCCCAAAATTTTGATCTCATGATTGTTTGTCTACTGCAACAGTTGTGTTAGTACTGTTTGTAACTCACTTTTTTTCCATGCCATTGTGACTTCAAATGTTGGTTAAATGAATGATTCTATGTCTCATTGAAAAAGTAACAGAGATACAAATTTCATTACAGTGACACAATCCTAGACTACTATTATTGCATTGATGCACTGAAGACCCTAGGAATTTTTTCATGATTAAAAGCTGTGCTTAGAGACGTTAGAAGACAATAGATGACATAGTGCCACTTATTTCCTAAGCAGAATCCTAACAACCATTGAATATTCCAATAATCTGAAAAAATATGGTTAGAGATGTAGTTTGGAGTTTATGCAGTGAATCATTTATAATTTTTGAATTATTAGGTATTAAGGTATTATTTTAGATCTCCCAATGGGAAAAATTGTGAGATCTAAATATTGAATGGAACTCAACAGCAGTGAGTACCTAATCAACTCTCACTGATCTAAAATAAAACATCCAAATCAACCCCCCCCCCCCAAAAAAAAAAATCCCAAAGGATCTGAATAAGGATGTGGTTAATCTTTGGACATGAGACTACCATGAAATCCAAGTTTGCAGATTACACAAAATATCCTGGAAAAAGAAAGTGGCAAATGGCTTCCATATTGTTGGGGAAACACTTGATTACTTCTGAGGATGGCTGTTAAAAAAAAGAAAGATTATTTAATGCCAGCTACTGAAAAGGAACAAATGTTCTCACCAAGGCTTCGGAGACTGTAATTACACACACACTTACACACACTCAAACAGTCCCTCAAGTTAAGCACCCATCTTTCATTCCTGTGAAGTGCTGCCAATAGCAGAAGTGACAAAAGCAACCAAAGTACAAAGAGCTTCAAGAATGAATCTGAACTGAACGAACGACTTTGCTTCCTGCAAAGGTTTCATCATCTTTGCCTGTCCTTTTTTGGGGGGGAAGAGCAATCACCTCCCAGCCTTACTCCCAAATCACCCCTTTTATTTCAGCTGCTCTCGCCTTCTAGCAGCTCTGTGAATCTTCTACCTCGGTGCTGCCAGACTCCGAAGGCTCTGGAGGCAGCACCCGACTCCCAGATTGTCCTGGCCCCAGAAGTGCACAGGTAATCCTCATGCTTACAACCACATTTGAGACCAGAATTTTGAGTGTTAAGCAAAGTGGTTGTTAAGTGACACACCCTGGTTTTATAAAAATTTTTGCCAGGACAGTTGAGCGAATCACTGTTGTTAAATGAACCAAACGGTCCTTCAGCAAACCTGGCTTCCCCATTGTTTTTGCTTGTCAGAAGCTGGCTGGGAAAGTTGCAAATTCTGATCTGCAACCATCCAAAACACATGCCATTTGCCAAGCACATGGATTTTGATTATGTGACGCTGGGAGTGCTATGATGGTTGTACATCTGAGTGCCAGTGGTAAGTCTCTTTTTTCAGGATCACTGTAACTTCAAATGGATAAATAGTTGATGGTAAGTTGAGGGCTTCCCTGCATATGTCTCATGAGTTAAATTCAGGAGGAGTGGTGGGTGGAAAAGTTGAAGCCCTCTCCACCAGAAGCACATCAACACATGCTTTAGACTTTAAAAAACAAGGGCCCTCCCCGTCTTCTTCCTATGGATAGTGGTTTTCCTACATCTAAATGACAAATGTCTATGGAGATTCTCAGTCATCCTGGTCATGGTTGTCCCAAAAGTGCCTTTTTTTTTTCAAGAGGCAACTGGGCTTTCTGCTTTTTCTTTAAAGATGTTTCGCTTCTCATCCAAGAAGCTCTGAAAAACTTTAGCTCTGAAAAACTGTCCAACTGCCTCTTGAAAAAAAAAGCCATCTTTGGCAGAGGTGGTATTCAGCAGATTCTGACCAGTTCTGGAGAACTGGTAGCAGAAATTTTGAGTACTTTGGAGAACCGGCAAATGCTACCTCTGACTGGCCCCGCCCTCATCTATTCTCTGCCTCCCATGGAGTCTCAACTGATCGGCTGTGTCTTCTTTTGTTGCCCTGCACAGGAGAACAGAGCTGGAAAGCAGGGAGGGAATGGGGATTTTGCAGTATCCTTTCCTTGCCACGCCCACCAAGCCACACCCACCAAGTCATGCCATGCCCACCAAGCCACACCCACAGAACCAGTAGTAAAAAATTTTTAATCCCACCACTGATCTTTGGAACTAAAAGGAAAAACTCACCTTAGTAATGATCATAACATGGTCTTATGGTTAAACATAATTTGAGATATTAAACTGTGGCTGCTACTCAACAATGGAGAAAGTTTGTTGGGGGAGGGGAAATGATTTTTTTTAATGATTTGCCATACTATCTCCCTCCTTTGAAGTTAAACATTAACTCCTGCTGTCACTAAGAATCTCATCAACAGGATAAGCCATTGTTTATCCTTTTGCTGGTTTTCAGAGGCTGAGAAAAAATGGGTTGCCTGATTATCATCAGTGACTTCTGCTCACTTGTTTTTTGAGAGATCAGGGAGGACCAAACTGCTTTTCTTGACTTCTGGCCCTGCATTTCCCTTGCTCTATATTTTTAAGCTTGTTTCTGTAAAGGAATTAAACATGAACAAATGAACAAGATGAAGAGGCTCTATTCAGCTGAAATATAATTTCCAGGTGTGCCTATGTTCTGTGAAAACCCCAGTAGGACAAATGATGGCTACCATCTATATAAGGCAATAGGATAATTTATTGACTGATTGATTATGTGCCATCAAGCTGATGTCAATTCTTAGTTGTAAAGTTCTATAATCCAAAACTGGAAGATAAGAAATCTTGGTGTCTGAGCACCTCCATCAAAGACTGCCAGTTCAAAAATGTTTCTGCATCCTTGCTATTCCATAACGTTGACTGTCTCTGAGAGCTGAAACAATTTGGTTCTGGCTCAGTTGAAGTCCCAGAAAAACAGTAGGTTATTCTTTAGCTTTTGAAACACTGTGATTCTTTTCCCTTTTGTAAGAATTCCTAGTTTATTATATCTCCAGTGTCTTGGGCTTCAGATTTTCCAAAGAGAAAGGTCGTTTGGTATCCTTTTGGTTGTCCATCATAGAAAATGCTAGGATTTTTCCTTCCTTCCTTCCTTCCTTCCTTCCTTCCTTCCTTCCTTCCTTCCTTCCTTCCTTCCTTCCTTCCTTCCTCCCTCCCTCCCTCCCTCCCTCCCTCCCTCCCTCCCTCTCTTCTTCCTCCTTTCCTTCTTCTCTCCCATCCATCCATCCATCCATCCATCCCTCTTAATAAATCTTACAAAGAATCACCAACCACCCTACCCCAATGCTTGGGATAATAGCCAACTTTGTAATGTCTTTTGGACCGTCATCACAGTGTGAGCTTTACAGATCTCTTGATGGAGACTGTTGCAGAGAGCAGGTGCTGTGACAGAGAAGGCCCTTTCAGAGGTCTTGATAGATGACATTGGTGAATTGAGGGCATAGATGTAGAATGCCTTTGTAGGCATAGGATCACAGAAGTAGAAGTTGCATTTAGACCACAGAGACCAATCACTGGCTCAGTGCAGGAATCCAAATTAGGGTTCCCAACAGATGGTTGCTTAGCCTGCACTTCAACAAATCCAGGGAAGGAAACCCAACCAGCTGTCAGGGTAACTGATTTCATTACTGAACTGCTTTTATTGTTAAGAATATACCTGCGTATTTGCCCAGACATATACACTGACAGACATTTTAGTATTCACTTACACAATGTCCTTCTGTAACTTAAAATCCATTATTCCATGTATTACCCTCTGGACAACAGAAGAGAGGCCTTGATCTTCTGTATGAATTTCCTACTTGA
>NW_020769374.1:4520112-4560375 GCF_900518735.1 Pseudonaja textilis | reverse complement strand
TTCGAATCTTACGCGGGAGAAAACCCGAACAACCAAAGATCCACATATAAATACCCGCGAGAACCTCAGAAAACATATATATATATATATATATATATATATATCTACACAAAAAGTTTACACGAAGAGCACACAAAAAAAATTGAAACCATAAAACTGAGAAACTAAAATATAATATTGAACTGGAGTGCACATTAAAAAGTACAATATAAAGAGACACACAAAATGTTTTACAGAACACAACAAGAATTCAAAAATGAATCCGAAAACTCAAACTGGAACGTGAAATCCAATGCAAGCAAATACAACGATAAGAGCTGAGACAATTATTAACAAAGAAAATGTATGTACACAAAAATCAAAAAAAAGAACATCAACGGCTGCCTTGTGCTTGGTGAGCTGATGCCAATTTCTTGATGTCTGGAACCATTTTTGTTAATCTCATTCTTAAATCACCGTGCTCAGTGATCTTCAACATGTTCCTTGACTTAGAAAGGATCTGTTGGACAGCGCTGAAGCCCCTCTCCACTAAGTAAGTGGAAGGAAAGGCTAAAAGAAGCAACTTAACTTCCTCCCACAATATTGGGTAAGTGTTCCTCATTTTCACCCAAAAAGCTTTGTAGCCATAACTCTGAAAATGTGATTGGGCTTCATAGTTGTATTTCAGATCTGTCAGTGGCTCTTGCAGTTTGGGATGAGGTTGTGCAAAGTCTGCTGTTGAAAGGATTTAGCACCCAAGTTGGCACTTCCAGATTTATCAGATCATAGAATCTGGTTTCCATATCTTCTTTTAGTTGCTTCAAGTGGCAGCAAAAAATGTCCAAATCTTCTGCTTGAAATTGACGTTCATTACCAAGGCTTGGGAACTGATACAGCTCCTGGTGACTCATGTTGCTTGCAAGGAAGTCCAATTTGGAAATAAATGAGCAGATTACTCCTTTGGCCTTAAGAAAATTGATTTTATCTCCTTGAAGCTTTACGTTCACTTCATTCAGCTTGTCAAAAATATCAGCAAGATAAGCTACATCCAGACATCGAAGTTTAAGAGAACTGCTTAGACTTGGATCAATGGATTCAAGAAATTCGAACCCTGTGTCAAAAAGTTCATGGAATCACCGCAAACACTTTCCTTTTGAAAGCCATCTTACTTCGGTGTGCAAAAGGAGACATTCAAACTCCTCATCATTTTCTTCACAAAGCTTGTGAAAAAGTTGGTTGTTCAAAGGCATTTGACTTAATTTTATTCACAGCGTTAATGATGTAATGTATAGACTCATACAAACAGCCACTCAATTTTTTTGAGACAAGGTGCTGTCTATGAATGATGCAATGGACAGTCATAACTCCAGGTACCACCAATTTTAGATGAGCTTGAAATCTGCGATATCATCCAACCATGGATACAGCTCCGTCGATTGCATGTGCCACGTTTCTCAAAGGGATGTTTTTCTCATTAAAAAACTCTTCAACCTTTTTAAATATCAAAGAACCTTTTGTGTCGGTGGCTAAATTGTGAGCAAATAACAGTTCTTCTCCGATCTCTTCATTTCCACTGATAAAACGGACATAAGCCAATGACAAGGCTTCATTTTCACGAATCGTTGACTCATCAATCTGCATCACGAATTCTGTACTTTTCAAGGTGTCAATAAGCCTTTCTTCCACATCAGCCATTTCATCAATTATTTTTGATACGGTGTCATTGCTCAAAGGAATCGATTGCATGACAGTGCTTGCACTGGTCCCCAACATGGTGGCAACAATCTGTTTCACTGCTGGTAAAATCAGCATTTCTCCGATAGTGTGAGGTTTGCCACATTTTGCTATCAACAAAAATACTTCATAGGAACAAATGAGCCCCTTGTCGGCATTGAGTGATGATTTTCCAAATAACTTCTCAACAGTGCTGCAACCCTCAAACTTGGCCTTTAAGGATTGGGAAATGATACTGGTTTGTTGGCTTTATCCGAATGAATTCTTATCAAATGGTCTTTCAGTTGGGAAGGCTTCATCGCTTCATTTGAAAATGTTTTCTCACAAAGAAGACAAAACGGAAGCTCTACATTGGAAGGAGATGGAATGAATCCCAATTTTAGGTATTTCATCGATATTGGCGACACTTCCTCTTCTCGGCCATGTTGAGAGGTCTTCAAAATGAAAGGCACTAACTGCAAATTAAATTTTCAACTGCACTGGAACACTATAAAACACACGTGGACGTCGATAAACCTAGTTTCAACAGTTATGTTGACATCACAGGGGACAGCCACTCAGCATGCAATGTTTCAAAAGAAGCGCTCACCCCTCCATCCCTGCCCATTCTGGCCAATGGTGCGCCACTGTATGGGTAGAGTGATAGAGGCTGCTGCGCAATGTGTATGAAGATGAGCAACGTGCATTCACATATGTACGGCATTCTGTACTGAAGCTAGCTGAAGGAACATTTTAAAACACAGTTCAATCCATTAATAGCAAGCAATCTGATGTTTTTGTATGACATATACAGCGGTTCACTGTATGAAAAAAGTCTCAAAAATGTCCCCCAAACTTCTTGCTCCATTGCCCCCATATCACCCCCTTCTGTTCCTTTGCCCCCATGTCACCCCTTTTTATTCCATCGGCCCCCTGAAAAACAAAATTGCCCCTTGGGGGGCAATATCGCCAGGTTAAGAACCACTGCCCTAAATGGTGCATACAATGTCTCTTGGTTTTCTATTGAAAGCAGTGCTATTTGTATGGATACTGCAGGAAGGAGGGGTTACACATTGGCAGAGAATGTGCTTATTCTACACAATCACTGGGAAAGAGTGTGTGTGTGGGGGGGAAACAGCAATAAAGAGGCAAGAGCTGATGTTGGTAATCATTTCTGAAAGCTTGTGCAAAGCAGTAGTTGCTTGCTTGAATTGATCAAGTATTAGATCATTTGTATCAGGGCTTGCAGTTTTGGGGGAAAAAAAACCAGGGCATTTTTCTGTGCTTAGTATGGAAAAGGTGAAATCGTCACAGACTGTGGTTTGGATGCAGCTGCTTTCTGCACTCCTTTAAGATTTTACAAAGGGCTGCATTTCAGACAGATTTCTCACTAAAATGACTACCAGCAAATCCAAACAAGAATAAGCAGTCCAATAAATGTGAACTTAGAAATAGATCAAGCAGGATTAGTTTTGCTGCTTAGATTAGTCCAAGCCAAGAAGTCATGTTCATTGGATCTGATCCACTCTTCTCACTTCCTAAGGCTTACTCTAAGCAGTATGGAACACGATCTGCATATATAAGGTCCTGTTTGACCCTTTGTAACCCATCATAGCAAGGGTGAAAGGCATGACTGGTATGAGTATAATTGGCTCAGTAAGCTGTTGTAATGTGAGAATTGTTAAAGCAGTTGCCTGATGTCATATGAATCTGGGCAGAGATATGTCACAGAGTTTATACGGATAATTAGTTTTTGTCCTCTGATACTACAGATTGGCCGAGTAATTTTGATGTCAACAATATGGAATTGAGGGGACTGGAGATTACAAAATCGAAAAGCAGCTTAAACCATCTGTTTATTACCCATAAATTGAAGAGGGGAGGGCTAAAGAAAAGGACATGTTGGTAGAGCAAAGAGAAAACACAAGTCAGTTGAAAGCAAAATGCATATATATATCTTGGAGAAAATAAAGCTTTGCTTGCTGGCTTTACTTCCTCTTACATTTAGCGTGATATATCCAGAAAGCTAAAACCTACAAAAAATGCACAAAGTAGAGTTCCCATATACACATTTTATATTTACAACAGAGAGGTGAAGTTTAGCATAAATTGGTTGTAAAATAGACTTTGCACCAATGTTATGCTGGGTGGGATTGGCAGTTACAACTTTTATCCACTTCCATGTCTTGTCCATGTCTTAAGAACATTCAGTGTGGTAGCTGATTTATATAAATGAACTTGAAGTGCTTACAGGATCCTCTTCTCTGATTAACATCTCCTAGAAAAACTTGCTGGACTTTCTCCATTTCTGTGAGGTGAGGATCTGGAGGCTCACCAGGGCAGTTCTTTAGAGCAGCCTCCCCCCAGAAATTTGATCAGCTTCATCTGTTGGTCTCTGCTAAAAGCTGACTTATTTCAGAGAATCTTTGAGTACAAATTGATCCTATCAACTGATTTATGTATGGTTGAGAACAGTGGCAGGATTCAAATAATTTAATGACCAGTTCACCCAGGGTCAAGTTGGCTCTCATGAGAGGTGTGGCCCATCTCCATCTTCCAGTTCCACCACACATGTGGGACAAGCCTCCCACAATGGCCAACCTGTCCCTGGCTGAACCTGTTGTTAAATTACCCAGCCCCACACTATCAAAGTGGATCCTGGGCACTGCATTGCAATGGAGTAATGAGAAACAGAGTGGCCGGAACAAGGGATGGAGGAGGAACAGGGAGAAGAAAGAGGGAAAACGGACTTCTCCTTTCTTCATCTGGCTGCTCCATTAACCATTTCTCCATTGCAGCACAGCACAGCACCCAGGATTCACTTTGACAGCAGGAGTGATGGTGGTAATTTAACAACTGGTTCACCTGAACTGGTGCAAAGCAATAGCAACGTTTTGGCAGAATCTCATCTGCCATCAGAAGCCTGATGATGGCAGATGAGATTCTGCCAAAACGTTGCTACAACTTTAAAAACACAACTACAATGACGTGGGAAAATACCCGAACAAAGCTGAATGCCATACATGTAAGTACCCGCAAAAACTTAAGAAAACATATATGTATATGTATATATACAATGACTGAATGATAATTTGGAATGCTAATTCCTGAAGTCTATGCAGAAGGAGACAATGCAAGAGAAATACATAAATCCCTTTCTATATAATGCCTGCTACCAATGGCAATTGTTTATGAATTTTGGACATTACATCTGTGGATCTGTCTACATTAAATTGTGAAGACCACTCTGAGCAACTTGTATAGCAATTTGTATGATACAAAACAATTGCCAAAATGCACCCTAGCTTCGAATGAGGTGGGTTGCAGTTCATCCCATAACAAAAGCGTTCATTATTCTTTAAAGTATGAAAGGCCGTTTTATTTGTGCTGCACAATAGAGAAGCATGTTCAACACATGTCGGTTGGGTTTCCAGGAACTGTAGAATTTTGCGTCCCCAAATAGGTACTTCCTTGTACCATTTTTTTTTCACTCGAAAGTTTAAGAACAAAAGTATAAATCAAATGCATCCACAATCAGCATTTTTAGCATCCAGTGCATGTTCTTTACTGAAAACAAAATTAAATAGTTGCAATAAAAAAGTAGATGTGAAGCAACTAAGCCACAATTTCTGTGTTTGTACTATTTAAAAATTTATTGCTGGCTAGGCGGGTGAAATTTATTGCTGGCTAGGCGGGTGAAAATTGCAAGCTGGCAATTTTGCAACCAGGTGCTTTTGCCATGTGTTACAGTCATTTTGTGGTGTCCTGAATGAAGGATGGGAGGAAATACATTTTAAACTATTCCTGAAGCTTGACATCATAAACATACTAGACTGTGAAGAGCAAGAGCAAAACACCCCTAAACTTTTTGTTAGTGTGCATCTCACACAAAAGATACAAGAAAAAAAATGGCAACCTCTCTATCCACTAGGCATCTACTAAAGGGAAACCTTCAAACTACAGGTAGGTAGAAGACAAGGGTGAACAGGGCAAACTTTTATACTTTTGCATCAGCTGCCTTTACCTGGGCTTTTGTACATGTACAGGTGTGAAAAAAGTTGAAACAAGCCAGTTAAGTCCCAGTTGTATTTTGAATTTGTATTTGAAGTTTGAATTAATAGGGAGTAGTTCTGACTTTTGTCTCCTCATCCCCACAAAAACTGACTGGCCAATTTAAAAGAGGATCTGAGAAGCTGTTAAGTCATCTTTCCTCTTTGAAGATCCATGAATAGAATATTATTCCAAAAAAAGATTGGGATCTGGAAAACAAGGGTAGGGGGAATACCAATGGGAAAAAAAAAACCTGTTCAGAAGTTCTGCCGAACTTCATCATTGCAAACAGAAGGAGAACTTGTTTGTGTGATGTTGTACAATATCAAAGCTCAATTTGAAGTTTATCAGCTCCCAGATAACAGCATTTGGACACACACCAGTTTGGAGTGATGCTAAAAGCCTCCCAGAATATATATGCATGCCTATTTCTAGCTCACACAGGATGGATGGCACTGTATATAGAAATGTTAGCAATGCTGTAACTCAAAATCTTCATGGGGCAAGAAAGAGCTATCCTAGTCAATAAAACTGAAGAGCTAGAAGAGGCATTAGAACAGAGTGCCTCTCAGTATTCTTCTCATTTATTTTAGCACTTTGATATAGGAGGTCTTGGAGATCTTGAGCATTTAACCCTAAGAACTCCTCTGGGCATGTTTCTGGTCGAGTGTCCATCAAATGTGACCTGGAGGTATGCTGCTATAGACAAAAGTCATTTATGTGAAGAAGTTGAAGCATTGCTTCTGGTCAGAAGAGTCTATAAGCAGGGGTGTCAAACTCACATCATCATGGCATCATCACGATGACATATTGTGACTTTTTCCCCCTTTGCTAAACCAGTGGGTGATGCACTTGGCCAGTGGACCACGAGTTTGACAGCCATGGTCTACTCTATATAGCTTCTAGAAATGCTCAGTTGAAAGGCTAAGGGACAGAATTAGGTAATACTGTCATATGCAAGTTTAAATTATATGCTACAGTTTGAGGAACCAGAATGCTGTGATTGGACAGTAGGGCAACATATATGTGCAACAACTTTATGATGGTTGCTAAAACCATCTTTAGAAAAATATCTAAATAGATACGTCAAAATTTTGTTTCAATTGAAAAAAAAAATCATTGCCTTTTGGATTTTAGTTTTCTTAGGCCAGAATGCTGCCATTCTTTAAAATTAGGGTGAGTTCTAGACTGTGTTCTAGAATCTAGACAGTCTATAGATATTCAGAAATATTTATGTGTATGTATGGTCTTTGACTGTAATAATAAATATTTGGTGATTTTGATATCTATGTGTATGTGTATCTGCATGTGCATATATAGAGATATGCAAACATGCATGTGTATATATAGATGTATAAACATGATCCAGTCATAGCTGATCTTTAATATGATTATAATAAAATACAATTACAGCTTTTAGCCCAGTGACAAACCCTCAGTCCCTGATTTTCCCACAGCCTAAAGGCAAATTAATGGCCAGAGATTGTGTATGTGTGTCATTGCTATAGCCTCAGGTGGCCAATACCACTGACCCCTACACTTACCTTGGGATGATTTGCGACATATTGACTTCTTGGCTTGGCTTGCACCAACAGAAGTGGAACAATACAATTTCTGGAATGGAGAAAGGAGACAGACAGAAACTGCTTTGTGTTGGGCTAGAGATAAGTTGTTCTGACCCAGGCTTTGCGAGCAGTGAGCACTTACAACCCCCTTTTAAAATCAGGGCAGGAACAGTTTTTATTCACATGAGAACTCAAGATAAAAAAAACTCCTTCAATGATTAAGCCAAGCAGAAACAGTCCCTGTTCACCCTGGCTCGGGCAACTACATATTATTTCCCAGCAGGGAGACTCAGTTGGCACCTCAAATACAGAGCAATTCATTTTGACAAACCTGGTTCTGGCAAAGGAATCTGACTTGATTGATGTACACTGGAAAATGAACAGTTGTCTGAGACAACAGGCCATTCCCAAACCTCTACTATTTATTTCCCAGCCAGGGAGGGGCTGGCTAGCTTCTACAAACCTCTTTTCCCTGAGAGCTGGCTTATTGCTTTCCGTTGCTCTCCTCTCCTCTCTACACATACACGCATCCGGGTTGGGCCCCATCAATTCCTCTCTCTCACTCAGCTCAGGCCCTGAAGACAGCTGCCTCTCCACCTGGGGGTGGACAGAAGGCCCCAGCTCTCCATCTGCCTCTGATTCTGCTTCATCACCAGAGCCTTCCAAAGGCTCAGAAGCCAGTCCAGGCTCCCTCTCTCCATCCTCCTCACCTGACTCTGCTGCGAGCTCTGCTGGTAGCCGATGGGCCACAACAAAAGTTGAGGATGGTGTCTTAAAGAAGTGAGATGTTGTCACATCTTTAACTTGCTGTTTATAGGGCAACTTTGTGCTGGGACAAAGGAACAAAAGATCCATGGAAATGACCTATGCCTTGACAACATACAGGGGGATGCAGAATAGCCTGTGTCAAAGTCTTTAACCAAGTCTCACAGTACACCATGCAAGACATACTGTAATCAGGGAAGGTAAAGTGAAATCTAAAGTAATTGAATAGGACGTCCTTAGTTAACAAACACCCATAAAGCAGCTGTTCAAAATTCTGACAATTCTGAGTAAGCAGCATTTCTGACCATCCTTGAATTCCAAACTTGCAAACTATGGTGTTAAAATAAACATAGTCAATAATGCTTCTAGACTTAAGTCAAACCGACAGAACAAAAGATAGATGAGCTGTAAAACCTTAGGTTTGGTAGAGGTGGCACAAATGGTTTGCTTTTTTTTGCACCACCCAAATGTCTTGCATCTTCTTAATGTATTGTTGAAAGATAGTGTGAATTTTCAAGAATAACTTCTGGAAAATAACATAACTGCGTAAATGTAGCATAAATGCCACTGCTTCTTTGGCACAAGAAAAATATAATCTGGATCTTGGCAGAACTGTTGGATGGATATATTTTTTTCTTTCTTATCCCATCATCAGGCTTTTAAAACTTGTAGCATGTATTTTATAGTTGCTCTTACTTTATATTCTCTAATGAAATGAATGAGAAATGATGAATACAATTTTACTATCCCGTGAGATACTGCATAGACACCTCTTATACACAACTCAGCAAGCCAAATATAGTTTTTATGATTTTGATTATATTTAACCAGGCATTTTCTAAGCCTTAGTTTATAGTTCACTGACAATGAGTAAACCAACTCTCCAAAAATAGCTTTTTTAAAAAAATTAAATAAACCATAAACCTTGTGCACCTCTAGCAAATCCAATCTTCACATATTCCACAATCAAGATGTAATAATTGTATCTTTCCTTATTCCCACCTGAAGTGAGAGAGTCATCTTTATTTTCTTCTTCCAACTTGATGTCCATATTAAGAACATCTCCCCCTCCCAAGTAGTTACTAAGTGCTAACAGTACATGGGTATTTAGGAAGAAGCAAAACACACAAAAAAGTGGAGATAATGCACAAACTCTATGCAGCCTTTAAAAAAATGAATGTGGGTCAGGTTAGCATAAACTCATTTTTTGAGAAATTTCACTGATGTTAGTGCCACCTCTTTTAATGTACGTCGGTTTAGAATGTAAAGCTTTAAAAGATACAAGCAAGCAACCTGCAAAACCATGGAAGTTTAACGCGGATTTTGGTGTGAGCTACAGCTGGCATGTTTTGTTTTTTTTCAGGCTTGTTGTGTGGCAATGTTTTTTCATATTAGTTTTCCTTCATTTTACGCAAATTGCAAACAAAACCTGAGATTGCTTTGTGTGTGTGTGTGTGTGTGTGTGTGTGTGTCTGTGTCTGTGTGTGGCTTATTGTGTGTCTTTAATTGCATAATCATTATTCATGATATTCAAAGAGCTTTATAGGTTTTTCAATTTTTGAAAACAGAAGAATGGAGATTACCGCCTGCTTCACTGGGTCACCAAGACCAGCCCTGTGCAAGGGAATAGCTATTTTTGCCTCATAATTAGAGTTGACAGGTACATGACCCATGTGTGTGTGAGTTCCCAGAGGAGAAAGCATGGTGGAGGTTAGTTCATTTACATGCCGTCTTCACTTTTGAACACATATAGGATATTCCGCCACTCCTCCTTTTCACCTTACAAACCAAACAGCCTTTTTTTTTTTTTTTGCCTGCAGCGTAAAAAAGCACAGCAAGGTTAATATGGAAACGTAGGTTAAAAATGTTACATGTCAGGAGGAAAGGACAGGAATGAGAAGGAGACAATGAGCTTCAGGGGCAATTGAACACTGAATTTCCCATTGTATCGCAATTATAGAAACAAATGTACTGTGATAAGCCATGATTTAGAAATGTGTTCCTAATTATGGCACTTCATCAAAAAGGACCATCTTGAAAAAGTACAATATTTAAAGGCATACAAAGCCCATTCAAGTAAAGCTGGTCCCTGAATGTAGCCAGTACATTTACGTAAATATCTCTTTTTTGTTTTATCTCAGAAAGGCAAACGCAATGTAGCTTTCTCTCATGGATTCAAGCAGCTGAACAATGTTATTTAAAAAGTTGGACATGGAGAGCGTTAACAAAAATACTGGAAAAGATGCCCAGTGCAGAACACACACAACACACTTGGCCACACTTACCCAGGGTAAAGGATTTAGGAGCTGGCACATTTACATCCTAACAACTCTCTGCCTGCTCACCTCAGGAGCCTATCCAGATGAAGTGAGAAGTGAAACTATTTTGCACGATCACCGAACCAGTAGTGGAACAGGTAGGATCCCAGTGCTGCATATTTGTGTTTCCCCAATCAACTTGCTCAGATTGTAAAAGCTACTTGGATCAGCAGGGAAACATTTTGAACTCACGAGAACTGAACCCCAATTGCCACGACCCAACATCCAGACAATTCTACCTGGATAACTGAGAATCTTCACTGATGTCTTAAATCGGGGGGCCCTAACCCCTCGTCTGTGGACTGGCACCAGACCACAGCATACCAGAAATCAGGCCATACAAACAATCGCGGGGTGCAGGAAGCATGCCAAACCATGGCCCCTCCGGTGTGTGGAAAAACCTCTCCTCAGAACCAGTCTGCGGTGCCCAAAAGGTGGGAGTCCGCTGTCTTAAACAAAACATTTTAGGAATAATGAAGCACTTGTGACATTTACACAATATAACATCTAGTCCTTAACGAGCAGATTCGGGATCAAAATTTTCATTGCTAAGCAAGGCAATTAAGTGAGTCCAGCCCAAATTTTATACGTTTTTTTTTTACCTTGGATGTTACCCTACTGACTTTGCTTAATGGAAGCTGGCAGGAAATGGTGACCACATAACCCTAGGGCAGAGGTCTCCAAACTTGGCAACTTTAAGACTTGTGGACTTCAACTCCCAGAATTCTCCAGGCAGCATGTAAGTTTGGGGACCCCTGCCCTAGGGTACTGCAACCATCATAAATACGTGCCAGAGTGCAAAGATTGTCTTTTGTTACTCACACATCAGCTTCCTATCTCTGTGCATGCAAGGGGCTTTTGCCATATTATTGTGTATGTTGATTCTGTGCTTTTATTAAATTCTGTTTTAAGTATAAATCAGTAATCTACTGAGAGTAGTTTTTGGAGTTAATATAAAAAATAAAGTATAATACACTAATACCAACTAAGAAGAGCCGGTAGCGGAAATGTTGTTTAGCTTGGAGAACCAGCAAATATCACTTCTGACTGGAAATTTTATAATATCTTTCCCCTGCCACGCCCACCAAGCCAAATCCATAGAACTGGTAGTAAAAAAAAATTGAATCCCACCACTGCTCTATTGGTAGCTGAACTGTGCTTCACTTATTTCTCCTTTGTTCCAATTCCATCCCTCATAAAATCAGCGGTCTTTCAGCTTTTATACAGGACCTCAAAAGGCGGCTGATAAACATGCACAGAGGAGGCAAGAGAGAGAAGTGATTAAATAAGCGCTGCGGTGTTGCGATACAGGTAGTCATCAATTATAGCAATAGCCTGTAGATTTATATACCATTCACAGCCTCTCTAAGTGGTTTACAGGGTGAACATATTACCCCTAAGAATCTGGGCCCTCATTTTACTGACCTTGGAAAGGATGGAAGGCTGAGTCAACCTTGAACTGGTCAGGATCGAACTCCTGGCAGTGGGCAGAGTCAGCCTGCACTACTGCATTCCAGCTCTTTATAACAACCAGAATTGGAACCAGAATTTCCACTGCTAAGCAAGAGAATTGTTAAATGAGTCACGTCTGATTTTATGACTGTTTATGCCACAGTTGTGAAGATAATCATTACAGTTATTAAGCAAATCACATGGCCATCAAGCAAATCGGGCTGCTGACCCCATTGATTTTGCTTGTTGTAAGATATCTGGCAATTGGCAATCACATGATTCCCCAGGATGCTGTAAGCATCTTAAACACCTACTGGGTGCCAAGCAACCAATGTTGACTCCATGACCATGGGGATACTGTAAGTGATGGCTGTAAGTGCAAAGACCAGTCATAAATATTTCTTCAGTACCATTTCTTTGGTCACTAATAAACGGTTGTAAGTCTAGACTACTTGTACAAGCTCTGTCCGTTCCAGAGGTGCACTGTGAATAGTGTAAGTTTGCAGCTATCTTGCACCCCAAAGCCACATTGACTGATGGTGCTATCTTTCACCAATGCAAAGATTTGCATTTTTGGTATGATTCAGAAGGAAGGGTGATGATAGCACCTCCGAAGCTTTGGTCTCCAGGCCAGGGGCTTAGCCCACAGGCGTCCAACCTAGGCAACTGTAAGACTTGTGGAATTCAAACACCCAGATTCCACACCCATCTGGGGAGCCCCGGCCTGGATATTGAAGTCCACAAGCCTTAATGTTGCCAAGATTGGGCATCTCTGCCGTAGCCTAAAGCTGATCCCAAATGCAATGATGCATGTCTATACATTTGGGGTGTAGCCTGCATTACAACGGATTCTGCCAACAAAATGCTTTACGGCTGATTATTGTCAGTAAATGCGATATAAATCCCCTTAAACAATACATCAGGTGTTGGACCTGACCTTCCTTTGTTTTCTGGCATAAACTGACCAGGAAAATAGTTGCTTTTAGTTATTGACATCTTGAACCATGAAATTGTCCAATAGCTACTTTGTACCAGTGGTGGGATTCAAAATTTTTTACTACCAGTTCTGTGGGCTTGTGGGGGGAAGAATACTGTAAAATCTCCATTCTCTCCCCACCTTACTAACCTGCTTTCCAGCTCCATTCTCCTGTGCAGGGCACAGCGAACAGATGAGGGCGGGGCCAGTCAGAGGAGGTATTTGCCGGTTCTCCAAACTACTCAAAATTTCTGCTACCGGTTCTCCAGAACAGGTCAGAACCTACTGAATACCACCTCTGCTTTGTACTCCGTGAAGCCTTCTCTTTGCAACATTTGAGATAATTTTCTAAAGGCTTTGAAATGTTGAATAAACTCTTCTGTCTTTAATATATAAAACTGCTCAGTACAGGAAAACAATGTTCTGACTCAGTCTGTTGGCTGGTGAAATGTTTTGCTAATACTTTGGAAAAATGTGCAGAATGATGAATTAGCTTGTAGATGCTACTTATTTTTCTTATACAGTTGACATTTCGACGGCATTTTGCACAGGGTTGTGCAAGGTTCTCGCTGTCTGATCACCTTGCAGCTGTAAATGCTTTTTGCAAATCCTGCAGAGACGCACACAGTGAATTTATATACTTGATTCATTATCTCAGCACCTGCTGGAAACCATGGATTTCCTCAGGGGCTTTGTGTGTGTGTGTGTGTTGTGTATCCAGAAAGTTAAGAACTGTGACTGTGCAATTGAAGCCCTTCACCTTTTATGTGTGATCGATTGATTAGGTGCCATCAAGCCATTTTCAGCTCCTAGTGACCACATAGATTTATTCTTCAATGATCTTTCCCTAATCTGTTCTTTCAAATCTCCCAGCGATGCATTCATCACCAGTGTAACTGAGTCCATCCACCTCGCCGCTGATCATCCTCTTCTCTTTTCTTCAGCCTTTTCCCAGCACCTTTTCCCAGAGAGCTGGGTCTTCATATCATGTGTGTGAAATAGGATAATTTGAGACTGGCCATTTGTGCCTAGAAATGACAATTCTGGGCTGGTTTGTATGATGATCCATCGGTTTATTTATTTGCTTACTAAATTTACAAAAGTTATCATCTTGCTGTCCAAGACAACAATATAGTAAAAAAATAGAGAAATGAAAACAATTACATATTTAAAATAGATTAAAATTGCAAAAGATTAAATACAGATTAACAACTATGAATTTGAAACAGACCATTGATGGTGGTGGCGCTTTCTCTGTTACTGCACCAACCACCTCCAGCTTACCTCTTCATTGGGCCCCACACCAACCCACACAGCCAGGTATCAAGGCTTTTCCTAAAGACCAGATCTCACTTACTCCCTACTCAAACAGGAAACCCTATACCACTTCTGATTGTCCAATCTCTTCTTAAAAACCTTTGTTGTTGAAATGCCCACAACTTCTGGAGGCAAGTTGTTCCACTGGTTAATTGTTCAAAAGGTGGGGGCCATAGCAAGAGAGGTTCTTCTTCTAGACCACACCAATTGAAATTCTATGACTATTGGGGCCTGCAACAGATCCTTTCTACCATAACAACTGCGGCGGTTGAGTCACATTGGGGAAACACAGTTCCTCAGATATCCTATGCCATAAAGAAGTGGTGGCTAATCTTTTTGGGCTCTTGTGCCAAAAATTGTGTGCACACTTGCGCTCATGCGCTCATGTGCCAGCACCAGGAGGGCAATGCACATGACCCCTATCCCCTGTGCATGCACACACGATTGCCCCCCACCGCTGGCCCCTTACTTGCACTGCACCTCCCAGCTGATTTTCGGCCCATTTGAGGCCTTTTTCAGCATGCCAGAGGCTTGAAGGAAGCCTCTGCAGGCTTTGCAGGCTGAAAAATGGGCCTGTTTCTTCACTTCCGGTATTTCTGGAAATACAGGAAGTGATGAAATGGGCCCATTTTTCATCCTACAAAGCCTGCAGAAGCTTCCTTCAGCTAGGACGCGCACACATGCGCAGTGAAGTAAGTTTACCTGGGGCTCGCGTGCCCTTACAAATGGCTCTGCATGCCATAGGTTTGCCATCACAATAATAAAGGCTTTAAAAGTGATGGCCAATCTTAAATCAAACCTGGAAGCAGATTCACAATCAGTAAAACTCATGGTGTTCCAGGGGACTTCAACACCAAAGTTGATACCAAAAGTGGTGGAACTTCAGTGATGTCACTGCAGTTTTGACTTTTGTGAGTCCTCTTTGGGGACAAACCCAAACGGAGTCCTCACTTCTAGATTTCAACTTAAGTAAAAATGTCATTGACAAAATGTCATTAGAAAGTTCATTCCTTTACTTGCAAAATGTAAAGCAAGTCACTTTCTTTGTATGATTCCTAGTTAATTAATGGATGGGAATAGATATTTTACTGTAGCATAGACTTTTGATTCTTCATGCACAGATGGGCTTTTCATCCAGATTTCTACATTCTGCAAAAGCAATTCAAAGCAGTGGGTGCAGCATTTTAATCTTACTGCAGAAAAAGATATAGGAAATAGCAATGGCAAAAAGCGAAAACAAACATTAAGATATCTCAATATTAAGATAATTTTATGGCTCGAAGAAACTCTTGATGAAATGCGCTCTAGTCTGTGAATCCCAGCAGCCTGGAGGCTGCGAGTTCTAGTCTTGCCTTAGTGGGTGACTCTGGGCCAGCCACACTGCCCAAGGCCAATTCACCCCATGGGGCTGTTATTGTGGGGAAAATAGGACGAGGAAGGAGGTTTAGGTATGTTAGCTGCCTTGACTTATTTATAAAAATAATAAGGATGGGATATAAATAAATAATAAATAAATAGCTTCTCCTGTCCTTTTTATAGTGCTGTAGGATATTTTTCCCTTTGAAGAAGTTATGTTAAAAAGGGTCATGTATTGCATGCATGCAAATAGGGGAAAATGATGAAGCATATCAGAACAGGAACAAAATCTAGAGTCTCTATGGGCACATCCAAGGGAAGACGGGCAGCTGATTACGCTGAACTTTGAACTTCTGGCCTTCTAGGGGGAGGAGCCTTCTAATGCTGTTCTTTTTTTTTCAGCAATTGCCCCCCCACCCCACCCCCAGGGTCTCTGGCCATTTCACAAATGGGGGAGGAAGAGTCCATTGAAACTGCTTTACTGCCTCCTCTGTCAAGTTTCCATGCAAATTCAGATTTCAAAAAAGCCATGCAAGAAGAGGAGGATGACTACAAAGAAGCCACAGAAATAGTGTGTGTTTGTGTGTGTGTGTGTGTGTGTGTAGGTGAAAAAGAGGCAGAGTCTGGGGTCGGTGTCAAGAGAGGACTCGGCCTAGAATCATTAAGTGTCCATACATGCTTCAAGTCCATCCCCCTTTGAATCCCATTAACTCTTATCAAGCACCAATGTAGTGCTGATGTAGTGCTAGTCCGTTGGTGGACTAGGTTCTTGTTTGTAGGCCTGAGCAATACATTTTTTGAAGTTAATTCTTCTGGATTAACAGTAATTTTTCAAAAATTAAAGTTGACATTCTTTCATACCTTTCCTAAACTACTAAGTGAGACAGCTAGTATTTCAAATAGATCTATAGAACGGAAATCCTTCAAATCTCTATGAATTAATATTATTTAAACATCAACCATTTAATAATAATTTCATTCCAATATTGAAGAGAGAGAGAGAGAGGGAGGGAGGGAGGGAGGGAGAGAAGGAGGGAGAGGGAGGGGCAGCTTTGCAACACAACTAATTTTGAAGGAGGCCTTCACCTCTGTGGGAATTCTATTGGCTGCATGACTTCATCCATCCAGGTTCAAAGGTCACCAGCTGTCAGTTGTCACTGATCAGAGTGAAGATGTTTTCGAAGATGTAAATAGATCTTCAGAAAAGTTGCTCTAAAGAGTTTCTCAATGTTTTTTTCTTGCTTGGGGAGGAAGGAGACAGGCTATACAAGACATCCATGATTCAAAGTTCAAAGTTATCCAAAGGGAGCAACATACCTAGTCACTATGTACAGCAAGGGGAAAAAAAAGTTTTCCTATTGGTCTCCAAAAAACATTGTGGTAAGAAGACCCTTTTCCCTGGAATGGGAAAACCAGTTTGTATGAAAGCTGAAACAGCCAGTATTCTTTGCCTAACCTTCCTGCAGATTTTTGTCCTATTTGTTTACTAAATATACAATGCCATTAAAAGCTTATATTCTTCTTTGCATTATCTTAGCAATACAAATTCCACTGAAAAGGTGCTTTACTGTGATTGGGTCTTCTTAACATGACTAATTAATTCATCTAGCACTGTAGTTCTATTGCCAGATAAAGTATAATAGCCATACTTCTTAGATTTTTGTCTGCCTTTTCACCAGCCTGATTTTTTTTAAAAAAAACCAATGAATTAATATAAGGCATGACATCCTTATTATAAAAATAAGAGAGAGCTTAATGATTCTTCTTAATAAAAGCCAACAAAATTGAAGATGGAAAACATAAAAGTTTATATGAGAATCTCTGTAATCATTAAACTAGGTACAGTGTCTGTATAATTTTGATCCTGATTGAAACACAATCAATATGTAACAATGTAAGTAATATTTAATGAACATCAAAGGATTTTGAAGGGAACAGTGACACAAGTGGAATTTAAACAAAGAGAAAATAACAGCATCATTTCTATTCTATTAAGCTGTCCTATTATGAATACTTAGATATTCAAGGAAAATGTTGTAAGTTTTGGAATATAATTATTTGAGGACATTCAGTCCTCAGTTATAAAAACATTAGAGTCATATAAACATAAGTATTGTGTCTGCACAAAGTGTCCTGTTAGGTTTATTATGAACAATGGATTAACAGAAGCAATTAGGAATTGGAAAAAGTTTTAGCTAAGAAAAAACTGTAGCAATATTATTGTAAACTTTCAGAGTTATTTCTGTACAGCTAAAGGTTGTCCACAGGAGAGATAAAAATCCAGATGGTGGCCACATCAGTGCAATCTAAGACCTCTCCTCATATTAGAACTTTGATTACTGGACAGAATCACCATATTTTGAGTTTACCTGGACACCTCTGCATCCAACTAATTTATACTTTTACCTTTATTGTTGCCTTGGTAAATGTGTCCACATTTTTCCTCTTAGCTTTATAAGTAGATGGGTAATAATTATAACTGAGCCATCTTAACTAAACTTAGTGAAAGACTTAAACCGGTGCTCTTAATCTGATATTGTACAGAAGAAGATTACAGAATCAAATTTCCTAGAATTGTTCCTTCTGTTCCAGTTCTTCTCACAAAACCTAAAGTGTACTTACCTGTTCTCTTTTTTTTTCCCCCAATCAGATCTAAGCTTTTAAAAACTTAAACCAATGCCATTTGTAAACACACTGAGAACACATTTATTGCAAAAATGTTTTGAGTGATACTACTTCTATTACATCATAATAAGTTAGTTTTAAATTAAGTTACTTTCCATTCATTGATAAAATGAGCTGGGTGCATTGCTATTCTATCTTTCCTGTTGCTGTGAAGAGAAAAGGCATTTTCCTTACAGATTTTCTAATCAGCAGAAACAAACATAATAAATAAATGCAATAGACTCCAGTGAAGATGACAATAGGGACAGTAGCAAAAAAAAAAAAAAAAACAATAGGAACCAGGCTTATAAGATTTAGTGTGATGCAATGCAGGGCAAAATCTTTGGACTGAAAAAAAAAAAACCATTGGTGAAGTCCAGCTGACACACGAACCAAATAAGATCCATCTACCAAACTCAAGGTCAATGTATTTTCTTCACTTCTTGTAAAACTTCCTTTTCCAGAGAGGCGGCACTATAGATTCTATCCCGCTTTGCATATGCTGAGATCTATATCTTAAATTCTAACAAAGGCAGCTCTTTTAACAAGTACACCCAGGTTTGCTAAAACCTAGATACTGAACCAGAGCAGGTTAATTTGGAGCAGACTTTTGCTCCCTGAAGTTGGGCAAAACAGATTTTGAACTTACTTCATATCAGCTTGAATATTCTTCTGGTTTTGGGGATTGCCAGGATGGGGAATAGAGAAATGTGAACTTCAGGTAGTCCTTGACTTACAGCAGTTCATTTAGTGACCGTTTAAAGTTACAACAGCACTGCAAAATATGACTTATGACCGCTTTGCATAGTTACAACCTTTGCAGCACCCCCATGACCATGTAATTAAAATTCAGATGTTTGGCCACTGACATGATATATAAGTGTTCCAAGGTCACATGATCTCCATTTGCAACCTTTTGACAAGCAAAACCAATAGGAATCCAGATTTACTTAACAAATGGGTTGCTAACTTATCAGCTGTAGTGATTCACTTAACAACTGTGACAAGAAAGGTCATAAAATGGGGCAAAACCCACTTTACAACTGTCTCATTTAACAAGAGAAATTTTGGACTCCATTGTGGTCATAAGTCAAGGACTACCTGTATAAGATTTTAGGAACTGGCAAATTTCCCCCCAGATCAGAATGATCTTTGCATTCAAGGTACCATTGTTCATTCCAGTCACGGTGTCTTGAAAGCGGTGAGATTTTGGAGCGTGCAAATATCCTGTTTGATCTATGTAGTCCTACCTTATTGTTTCAATCTCTTGTACTTGTGATTGACAGTTATTTGGTTTAATAATTTGGCCAGCCTGTTTTCCTTTAGAATATTATGTGATCTAATTTAGAAATTCTGGTGACATCGCCCATCATTTTCCACCAAGTTAATTCTTTACATTTCTGCTTCCAACATCTAACAATCAACCACATTAAAAAAGGAACACCATTATTTATTTTGCACACTCTGTTCCTTTGCACAAAAATCTACAGCATGCCTGTCAGAAAATTGGCATGCTTGTTTCTCTCTAGAAATACTAGTAAAACTGCAGATTTAATTAGAGTATCATAACTTGAAATAAAAATGGTTATACTTTATCAATAAAGCTCTAGCTTGACTACAAATTTCATTCTATTTTGCTGGATTTTTATTAAAGTTTACAATTATTCCTCTTTCTCTGGCAGACTATAAATTAGGGTATTGAGTAGAGGCAGAAAACTAGATCAGTCCTTTTCCAACCATCTGTAATGCTTCTCCATATGTGTGTATATATGGACGGACACACACACACACATGTATGTATTTCCTTATGGAACTTGGGTTATGACTATGGCTTCACATTATCAGGGTGAGTTGCTCCTTTTTAGGGCTGATTATAATCTTTGACACATCCTCCCCAATCTGGTATCCTCCAGATGTGCTAGACTACACCTTTCACAGTTTCCAATTAGTGTGATCACCTGGGGCTGGAAGAAATTCAAGCGGGGCTGTCTATGAACTAACAGACAACTGTATCATCTTCAGCAAGTATGCTCATAAGATCAATTAGGGAGAGCTTGACTTTTAGCCAACATCAAACACAATGTGTGAGTGAGTGATACGGAATGACCTTTCCTCTATCCTAAGCAATGAACATTCTTTCCATTTATTGTACGTATGACTGCATGATTAAGTCTATGACAGCCCAAGAATATTAAGTGGGTGTGAGTGACTAACGATAACTTGTCTTCAGACTCTTATTTTAGTGAGTTGTGCTCTGGGCATACATATTAACAATCATAAGTCTTCATAGTGAGTGTTACTGATACAGTATTTTGTTTGCAGCTACGGCACTCTTATGCCTTCTTAGATGCTGATATATCTAAAGATTCCAGTTGTATGTGTCATATCTATAAAGAACTAACTTGACTACTAAAATTGGAATATCAACATGATTCAGATGCCAAGAATATAACCAAATGCCAGTTTTGTGCTACATAGGAATATCTGAATTGGCCCAGGGAGGAGGAAATAAAATAAACAGGAAATTAAACTTTTCTTGAAAAATTTTCAGTGAAGTCTTTATCTCTCCAAATATAAAGAAGTAATCAGTTTTGCTTGTGTTCTCACAAATCTAGATGGAGGCGCATCCTGCTCAGGCCTTCAGTATTCAGTAGATGAAAATGGCAAAGAGAATCAAATATCAGATTCTATAAACCCGCATCCAGAAAAAAATAGACACTTAATATGATGCTTACAGTTAGTCAGCATTTGTTTTTGTTTTTAATTAAGTTTCAGCAAAGGATAAAATATAGGAAAAAAAGGAGTTAGGTAAAAGAAAGATTTAACAAAAAGAAAATCAGAATGCTAAAGCAAGAAAATAAAGAAAAAGAGGGAAAAGAGGATATCTAGTACAGATACGGATATAAAATAATCATCTTACTCTAAAATCAACACTGCATAGTGTTTCTATAACCATAAACAGTTCTAATCATTAAATCCTCAATTAAATGTTCAAGTTCTTCAGATTCTAGCAAGAAATCCAACAGTGGTTACCAAGTAGAAACAGAGTTGTGCTCCATTAGCCAACATTCTCAAAATCATTTGAATCAATATGAACTGCTATAGATTTGATCAGGCTAGACGTCTCATGTGCATAACATATATTATGTGTATCTGCTACAAGTCTGATAGTATGGATCCATTGTTGGCATGGCTTCTATGCAACGGATTCTCCATAAACTATTTTTATTTATTGCACCAAGTCTAATCAATTATATGGCTTTGGACATGAAGCCTGAAATTCCAGAGCTGCCTCAATTTAGGCATTCTATGTATTTGTAAAATATCAACATATTCTTTTCACCTAACTGTGTCAGGCAGGTTCTGGAATTGCTCACCAAAAGCCAAACATTCCCAGCCATTGTTGTGACTGGAATGAAATAGATGGCAGCAGGTAAAATACATAAAGAAAGACTTCTAGTAAAGTCCCTGTTATTTCCCCAGGCTACAGAGAACAGAATTTGGCAGCCTAGCTTATTCATGGTTCACTGCCTATGCAGTTCAGAGAGTTTTAAAAAGTAAAGACTTCCTTGAATCAAGCTCACTTTCTGGTGAATACCTGGATTTGCCTTTTTCCTTTAAAAAAAAAAAAAAAGTTCAAATTTTCCATTTAATCTGTAGATGTTTCATCCAAGCACTAGCCAATCTGACTTTGCATAGATTTTCCTAGATCAGCAGAATTAACTCCCTCAAAATGCTCATTATATCTGCCTCCCATTTTTTAGTAAGAAAGATAAAGGTCCCAAATTCATTTGTGATTTCAATTGCCAAAAAGGCCTCTACAATTGAGGAAGAAAGGTAAAACCCTGAGTTTTTATCAAGAAATTAAACTGTCCAGAATCACTCTATGAGGGAGATGCTTGGCTAAGATGTTTGATAGATGTTAAATAGAGAGATGATAGATAGAGAGATAGATGGTATATAGATAGACAGACAGATAGATGGATGATAAATTAGACAGGCAGGCAGGCAGGCAGGCAGATAGGTAGATATAGATTAGCATCAGAGGTGGTATTCAGCAGGTTCTGACCAGTTCTGGAGAACTGGTAGCAGAAATTTTGAGTAGTTCAGACAACCGGCAAATACCACCTGTGACTTGGCCCCACCCCCATCTATTCTCTGCCTCCTGAGCTTCAGCTGATGGCTGGGTCTTCTTTTGTTGCCCTGCACAGGAGAATGGAGCTGGAAAGCAGGTTAGTGGGGTGGGGACATAATGGGATTTTGCAATAACCTTCCTCCAGGAGTGTGGAGGGAATGGAAATTTTACAGTATCGTTCCCCTGCCACACTCACAGAACCGGCAGTGAAAATTTTTGAATCCCACCACTGATTATCATATGGTTCTATCTTTATTAACTGAAGGCTGACACTAACTCTGAGGCTTGCTGGCAAAATCATCTGGCTCATGTAGTAGAGGAGAGTTAATGAGCTTCAATTGCTTTTAAAGGAAGTTTATAAAATCAGCCAGAAGCTTCCTGGAATACTGTATGTATTATGTAGATGAATTTTTTTTTTACTGTAAAGATGTTTGCAAATATATTTAGCTTTCTTTTATTAACATGTTATATTGCTATTTTTATTTCCTTGTTTAGGTTTTATAATACAGCTGCTTTACTTATAAAAACCCAAATTGGGTGGCTGACTGGGGAAGTCCATGATATCAGAGAAGCTTGCAAAAGTGTGATAAATTCTTACATATTTTTGTGTTCAGATTAAATACTGTGATCTTTTGTGAAAGTTTATAAGGCAGGAATCTGGTGATCTTATGAATGAGTTTGTCTTTAGTTTCTTTCTTGTTAGAAGAAACAAGAACCTGAGTGTGTTTTCCAACATAAGCAACTTTGGAATGCCTGGACTTCAACTCCCAGCATTCCTCCAGCCAGCATGGCCCATTGTTAAAGATCATGTGAGCAGAGGTCCAGATGCCCAGCTGGAAAACATTGAACTAGACAACCCTGCTGTGAACTGTAAAAAATCAGGTGTTAGCTAGATGTTGGCAAAGAAGCTCATGAAGCCTTAGCTACCAGATTTTATGCAACCCAGTTCTAATACTCTTAAATTAAAAATCAGATGGAGAAATTGTGACTCTTAAAAAGTTGTGCCTGCATTGAGATTCTCGCCAACTGTTATGTACATGTAAAGTGTTTGAGATGCTTTCTTCATAGAGTGTGGCAATGGTGTTTGCATCTATTCTGGACCTAACAGGTGAAGGATTCAATTTCAACCACAGAGGGCAACTTCCAAATAGAGTATGAGATCATGGCTTTCCCAGAAGGCACCACTCACACCTGTGAACACTGCTGGGTGAGCAAACCCTTTGAATTGCTCATACAGCAACTGGCAACCACATAGGATATTTTTATATCCCTTCATCAACTTCACTGTGTTTTTTTGGGGGGGCGGGGGATGGGGGGAGATGAGAACAACAGAAGAACCAGAACTTTACTTATCTGAACTCAAGATGGCTAAAATCCTAAACAGTTACCAAAAGATGAAAATGAAGATACATGTTCAATCTGTAACTTTGTTTATTAAACATGATGATTAGCAAAATGATGCTTACAACAGTTCATAATAGAAACACAGGAGGCAGAAAGCAAAGGAAGGCATATGCTAATGGTATTCTAATTTTATTATATCTCACCTTTCCTATAGGAGTGTAAGGAAAATGTAATCCTAACCATTACATAATATGGCTTTGATGCTGGCCTGATATGGTCTGAGTTTTGGAATAGTGGGGTTCTTCATGGAGATTACTCTTGGACACAGATAATGTGGTGGTGTGTTTTAGGTGAACCATAGACATCAATCAGACTTCACAAATCTCATATAAATCTTGTCTTAAGTCAGTGTATAAAGTTAAATGGCTTGTCATTATTAGCCAGTACAACTCTGTTCAACTCTGCTTTTAATTTTTGACTTCAACAGTCAACAATTTTTAATTGTTGACTTCAGCAACAGAGTGGTCAATGTTTGGAATACTCTACCTGACTCTATGGTTTCTTCCCCAAACCCCAAAAACTTTAATCTTAGACTGTCTACTATTGACCTCACCCCTTTCCTAAGAGGCCTGTGTGCATAAGCGCACCAATGTGCCTACCATCCCTGTCCTATTGTTCCTTTTTATTTTTCTTATACATATCCATCTCATGTATTCAAAACTATGATTATAGTTATACCCATTATCTTGTAAGCAATTGACAAATCAAATAAATAAATAAATAAATAAATTCCCGTTGCTAGACTGACTGTCCAAATCCGTTATATTTCTAATTCTTTTTTCCCCACTGTTCATGAAACCTGAAGTTGTTGGGTTTTTTTTTTTAACATAGCAGAAATCAAGTTGTTTCTCCTATCAGAAGCTATGGCTGGATGTCCTTGATGAAAGCCCTTGGACAGTTGTGTCCACCAAAAAAGGAAACTAAGTAGAATATGTATCTGGGCTACACAGCACTTCTAATTCAAGTGTTGCTGTAAGGCATGTCTGAAATGAAGATTTCTCCTCCCATCACATACAAACTCAGATGTCTTCAGCTTTATATTTTCTCTGTCAACAGAACCTCAACACAGCCTGCCTGAGTCAGCAGCCAAACTAAGCAGCAGCTGTATGAATCTATGTCAAAGACTTAAATATATATCCTAAGGTCTTTTGAGATCACAAAGATAATTACCAAGAATTCAAGATTGACAGAAGCTCCTTGTAATATATGTTTAAAAGATATTCCCACAAATATACTTCAGATATCATTTTGAGAAACTAGAAGGTATATTTGCTTTTGTTACTTTTATTATTAACTAACCTTCACTACCCTCCCACTCTGATTGCATTGAATTATTGTATTTATGTTAGCCTTGTCTATCTACCATTTGTCATCAATTGCTTGACTGTATACATCAAATAAAACACAAATCAGATGAACAAATCAAATAGCATCCAGTGATAGCAACAGTAGGAAGCAATAGACTTTAACAATTGCTGATAATATTTGAAAGGTTACTGACTGCTCTGTTATATTTATATTTATATAGTACATTTCATCTTAAAGGAGCCAAAAGCAGTGGACCAAATACTATGTAATAAAAAGGAGTAAAATAATAATAAAAGAACAGTATAATAATTAACCTTATAATTTTTTTAAAAGTTAGCCGTCACCACAAACATTAGGTTGAAAGAATTAGAAAATATTTAACCTCAAAAGAAAAATGGGATCATAAGTGTCTTGAGATATGAACTACAACTGAGCAAAGTAGACTTCTGTTAAGAAGGTTTCATAATTACTAAGGGCTCTGATTGACGTCATTGTATTGTAGGCCCAAGCAGGGATCCCCAGGTGATCATATTTCATCAATCCTGTGTAAGTTCATTGATTTATTGATTGATTTGGTTTATGGAATATTATGATTAATATGTTTAGATTCTATTCTAGATGCCCACATTGTGATATCCACAGCTCAAAATATAACTGAATGGTTAAATTCTAATTTGTCATGCAATCAAAAATAAGAAACGGAATTTTATAAAATTTCTTAGCAAAGGAAATTCAGAGAAGTGTCACATTTCCCTCAACATAGTCTTCTCCCTGGCTATCAACTGCCTCACAAGCATCCAAAGAGGTTCTCAGAATAGATAGCAGAAATGGCATCTACTAATTATAAGTAAATAAGAGAATAGTGGTGATGGTGTTTTGTGCAGAAGGTGTTTGTACTGAAAGCCATGAGAAATTAAAAAAAAGTTTAACATCTGTTGATGATTAGATGGAAGCATTATGTCTTGTATGAGAGACAAATGCCATAATTTAGACTTCTAGATATTGGGCTGCATCAGAACACTAGTGAAAAAAAAATCACATCCCAGCTTAAAGTTAAATCTACAAGCATTGGAGAAGAAGTGGTCAACAACGATAAATAGGAATACTGTGCCTGGGATGTGTCAGACAATGTCTAGGCAGAACTGAATCCACTTGTATATCTGGTCAATAAGGAAGGGCCTGTGCAGAGTCCACCCCTCACAAAGAACATGGGTTGTGAAATGGGTTACAGACCTGCTCAGTGGTGGCCTCCACAGTGTGGAACATTCTACCATGGAGATTCAAGCAACCCCACTCATTCTTCTTCAGAAACATTTGAAAACTGTGGTATTCCAATATGTTTTGTGCCCTTAGCTTATTATGTCTTGAGTAGGCATCTTTCAATCACAAATCACTCTGAATATTTCTTCATTGTCTTGAATTCCATAGTCATTTTCATTTTTTGAAAACAGTTCTAGAATAGCTGTAAATAACTGTTTGAAAACCACAGATTCTCTGTCCTATTTTTAAGAAGCACATGGCTCTTCATAACAGCTGTGAGGACCTCTATGCAGCTTGGTGGATGGCTTTCCCAGTCAAGAATGGCACAGGAAACAATTTGTTTAGTTTAGAATGTGAATGAATAAAAAGAAACAACCTCAGCCGTCTAAAGCAAATCATAGTAAACTCCACCCCCAGATATTTGGAGAATTTACCTCACTGGCTCTAGACAGTTAAAATCTCTTTACTTGGGCAGAATATGAATGCATATGTACAAAACCACTCTCTTTCTATCTCTATCCATCTCTCTCTCTCTCCCTCCCTCTTCTATCATTTTATCTATCTACTTATCATCTAGCTAGCTATCTACTTCCTCTTTCTCCCTATCTCCCTCCTGCTCCCTGTCTGTCTCCCTCTCCCTCCCCCCCCTCTACATACATACATAATCTATCATCTATTTTTCATTATCTATCTATTTTGTTAGCGTTTTACATTATTGTACCAGTTGCTTTTAAGTCTATTTTATTATTGTTTTACATTTTTATTAATCATTCATTGTTCTTGGTTAGTGGTTAAAGGAAAAACTGAAGTGCATTTTCCAGAGCTAAATAAATACCTAATAAAATATCCAGATTTCTCTCCTAACCTCCTGCTACAATTCCTATTATGATAATTCATGCAAGATTGCAATCTGCTGATTTACAAAACTTACACTGAAGCTGATCGTTTATGGTTTCTAAACTAAACAAATTTTTATATCTTTTTAAATCAAGACAAGAGTGATCCCTGAGCATGGTTGCATTCCCATACAAGCAGATTTAATCAAGAACTTTACAAATATACCAAGCTACGCTGTGTCTAAATCAGTTTTCTCTAGTTGGATGCCTTCCAAAATTTTGTATCTGCAGCACTAACAATTCTCAACCAGCCTGAAATTCAGGTCCAGATCCAATGCATGATCTTTCAGTTTAGAAAGATCAGATAGGAAATGAGAAGAAGAAGCTATGCCCGAGGCCCTGGCAATCTTGTCCAGTTAGGGCAAAGAGTGCTAGCCCTGTGAACTAACAGTGCGATTCAGTTACCATATCACAACATTGGGAAAGAAAGGTCTAGACTGGGTGGTCTGCCAATATTCCTTTGCTCCAAAGAGTCAAGAAATTTCCACAAGCTTTTGCATGCTTTTAAATGGGCTAGAGCATATCTTTCATCTTGTCATTTCAACCTTCATTCCGCCCGCCCTTTTATATGGATTTTTTTTTCTTACATTAACTTGATAAAATCTTCTCTTCCCAAGCCAATGTCCTAAAAAGTGGGAATGAAGCCCAAACTATAAATATCTTGACTGCAATAAGAAAGATAAAATCATCACAGTTGATGACTGTTGGCTATCCCTTTCATGGAAAATACAGACATAACCAGAGTCACCGCAGAAAACTATTGTCCTTTTTCTTTCTGTTTCATGCTCTGGGCAGTATGAAAACACAAAAAGGGGCTGAAGTACCTATGCTAAAAGTAAAGAATTTTAATGTGGTAGTTGCCTTGCCTGGAGTCTCGAAAAGTTCTTTTGCTGCAGTGGAGTACTCATTTACATTACATTACAATTCATTAAAAGAGAAATTGATCTTTACATAGGAATAAAATGAAATATTTGGGGAGATCTCACAGCATAGTATGGAGTAGCTATTTTGCACAAGGAAGATTCCTCATTAAACTGATAAGAGCAGATGCAACATTTGACCTTAAACAAAAAACTTGGGAAGAACTATGTCCATGCCACTCTGAAAATGCCTTATCTCAGAAGCTAAGCAGGATCAGGCCTGGTTAGTATTTGTATGGGAGGCCACCTGGGAAAACTGGGTGCTGTAAGATTCCACACTGTTCTCCAGAATTTTCTTATCCAGGTCACTGTCAAAAGAATTTAAAACACGATGGCTTACATATTTGGGTTTCAAATCCAAATGTGTAGGCAAGGTTTTAGGTTTTCTTTCAGTTAAGAAAAAATGTAAAGTGTTCTTCAGTTATCAGATTACTACAATAATAAATTGGTGATTTAATATCAGGACAACTTTCTCTTTACTCTTGCTTCAGTATTCATTCGAATGAAAAGATCTAAAGAATTGTTACTATTTTGTTTCCGCTTGGTTTGGTCTCATAATTTCTCTAGGAAAGTGGTAGAACAAGACCTAAAATAGTATCACATATTTTCTCTTTTTCTGAGCAGAATGTTAAAAAGGTCATTATTGTTCTTCGTCCTTCTCAGAATGTCACAGGACCGGATCTATAGGTGAGAAGGGTCATTGTGAAAAATTGGCTTTGCTCACACAACACAATGATTATAAAATCATTTTCCAGAGTTGGCTTACTGTCCATCCAAGGTAATCCTCAAGGAACAACAAGGCCACATGTGCAGACTTCAAGCTACTTAATTATGTTCTGCCTAAATACAGGAATCTCCTGGGAATAATTAGATAAGGCTCCAAGGAATTTGGGGAAGGATCAGTCCTAGCCATTTTGTAATTGCACAGACTCAACATTTGAACCTACCTAGGTTTGGTGCTTTGCAACACATATCTAAGCATAATTGTTCAATAAACCATGATTGACCAAATCATAGCTAACAAGTTAATGATGTGGTAACTGAATCAATCTATTGATTCACTTTCCCCAGTATTGTACATTCTAATTTTCCAGGCCTGGTAGAAATTTTAATCTTGCTACCCACCTGATCTTTTTAATTGGAAGGATTATAGATTGAAATTTAGAAACTTTTTTCATGCAAAACATATACTCTACCATTCTATGGTTGGAAACCTTGTTCAGTGGACAGAAGCTGATTCCATTTGGAAAACTGGCCATGTTTGAATCTGATACATCTTCTATGAAAGACACAAAAATGTAGGTACCGTGCTTTGGATTTTAACCTGGTTTCATCGGAATCTCCAGTTTTGCTGCAGCCATTCTGTTTGACTATTTATTTGAAACAGATTGGGATAGGGAATCAAATCTTTCATCCATGTCTCAGCTGTTTTAGGGCTTGCCAGAGGCTTAAAATAGTCTTCAAATGATGCAGCAGATATTAATGTCTCCCAGCAACTTTTGCTGGGATGAAGTTGTAGCTTTGAATTCTTGAGATATTTCTCGTCTCCTGAAATGAAAACTATGAAATTGGAAGTGAAGCTTTCCATCTATTATTTCCTCTTGATCATTTCTTCCCCTGCATATTCACCATTGATTATTCACCTAGCATGCTTCCTGTGCATGTTAACTTCTTACATGCTGCTTCTTTTTCTATTTGTCCCACTTGTCATATTCTGTCTTGTTTTTTTTTTCTTATATTATGGAAAACTGGAAATGAAAATGAATGCAATATTTTAACACAGCATAAAAAGAATTACACACTAGATGATGGTTCCACTGAAGTGGAGTCCTGAGCCACCTGCAGAAATTTTGAATGAAGTGAAGAAGGCTGAAAAAAATGGTGTTTTTTTTTCTGTGAGCTGGTATTAACACATTAAGAGCCAAGCCAATACTACAGTTAGTGTTTGGATAGAGTTGCCATAAACACAAATCAGAAACTATGTCCCACATCTCTGATTATTTCCAGAGAAGAGTGCAGATCTGATCATGGATTGAAATGACTGTCAGTCGTGCAGTACTGTTGCTGTGAGTTTACAATTAGATATATTCTTATATTTGTCAAACAGGTGATGCTATTGGCAAGACATTTTTTACTGCATGGTACTCCAGCAGATGTTCCATACAGCCATTATCAGTACCAGATGAGGTGAAAGCAGACTATCCCATTGGAAACTCTTATAATGATGACATTAAAGTGTAGATGTTTTGAACTCATAATATGAAGGGAAGAGCTGCATGAGAAAATATTGATGCTTGGAAACTTGTAAGGCAATCAAAACAGACACTGAGAGAAGAAAGTGTGGCCAGAGGCTAGATGATGACTGATGTCTGATGACATTAGCTTACAAAAATTCAGAGAAGTAGTTACAGACACACAGACTTTCAGGTTATGGAGAGTCAAAAGTTACTCAATGGCTGAACAGCAAAACTGTGAAATAATCAGAACAAGATGAGCCCTGGCATGTTTTAATTATAAAATCACTGAACAGATGATGGAAAGGTGGGTCATCTGAAAATAACATTAAGGCAAAAATACATTTATAAAATTGTACAAGTTTGGAATTTATGCAGTGTTTGTGAGCAGTTCTGGCCAAGAATGTCTTCTGAAATGCTTTTTCAACAATCCAAACCTGTGATCTTCCCCCATCCTGCAATCTAAAAGGGGAAAAAAAAGATATAATGCAGGGAGAGATAGCTAACTCCTGACATATTTCATGCAAACGTATGTCTTAAAGTGTTCTGTCTTTTTAATCATGCTTTCAGATGTTCCTCTAGTTATGGGAGTATTTTGATGCCTCTGTTCTGCTCAGTTAATCCTTATAAATGCAGCTGAAGAGGCCACGGACACCAGTCTTGCGAAGTGCCAATATCAACACCACATGAAGATGCATGAAGCCTTCAAGCCACGTTCTATTTACAACCAGACACCCAAATTTGTCCTGTTTGAATTTCTTGCTGCTGCTTGCTTATGTATAATCTTTGCATGCTGGAGTTTGCCATAATACAACTTTTCAAAATGTATGGCAACTTTATTTTTGCCTGTAGAGCAGTGGTGGCACAGTGGTTAGAAAGCAGTATTGCAGGCTAGTTCTGCTGTCTGCTGAGTGCCAGCAGTTCGGCAGTTTGAGTCTCACCAGTTCAAGTTTAACTCAGCCTTCCATCCTTCTGAGGTCAGTAAATGAGGACCCAGATTGTTAGGGGCAATATGCTGAGTCTGTAAAACTGCTTAGAAAGGGCTGTAAAGCCCTGTGAAGTGATATATACTGTAAGTCTAAGTTCTATTGCTATTGGCTTGGTGGCACACATGGCCCTTTTTCAGAACATCTCATCTCCACGATGTTCCATCTTTCATGCTTGGAGTTTCTGTTAGGACAAAGACATTTAATTCCCCAACCAGACATCTCAGCCACTTGCTGTCTCTTTCACATGTCTCTCCAAAAAATCAATACCTTTGTCTGAATAAGGAAATCAAGCACAGTTGTACTTCACAATCCGGCATTAGTGGAGATTATCCCCTCATAGGATAATGGATTTCTTTCATGACAGTTGTATATTCATTGGAGACAAATCAGTATTGATTTTAAAAACCCTGGACTGGATTAGAGCTTGGCTACCTGAACCACCTCTTTCTTATTACCATTTCATTGTAATCCCCATCATAAACCAAGAATGCTCTCCTAACTATACTATGGCTGGATTAGTACTGGGCAAATCAATCATTTTCATTTTTCATTATTCTGCATTCTCGAAATTATATAATTTGGTATTCATTTCAAATCCTGTCTTTAAATTCGGATACGAAATCATATCACTGTGTGCTGTATCTACAGTATATATGCATACATAAAGATCTTCCTTTAAAAATACATACGATGGAAGTTACATCTGCCATCCAAAATAATTTTTCACTGGCAAGTCCTCTCCTGGCTGTAATATATGGACATCCTTACCTAGCTAAACCCATCCCCCCATTGAGATATGTTGTTGTGTAAGAGTTCAATGGGATAATTTTAATTTAATTAATTAGAAACTCTTTCATCCTTTCCTGTTTATCTGTGGCTGTCAGCCTTGTAAGATGGTTGAGCCAAGAAGAATAGAAATTGATAAATCTGTTCATTGCAGTTTCTCTGAGAATGTAGTCTCTCATTTTTGTAAGCAAGCTGGGTTCAATTGATTAAATTTCAATTTTGTTTTAAAGTTAATACATTTATCACTTGGGGTGACCAATCTCTAAATTCTGCATATGCATTTTTTTTTTTGCAATTTTACCTAAGGGTTCTAATTTTAGAAACAATTCCCCCTCCTATATTATATACTTCATACGCTTTTTATGAATCTAGGTTTTTCTGAGCAGGCATTTCCTCTGAAACATGAAAAACAAACTGCAAAGAGCATTGCAACATTTGAGATACTGTCATTCTAGAATGATAATTAAACTTCAAATTGCAAATCAGCGCAACATTTGTGGAGTTTACATTGGGCAGGTGTTCTTTGGAGTAGAATAAGACTGACAAGAAAGATAAAGGGTATTTGAAATAAGTTTTGCTATATTCATTTTATTTTTGTAAACGCAAGGAAGGAACTGTACTAGTAATGACAGTAATGGATAGGAAATTAGGATAAAGACAGTCAAGGGAAAAATGTCTTCAGGAATACCAAAAAGTCTATGTGATGTCTCTCTATCCATACAATTGAAGTTCTGTAGCTTTTTTTTTAATCATGTGTTGCCATGCACATAAAAAAAGAGCTTTGATCACATGATTTGGGTCATCATTCTAAATGTTTTGGGTCTCCTCTCAGCAAACAACCTGAGAAATATCTTTCTTCTTAAGTAACAACCAGTGATGATCTGAAAATTTAGACCAGAGGTGGGATTCAGGAGGTTCTGACCAGTTCTGAAGAACCGGTAGCAGAAATTTTGAGTAGTTCAGAGAACCGGAAAATATCACCTCTGACTGGCCCCACCCCCATCTGTTCTCTGCTTCTTGAGTCCCAGCTGATCGGCTGGGTCTTCTTTGGTTGCCCTGCATAGGAGAAAGGAGCTGGAAAGCAGGTTAGTGGGGTGGGGAGGGAATGGGATTTTGCAGTAACCTTCCCCCAAGAGTGGGGTAGGAATGGAGATTTTACAGTATCCTTCCCCTGCCACACCCACCAAGCCATGCCCACCAAGCCATGCCCATAGAGCCGGTAGTAAAAAAAGTTTGAATCCCTCCACTGATTTAGACCTCCAGCTTATGAAGGCTATGATCCAAGTTGTTATTTCACTTTTGGTCTTATTTTCTCCAAGGAACATGCTCCAGGCTAGACCCCAAAGGCAGTCTATTTGTTGTATATTCAGCTGATGTTCTATAAGAATGTCCACTCCTGTGATAAATAACCAATTTATCTTGCTAGTGTTTATCCCCAAGTCTCCCTTTGGCAAAGCATGATGGTGTTTGTGCCACTTTCAAAATGAGCAATTACAACTTTAATGAAATTAACTTGAAGATTTAAACCAATGGAAGTCTAAACCCTTCACCCGCCCCCATTTTAAAATACCTCATTCTCTTAATGACACGGTACTTCAGAGAGAGGATTTCGCTGCGGCAGCGATTTTCCTTCACAACAATGTTTCAACAGCAGCGGCCCCAGATTTCTTGGGTCTGCAAATGCCAGGTGTCTGTAAAATAGTTCTTCTCTGGGGAGAAGAAAGGAATGCAAAGAGAAGCATTCACTGTCTTGGCCAGAAGCCCAATCTGCAGTGGCTGTGGAAAATGTACTGCAGTGTCACAGCCCTGTTCCTTCTAATTAGTGTCAGTCTATCAATGAAAACACCAGCTAGACGGCAAGGACTTCAGGGATTCTAACAAATGAAGAAAATGTTTTGGGTTACCAAGGCAAAAGCTGGTGGCATGGGAGGGCTTGAAGTCACACTCTCCCTGGCCTTCAGAATCAGATATGTTTGCAATCAAGGGTGATATATCTGCATGGATGTTGCTAAGTATAGCAGATAACCCAGAAGATGATTGGGCAATTTTTTGAAACTGTGGATCACTTTTGATCAGTGGTGGTCACTGAAAGCATCATGGTGGGTTTGCTTTATTTTATTTATTTGTCAAGTATGTATTAGATAACAGATATAATTAGAACATGATTATGATGACATGAAATGGGTACGAATAAAAGGGGACATTAGGGCAGGGACGGTAGGCACGCTGGTGCACTTATGCACGCCCCTTTCAGACCTCTTAGGAATGGGGTGAGGTCAACAGTAAACAGTCTAAGGTTAAAGTGTTTGGGGATTTGGGGAAGAAACCACAGAGTCAGGTACTGCATTCCAGGCATTGACCTCTCTGTAAAGCAAGCAGTAGATGTAGCTAATTCCAAAAGCTAGTAAGATTCTCCCATTGGCTCTTTCCCTTCTGGCTGTGGCCACTGCCATACATGGCAAACATTCCATGCTTACAAAGCTGCCTTTGCACTTTGACAAGGAACAGCAGCACACCGGTGCCAGCGCCTCAAATGGCTCCTGTAAAGAAACAACTTGTTTCCAAGTCTCTCTCGTCTCACACTGAGTTATCTTTCTAACATTTGCCCGGTGATCAGTGGGATGTTTTTTGAGGGGCTATTTATTGTTCCCATGCTCGGATGAACTCCAGAAAATTATTTTCAAGCTGGTCACCATTAGCTCATCCCAGAAGATAAATAGAAGGGACAGCTTGAAACTCTCCAAGAGGCTGTTCTGTGGCAGGACTCTTAGACACCTCTCTCTTTCTGACATCTCCTGTTCATCTGTTTCAAGCAACAGGCACCAGGAGAGAAGTCCTTATTATGGATCTGAACTGTTCTTTGTAGGAGTTTTTTTATCTTTTTTTTCCAATTCGCTTAAGAACAGTATAACTTTAAGCCCAAAGATGGATGCAAGTACAGGGCATAAATACATATCCCATTATTCGCTTTCAGGTTAGGTAATGTTATGTGGGAAAGAAGGAAGCAATGGACAGTAATGTGCTTTGAGAAGGAAATACAAGGAAGTTCAATTTTTGTACTGCAGTGGGAAATTCTAAAGGGAAATTCCCAGGGGGGAAAAAAAGCACCGAAGCTCTGTAAAATTATCGTTGTGGCAGAACAGAAGGGTGGAAAACAAAGTGCGTAGGATGTTAGTGGATGATGTGGCATATAGAACGAGAGACAAAGACCCTCATCCTTTGGAGCAGGGCAAGCATCCTTAGAGAGAACAAGTGACAATGGCAGTAGTTGCCACACTTCAGTAGTGGCAGGGGTGGGCTGCTGGGGGCTCGCAGTGGTTCGGGAAAGCTCCTTGCTAAGGTTCTGTGCAGTTCAGAAAATCCCACCCCTGGCTGGCCCCACCCACCCCACCCCTTCCAGGAGCCCCCATGCAGCCTGTTTTGGATGCAGGTAAGTGCAGAGCGTGCACGAGGCTTGGTGGGGGGTGAAAAATTGGCTTCCTGGAAGTTTGAGAAGGCTGGGAATGGGCCCATTTTTGGCTTTCAGGGAGCCTTCGGAGCCCAGGGAGGCCATTTTCACCCTCCTGGAGGCTTGAGGAAAGCCTTCAGAGCCCGGGGAGGGCCCTCCCCACTCTGCTGCGGTGCAGGAGGCCAACTAGGCCACTCCCACTATGGCCATGCGCCCTCAGCAACTGAGCACAGAACCCTTTGCTAAAATTTTTGAAGCCCACCCCTGAGCAATGGACACATCAGTGCAGGCACCGTTCACCTTAGCACATTCAATTCTTTCTGAAAAGATGTAAGGATGGCCAGGAAGATGTTGATTTCGCTTTCATTTTATGCATAGAATATTTATTTCTGCAATAAAATAGGGCTTCCTTTGAAAGGGAATATATTTAGGGTGCAAAAGTAAACTATATTTTATACCGCTACTCCGGATAAAATCTAATATTTCAGCTGCTTGATTTCTTTCTTTATTTTAAATCACACAATTGGAAAAAAAAAAAAAAGGTCCACAACTTTTCTAAATTATCAGAAAAGCAGATGCATGTTTATTTTGTTACTTGAAGAAACAAACAATAAAAATCTTACATTCTTTTCATGAATGGAAGTTTTTCAAAGTTGCACAATTCTCGGCCCTGAAGCTTTATAAATTCTAACCTTAACCAATTAATATAGTTAAAGTTGTTATAATGTTAGGTTCTTAGCAGTTACTTGGGAAAAAAGGGGATGTCCTTTATTACTTATATTGATTTCCAAGTGTGTTCAATTTTCAGGCTAGTTTCGTGGAAGTTATTAGCCTAATATATCTGAATTCATCCCACCCACCTCAGTATTGGAAGAACAATTAAATATTCCTTTAAAGCTTCTGATGTCAGAAAAAATAGGCAAATTTGGCAAGTTTTATTAATTTCTGGTGGATTATGCTTTGAGGCAGTGGCTGCATTTTCTCAAATTATAAAAAAATGATTTGATCCATAATCATTAGCCCGTATTAAGGGCAATTATCAATTCCTCCCTCAGCTTAAATATTCTAAATTGTCTTCTGGCTGCTCAGTTCATCAACACTCAATGCTCAAAGTCAGCAACTTTGCCTACAATTAAGAATGATTGATAAAATTACTTGAGATTTCCAGAATGAACAAGCCTGCATAGAAGATCCACTGTTGAAAAAGATTAAGACTGGCAGCAGAGAGAATACGGAAACAAACCCAGTTTAAATCTCATTGAACTTACGGTATATTATCACTTCAAACTATGAAGGCAAATACACTGCTGTAATATTGATTATAATAATGAACAAGAGACACAGTCTAGTGCTGATGGTTTTTAACTCTTGTCTAGCTAGGCAAAACTTTGCAACGCAGAGTCCAGCAATCTGTATAGAAGCAGTTTTAGTCTATCACATCAAGTGTTTCTCTTTGAAAAGTATCTATTATCTTTGGCTAGTTAATTTTTTTCAAATGAAGGAACAAGTTCTTTATTCACATATGATTTTGGGAGAAGATGTCTGTAGAGATTCTCAGTCATTCAGGTCATGGTTGAAAGGTGCTTTTTTCAGGAGGCAACTGGACTTTCTTGTTTTTTTTTTTTCCTTTGAAGACATTTCGCTTCTCATCCTAGAAGCTTCTTCAGTTCTGACAGGGCAGTTGGTAATGGAAGGATTTATATTCCTTGCAAACAACTTGTCATTTGCATCCTTTCAGAGGGTCATTGAAGCACTTGGAGGTTTATCTGTGTCCTCAAGGTCACCTGAATGGTGCTCCTGGTTCCTGTAGTCTGCAATTCCCCCCCCCCCCACCCAAAACACATTTCTTATTCCCACACCATTCAAAAGGTTTTCATCCCAAATTGTATAACTAAAAGTCTGTAGAGATTCTCGGTCATCCAGGTCATGGTTGTCCCAAAGGTGTAGAAGAAGATCCGCTGCAAAAACATAATGCTGAGCAGCTTATGTTCATAATGCTGAACATAATCCCTTCTGTGCTCCTCCATCTTTTTTTTTTCTTCCAATTCTGCCAACCAGGATGTGTAAAGTAACTGCTACTCTGCCCTCTGTAAAGATTCCTACTGTCACAGATGGTTAATGTGCTACCCTTGTTTTTGAGGGTAAAGGTGCCCCCAGCTTCCTCATCTTCCTCAAGAACCTGGATGAGGCAGAATAGGAGATCTCCAAGGTTTTACACAAGTGCCTCCATCTGTTCCTTTAACCACCATGTCCAGGCTCATGCACTGTAACTATGAATGCATGATGCTAGGGCAAATCCAACAGCGGAATAAAAATGGATACCATATTTTTATTTGGATAATTACACATTTGACTACTTGCAGACTAAAGTAGCTGAACCATGTTAAAGGAAGCCTGAATAGAGGTACAAGAGCTTGCAATGATTAATTGGCAGGCAAGGAAAGAAACGGAGGCACTGAAAACATGAGCAGAGGTCAACCTACACAACTGAGAAAAGCAGCACTGAAAAGACACCTGCCTGATCCTTCCCTATCTTCCTTACCAACTTTTCCTTCTAAGTTCCATTTCTTCTGGGGTTTTTTGAATGGAAGGCCTGAATTTCAGGAAGAGTCACCAGATTTCTTCTCGAAACCAACAGCCAATTTTGACATATTTTTTTGTGATTCATTGAGGAAACTAATGGAGTGCAGTTATAGTAAATGCATCTAATGTATACTTCTTCACATATCAGCATCACTAAGTGCAACTGCTCAGTGGCTTCCTTGCTTAACTACTACTAGTAACATCGTTGAGATGATGGTGCTATGATGACTTACTATTTGGGAAAAAAAATACTGCGGACATGGGGACAAATGCTTCAAGAACTCTTCAAGGTACCTGTTGCAACTACTACACCAAAAGCTGTTGTTGTTTTTAATGGTTTCTAGCTATGCTGCAATAAGCCCTTTTTAATAGGGCATCTGTTTCCACAAGTAGTTTCAGAAATGGCATAGAGAACTCTTTCATAAAGTGAAAACATATATCATGAGAATACACGAAAGCTTCAAATATCTTTTTGGATCCCAGCCCATGTCTTTGAAGGAAAATTGGTATATCTGTGTGACAATTGCAGCTGCCCTTTGATTTTTTTTTTTCTGTAAAAATGCTCTCGCAGAACCTATTTTTAAATCTGGCTAGGCAATTAAACAGCAAGTGGAGGTAAATTGGTAAATCTATGAATAAGATAAGAATAAAACTGTTTGTTACTATTTGCAGATGGCTGAAAGCTCACCCTGACTTGAAAATGGTTACAAGTGATGATTTGACCTTCAAGTCTTCTTTGAAAAGCCTGCTTGCTTAGAGTTCCTGTCTATCTAATGAAATAGTCTTTCTTCCTTCATTATCTTTCAACTAAGAAATATTGCCATCTTAAGCTACTTCTAGGCAACATCATTGAAACTGATTAAACTTATATCCGTGGCTCATTAGTTCTATATTGTAGTCAGTGTAACTTCATTCAGAAAAGGAAACTCAAACTCAATTTTAGAAGTATAGAATGTGTTTAACAAGATAGGGCATCTTGATGACTTAATGAAATTCACCTAACCAGGCATATTCAGAAGAGCAGTTCAGGGTAATTGGTCAAAATTGGGAGTGTCCTATCAAATTCTGTACCTGTCAATAGTGGTGTCCCCCAAGGCAGTGTTCTAGGACCAACTCTCTTCATACTCTACATAAATGACCTCTGTGATCATATTAAGAGCAACTGCGTTCTCTTTGCTGATGATGTAAAGCTGTTCAATACCACAGACAATACTGCTACCCTTCAAAAAGATCTTGACTGTGTATCAGAATGGTCAAACAAATGGCAACTTCAAATCTCAACAAATAAATGCTCTGTCTTACATATTGGCAAAAAAAAAATCAGAAAATAAAACACAAGCTGAATAGTCAAGATCTTGTTGATGATTCAAGCTCTCTGTAAAGGACCTTGGAATACTCATTTCTAATGATCTAAGTGCTAGAGCCCACTGTAACTACATAGCCAAAAAGGTATTAAAACTTGTTAGCCTAATCCTATGTAGCTTTTTCTCTGGTAATATCACACTATTAACATATACAAAACATTTGCTAGACCAATACTCGAATACAGCTCATCATTCTGGAACCCACTTTGAGAAAGCCCAGAAATATTTCACAAGAAGAGTTCTCCTCTCCTCTACTCGTTGTAGAATACCTTATGCCACCAGACTTGAAATTCTAGACCTAGAAAACTTCGAATTATGCCATGTTCGGTCTGATCTAAGTACGGTATATAAAATCATGCACTGCAATGACTTACCTGTCAATGAATACTTCAGCTTCAACCATAACAACACAAGAGCTCACAATAGATACAAACTCAAGGTTAACCGCACCAAACTTGATTTCAGGAAATACGACTTCAGCAATAGAGTGGTCAATGTCTGGAATACTCTACCTGACTCTGTGGTTTCTTCCCTGAACCCCAATAACTTTAACCTTAGACAGTCTACTATTGACCTCACCCCTTCTGTAGGGAGCGTGCATAAGCGCAGCAATGTGCCTACCATCCCTGTCCTATTGTTTCTTTTATTTTTCTTATATGTACCCTTTTCATGTATTCATAACTATGTATATACTTATACCTATTATCTTGTAAGCAATTGACAAATCAAAATAAATAAATAAATAAATAAATAAATAAATAAATAAATAAATAAATAAATA
>NW_020769374.1:4489221-4520102 GCF_900518735.1 Pseudonaja textilis | reverse complement strand
ATAAATAAATAAATAAATAAATAAATAAATAAATAAATAAATAAATATGGCCTAAAAATGTGTGGCCACTAACTGAACATATTGAGAAGCTTCTTAATATAATATGTTTGGTTTACCTCCAGGGCATATTTTTTCAGCAAAGTAATGTAAACATAGAAAACAATTTTAGCTGTTACTATTTTAAGATAGTTGAGAGTGACAAACTACATTTTTAGGATTTATCCATCTTTTCCTAACTCCTTCTTTTAAATAAATTATTAGAATTATTTTTCTGAAACTGCAGTGTGAATCAATACTGGCATTACTACAAATCACATTTAATCTTATATTTCTTGGCCATATCTTTAGTTCTCTGCATATTAATAGTTTATGTCATCATTGAAATATAAGAGCTTTCTAAAACCTAAATCTCTGCAATTATTTTTTGTTACTAATTCCAAAAATCCTCCCCAAAAATTCCTATCTTGGCAATATTCAGGTTTTACTGAATAACTATTCTGATTGTAATGATACTATTATTCCTTTTACCTAGTCTTCCTCTCCTTTTATTGAACTCATTCTTAGCTTCTTTTTTATTCCCTGACATTGATTTTGATTCACTGTGTTGATTTCTATTATTTTGTTTCACACTGGTTGTGTTGTTCTCATGCTAAATGGAGCCTCATGGTATCATGAATACGATGTCAAGAAAACAGATTCCCAAGGCCAAATATGAGCATTAATTTACCTTATAAATTAATAAGATGGAGGACAATGAGAATAAAGATCCTTTGGAGAATGGTTGGGATGATGGACTATGCAAAGTTTGATGCTGCTGCTCCAGATGAGGAAGGAGCAGCAGATAAGGCTTTGGGACTGATCATCATGTGAACTACTATTAAACCAACTATAAATTCTTTCTTTCTTTATTTGATTTGTCAATTGCTTACAAGATACAGGTATAAGAATAAACATAGTTTTGAATACATGAGATAGATACTTCTGAGAAAAATAAACAGAAATAATAGGACAGGGACAGTAGGAAGGATTGGTGCACCCCTACAGGCCTCTTTGGAAGGGGGTGAGGTCAATAGTAGACAGTCTGAGGTTAAAGCTTTTGGGGTTTGGGGAAATATCCACAGAGTCAGGTAGAGTATTCCAAACATTGACCATTCTGTTGCTGAAGCCGTATTTTCTGCAGTCAAGTTTGGTGCGATTAACCTTGAGTTTGTATCTATTGTGTGCTCTTGTATTGTTATGTCTGAAGCTGAAGTATTCATTTGCAGGTAGGACATTGCAATGTATGATTTTATATACTATATTTAGATCGGACCGAATGCGGCATAGTTCTAGGTTTTCTAGGTCTAGAATTTCAAGTCTGGTGGCATAAGGTATTCTGCAGCGAGTAGAGGAGTAGAGGACTCTTCTTGTGAAATATTTCTGGACTTTCTCAACTGTATTAATATCAGATATGTAATGCAGGTTCCAGACTGATGAGCTGTATTTGAGTATTGGTCTAGCAAATGTTTTGTATGCTCTAGTTAGTAGTGTGATATTACCAGAGAAAAAGCTACGTAGGATTAGGTTAACAACTCTTAATGCCTTTTTGGCTATATAGTTACAGTGGGCTCTAGCACTTAGATGATTAGAGACAAGTATTCCAAGGTCCTTGACAGAATTTGGATCCTCAACAAGTTCTTGACTATTTAGCTTGTATTTTATTTTGTGATTTTTTTTCTGCCAATATGTAAGACAGAGCATTTATTTGTTGAGATTTGTAGTTGCCATTTGTTTGACCGTTCTGATACATAGTCAAGATCTTTTTGGAGGGTAGTAGTATTGTCTGTGGTGTTGAATAGCTTTACATCATCAGCGAAGAGAACGCAGTTGCTCTTAATATGATCACAGAGGTCATTTATGTAGAGTATGAAGAGAGTTGGTCCTAGAACACTGCCTTGGGGGACACCACTTGCTTCCTTAGTAATCACAGAGAAAAAATCCATAGGATGATTGGATGAGCTTTGACAGTTCATTATCAGTGCCCCACACATAACATTTTTATAATGGTAAGTTTCTGTCTCTAAGCACAAATGGTGATTTTTCTAATTTTACAACCCTCTTGAATGCAGCTGTGACAAATATATAGCAGCCCTCTACTTCCCCATCATAAATAATTTAAAAATGATAAGGACAATTATGACACTCGTACTTTTTCCCTATACTGGAAGCAAGCAGGAAGGAAACATGCTGAATTTACTTTTCACTACACTTGAAATGCAAAATTTGTCCCATTCCTGGCAGTGGAAAGGTAAGGAAACTAGCAACAGGAAGCTAGTGGTATGCAGGGTCATCTCTAAAGAGGAAGTTTCAATCTATATTTTAAACTTCTCAACTGATAATTAAGTAGCAGTCTTACATTCATATTCTGAGTTGTTAGGCAATGTGACCTCAGCATTGCCCATTCACTTACCGCTCTCTTCCGATAATCACGCAGAGGCCAATGAGAGAGGCAATGAAGAACAGTTTGTTCTATTTGCTTGTTCAACAGAAGGGGGAAAAAATGCTGAAATCTCCAGTGGTCTATGGTAAGAGTGATGTTACTCAAGTTTTATGAAACTGAGTTCCAAAAGACCATTAAATGATAGCCAACACTTAACAGAGTAGGTCACCATTTGTATATTCCTCATAAGTTTATGCAAAGATGATAAAAGGGTGATACACGCTTGAGGGGTATGACATTCTATCACTCTGAAGTCATTGAGTTATCATTATAAACACCCTGTGAAAGGCTCCATCTCAATGGCAGCCAAGTCAGTTTAATTAGAATTCAGGGTTTGAAAGATGATTTCTATGGATATTTTCTGTAATATGAAAGGAGCGGTGAGGCATAAAACAATAAAAATTAGCATACAGAAGGTTTCTTTCTGAAACTTTACAGAGACATAATTGGCTGTCATATTGCATTATTTTTATAGAAGAAGTAAGTTTCCAGGTATGTTTGTGTATGTGGGCAATGCAAATTATTAGAAAACTACAACGCGAGATACAAAGAGTGCGCTGAAGGAGGAAAAAAATGTAATATCATGAAATCTGCAAGGAAAAGCAGAAAACGAAGCTTTTTTTAATCACTAGAAGTTAATGACCATAATTGGCTATGATTGGGTTGTTGAAAAGGTGGTCAGAAATTACATAGCACTGAACAAGAGATGAATGATGTCCATAAGGATTAGCAGAGAAGAAAGAGGTCAAGTATCAGTCCAGGAAAAGTGCCATGTATTTTAAAAGCTCAAAGTCTTGACCCCTCAAGAACTTCAGAACTTGGATGATAATGAAATTGGGACTGTCTCCAGAAGGGCAGGAAGCAGGAAGGAACAGAACAGAGCAAAATCTAGCAAATAAAGATGCAGCTTTTGCATAAGTTTAAAAAAAAATATCAGTACATTCAGCAACCTCAAACCGAAGGTTAAAATGAATTAAGGATTTCCTCTGGACTAGTCATTTGAAATCAGTGAGAGTTAAAGCAGACTTGACATTATTCCCCCAGTAGCTTGGACACATTAAAAAAAAAATATCAGTGCATCTGATCAGGATAGGTGTGTGCGTGTGTGTGTGTGTACATATATACTTTTGTGTTTTTGTGTGTTTGTGATAATGGGTATAGTGGAGTTCCACAGTAACAATTGCCAATTGAATATTACTGAGACTGATTTCACACCTGGGAATAATTTCATATCTGTTTAGATTCTGGTGCATCCTTTTTCATGACAATTTGGCAAAACCATGCAATGGTGGTAGGAAGTGCGATGACACTTCCCACCATAATTTTGGAAAGTGTTGCAAAAGCAGCTGATTATACACTAAATACCAATCAACATTGGCTGCCTAAAAGTCAAATACAATTTTAGAGTCTAACAGCAGAAGGATAGCTTCAGAAATACCTGGAAGAATAACTATCTACTTTATTCTGTGTTGGTGAGATCCCACCCAATGCATGGGAAGCACATTAAGAAGACAAACTGGAATGGAGTCAAAAAAGGGGTAACAAGGGTGACCAGATATTAGAAATTAAGTCTTTTGTCAGGATTGGATGAGTTGGAGCTGTGTACTCAGGTGTCTGTAGGAACCAGTAATATATTGTAATATAACAATGCAAACCTCATTACTTAGTTCTGGTGTTTAATATCAATATCAAGTACAAAAGACTAAGATTTTATAAGGTCATAATTGTAAGTTCATAATTTGCATTTTATCCTTTTTTTTTGCATTGAAATCCATGAATATTAAATCTGCCAAGGTTGAGAAACATTGTCCTAAGCTGTTTGGAAGAGTGTGGGAGCCAGCCAGGGGTGATTGTAGTTTGTTGTGGATGTCTATAGTATATTTGATTTGTCAATCGCTTACAAGATAATAGGTATAAGTATATACATAGTTATGAATACATGAAATGGGTACATATAAGAAAAAGAAAAGAAACAATAGGACAGGGACGATAGGCATGTTGGTGCGCTTATTCACGCCCCCTACAGACCTCTTAGGAAAAGAGTGAGGTCAATAGTAGACAGTCTAAGGTTAAAGTTTTTGGGGTTCAGGGAAGAAGCCACAGAGTCAGGTAGAGTATTCCAGACATTGACTACTCTGTTGCTGAAGTCATATTTCCTGCAATCAAGTTTGGTGCGGTTAACCTTGAGTTTGTATCTATTGTGTGCTCTTGTGTTGTTATGGTTGAAGCTGAAGTATTCATTGACAGGTAAGTCATTGCAATGTATGATTTTATATACCATACTTAGATCAGACTGAAGACGACGTAATTCAAGGTTTTCTAGGTCTAGAATTTCAAGTCTGGTGGCATAAGGTATTCTACAATGAGTAGAGGAGAGGAGAACTCTTCTTGTGAAATATTTCTGGACTTTCTCAACTGTGCTAATATCAGATATGTAATGTGGGTTCCAGACTGATGAGCTGTATCTGAGTATTGGTCTAGCAAATGTTTTGTATGCTCTAGTTAGTAGTGTGATATTACCAGAGAAAAAGCTACATGGGATTAGGTTAACAACTCTTAAAGACCTTTTAGCTATGTAGTTACAGTGGGCTCTAGCACTTAGATCATTAGAAATGAGTATTCCAAGCTCCTTTACAGAGCTTGGATCATCAACAATGTCTTGACTATTTAGCTTGTATTTTATTTTCTGATTTTTTTTTTTGCCAATATGTAAGACAGAGCGTTTATTTGTTGAGATTTGAAGTTGCCATTTCTTTGACCATTCTGATACATAGTCAAGATCTTTTTGAAGGGTAGCAGTATTGTCTCTGGTATTGAACAACTGTACATCATCAGCAAAAAGAACACAGTTGCTCTTAATATGATCACAGAGGTCATTTATGTAGAGTATGAAGAGAGTTGGTCCTAGAACACTGCCTTGGGGGACACCACTATTGACAGGTACAGAATTTGATAGGACACTCCCAATTTTGACCATTTGTTGTCTGTTTGACAGGAATGCTTCCATCCAGTTATGCAGTTGTGCGGAGATACCATAAGATTTTAGATTTAGGAGTAGTTTGTTGTGTACCACTGAATCAAAGGCTTTACAGAAGTCTATGTTGATTGCATCTATTGCTTTGCCCTGATTGAGTTGTGTAGTCCATTTGTTTTTGCAGTGTAAGAGTTGCAGATTACATGATAATTTTTTTTCTGAAACCAAATTGTTTATTGGAGAGTAGGTTGTTTGTTTCTAAGTGGAGGATAATGGCTTGGTTAATAATTGATTCCATGACTTTACAGGTGACGCAGCATAAGGAGATTGGTCTGTAATTTTCAACTAGGCTGGGGTCTCCCTTTTTGAAGATTGGGATGACCGTGGCTTGTTACCATAGGTTAGGCAAGGAGCTGATCCTGAAAGACTTTTCAGAGATTATACTTAGAGGTTCGGCTATGGCAGTGGATAGCTTTTTTAAGAAGTAGGCACATATTCTGTCCGGTCCAATAGATAGAGATGGTTTTAGATTGCATAGTGCTTTTTCAACATTGTCTTCTGTAAAATCGATATGTATTAGATCATTGTAGTTTTCTGTGATTTGGCTTGGAAATACTGGGCATGATCCATTGCTGTTTACAAATACTGAACCAAAGAATGGGTTAAAGATGTTGGCTTTAATGGTGTCATTGTTGCAGTCTTTACCATTAGGTCCTATCAGGGGTGGGATGGACCTTGAGTCTTTTACTTTGTTGTTTACAAAATTGTAAAAAGCGTGGATGGAATTGGCACGTAGAAGGTTTTCCTCTTGTTTAATATGATAATTGGTGCATTCAGTCTTTATCTGGTGGCATAAATTTTTGTATTAGATTTTGAAATTGGCAACATGACCAGATTTGTTTTTCCGCCAGAGTGATCTCTTTTTGGATTGAAGTTTCCTTATTGTTATGGGCAATCTGTTTTTTTGTTTTGCTTTGGGAGTTGTTGTTGGTACATATAGTTTGATGACTCTTTTGACTTCAAGTAAAAATATGTTGTAATGGTCTTCAACAGTATTGCATCCAGTGAATAGAGATTGCCAATCAAGGGATGAGAGATCATTGTCTATAAGATCATAGTTGCCTTTTTTGAAGTTATAATTGGGGATTACGTCATTGTGATGATTTTTATGTGGGCATATGTTGAGACAAAAGTCAATCATGTTGTGGTCACTGCTGGAAAAGGGTTCTTTAGTTTGTATTCTGTAAATTAAATTCAAACTATTGCAGAAGATGAGATTGAGGCAGTTGTTTAGTCTAGCATTGTTGGTTACTAATTGTTCCAGTCCCAGAATTGTAACAGCATTGTAGAAGGTTGCGTGTATGGGTTCAGTTGTACATTCATTTAGGGTCCAGTCAATATAAGATAGATTGAAGTCACCAAGAAAGATAAAAGCGTGTGGGTAGGATGTTGCCCATGTTAGTAGTGAATTTAGCTTGTTTACATGTTCGATGTCATAATCGGGTGCTCTGTAACATAGTAAGAATCGAAATGTGATATTTAAGGATAGTTTACAGATGATGGTCTCAGGAAGAGCAAGCTCCTGGGTAACTTGGATGTTTTTTAGATGTAAGGACTTTTTATAGAAGATAGCGACACCACCTCCTCTATGAATTTCACGATCTGATCGGTAAACATGATAGTCTCTTACTGAGGTAATGGAGTCAGGGAGAGATGCATTGAGCCATGTTTCATAGACAATTATGATGTCGAATTTAGCCATATTTAGTAAGAGGAGAAATTCAGGTATTTTATTCACAAGGCTTCTTGCATTGAGTAGCTTGCATTTAAAGCCAGAAGTAGTTGGAATATATATTTAGGTTTGAAAAAATAAGTCTGGAGGGAAATATGGTAGCAATATGCATGATAGTAGTTTATCATACAGAAGAAAGTCACACAAAGACAGGATTTTATTAGCAATAGAAGCAGTTTGACAATCAAGCCAATTACTCATAGAAATCTTGATATTCTCTTCACTGTCTTCAAGTAGGGCAGAGGTCTCCATACTTGTCAACTTTAAAAGACTTGTGGACTTTTACTCCCAGAATTCTCCAGCCAATTCTCCAGGCCTGGGAGTTGAAGTCCACAAGTCTTTTAAGGTTGACAAGTATGGAGACCCCTGAAGTAGGGCCTAGACAACCCATTATCATGGATTTTTAAGTTGTAGTTTGCATGGGGCAGCCAATTATTCACAGATCTATATGGTTACTGCTAATCTATACTCCTATGCAGATTTTTAAAAACTGATAATAGTATTTAGGGAATATGTAAAGAAATGGCCAATATAGCTATTTTTAAAGAGATGATACATAGACTATGTCTTCATGCTGTTGACATCCTAAATAATCTTCTGAAGAGGCTAGCCTTTATCTAATATATATCCATAAATAACTTCATTATGTACATATTTACAGGAATGAAAATGCTTCAATGCCCCCCGTCCCTCCCCCCCGGCTCCCATGCTGTTCCAAACAGCTTAGGACAGTTTTTCTCAACTTTGACAACTTTAAGATGCACGGACTTCAATTCCCAGACAACCTTAGCCAGCTTTGCTGGGGATTCTGGGAGTTCAGGTCCATGCATCTTAAAGCTGCCAAAGTTGAGAAACACTGAGTTAGGATATACTTGTTCACTTGGATAGGTGCAGGTAACAACTCTTCTAGGACCAAACTGTGTTGAAATGAGCTGTCCTATTTTTCTTTTTGTGACTACCACATGTGGATAGGGGGTTAGGAGAAATCTATAGGAAAAATCTGTCTCTCTCTCTATATATATATATGTATACGGGCTCACACCCTTGATCAGCCAAACATATTACCGTCCCTTCAGGTTCTTTCCCATCAAAACAGGAAGGTCAAAAGTGAAAAATTGGATACCCCCTTCCCTCCATGTTTCCTCTTTCCTGGTGTTCATAGGAAAACTGAGTTAAAACCACTTACAATAAAACAACAATGAAACATTACAATAAAAGTAGAAGGGATTTTTAGCACCTGAAAGAGTCATTGTTGAAATAGTAAAGCCAAACATGCAACAAATAGTAAAGCCAGTTCTGAAAAAAAGGAGAAAAGGAAATAACATCAAGGAAGTGCTAAAATTTCTATATTCTCATTCTTTTCTTAAAGAAAGAAGTCTAGGATATAGATCTAAGATATAACATCTTGGGTATATCATGCAGGTTTTCAGGTACTTGGCTGTTACATTGGTTTTACACTTGAGCAACTGAATGTTGCCATTCTATTTCTCATGCCTATCCATGATGGACTTTTAATTATACAGAACGTCAGTGTGTCTTAGACCTTCTCTCCTCACATTTCAAGTTAGCTTTTTATGCCAGGTAAAATCCATTAATTGTTGGCTGTCAACAGCCTCCTTACTGGGAATTATACAGGAAACCTGTATAACGGGTAAGAGGGATATTAGCTAATAAAAGCTGTATTTTGAAATATGTTCTCTTCAGTGATTACTGCCAATAGCTTCTGAAAGGGGACAAAAAAAGAGAGAGAGATTTCCACAATTCCCCAGGTTTTGTGATTTGATGAAAACAACGCTGCTGGAACAAAGAATGCGTCAAAAACGATTATGCAAGAAGAGATGAAGAAATATTTCTCAATCCATTGCCAGGAAAGCTATGGGCAATTTTTAGTTGTCACGTGTATCATTTTTGCCTATTCTTTTTTGGGAAACATTTAAAGCCCTGACTTGTAAAAATATGCACAGAGAGAATATCTCTGTCAGAAATAAAATGGGACAAGATGAAACTTCTAAAGGAGCAAATTTCTATATAATTAGGAATTATTTGTTATGACAATAACTAATTTTGGTTTAATTGCTCTGAAAGTTAGTATGATAGGAAAACAAGTCAGTAGCGTGTGACTAGACAACTGTATTGAGATAATTGGTCTCCTTTAATGACTAACTAAATAAACACATATAAGACCTCAGGTAGTCAGTATGCTCTGTGGGCAACAGCTGTCCATTTTACAGTCCCATCTTTGAAGAGTTCCATCCTTAGTAGTTTGTCCACCGGGCTGCTGGCATCTGAATGGAAAAGATTAAACAGTACATCTTGAGACGAAAAACAAAACAATGGCAAAAAATCAAAGGCTTTCCAGGCGCGCAAAACTTGTTCTGAAAACAAAGCTGCATGATATCAAACAGAACATGGGCAAAACATCAGTTATCACCAGCGCTGTGAAAAAGCCATGTGCTTTGTCTGTGTGGTCCAGCAGAGCATTGTTTTGGCTCCTTTCCACATCAGTAGGAAGTGCAGGCTTTTTGTCTAACGTTTCTGAGTTTAGATGAAGCGTAAAAAACTTGGTTTAGAAACTGCAGTGATTGCTTTTCACTTCTACCTTGCAGTCTATCGTTCTGAAGGAAAGCATGACTATAACGTAAACATCCTGCTGGGAAAAACAAAAGTCCAATTTAATATGCAATTCCAAACAATCTTTTTAAAAAAATTTAGTTTCACAGAATTTGCAGCTATGCCTCCATGTATTTTGAGTGCATGATGTGCCAATCTTTTATGGGACAAAGGAAAAGGAGACCACCCCAGGGTGACTGCTGCATATAAACAAAGAGCAAAGCCCCTACTCACTCACACTGATGATATTACTATTCAAGTAATGGAATGTCTACAAGCAAACCAACAAGCTCAGAGAACACCAAGGACTTCAACCCTGAGTTATAGGTATTATCTTCTGTTGGAAAGAGCTTACTGCAGCTATTCTTATTTTTCTGCTATTTATTCTGAACCGGCAAACTTATTTTGAACTCGCTTATCAATTTAGCAGTAGTGTCACCACACTATTGCATAGTGAATGCTTTGATAACTAGTCTTGTTCAGTTGGATGCTTGTCACCTATATTGGATGATAACTCCCATCGTCCTCAGATAGCTGGATGGCCTTGTGGAAGATGTGGTCACTATCATGATATACTAAATGGAGAGGTTTGCTGGTAACTCAAGCTATATATTCTCTTATATGAGAAGAATGAGAAATCTTTAACCTACAGGGCTATAAGTTACCATCTGATCTATGTGTCTCCAAGTCAAGGCAATTCCTTTTCTTTTTTCATTTTCTTGAGGATTGTTTCCTCTTTTTTTCTATAGCTATGTAACAGACAAATATCATTTATATTAAATTCAAAGGGTCTCAATTAGCAAGAAATTGAGGATCTCATCAACAACTGCATAGATATTATTGTCTTCTTCTTACTGTATATGGTCTAACGATCCCCCTTTACCAAAGCAATTTTGCATTTAGATGTAGGGAGCAACTTGTTGATTGGGTTGGAGGTCAACATGGTCTGACCCTTGTCAAAAGCTCAGGAACTGAAAAAAGTTTGTCACTGATGCTGATAATCCTTGACTCTTATTTTCCTCTGAACTCAATCTGGCCTTACCTCTGCTTTATCAGAATTGTAGCAATGACAGTAGCATCCCAACACTGATCATTTGACTGATCATCCCAACACTGATCATCCCAACACTCATCATTTGCTATTTTCCATGGATACATTTGTTCCAACTGCAATATTTGTTATGGAATTCTTTCTATTCATGTTCACTTGAGATGACCAGGAATCACATACACTCATAAAATCCTATTTGTACGTCCTCTTAGTTGTGAAAGAAACTTGGAGGGCAAGGATTTAGGCAGAATAGAGATGGGCCTAAAAACTCCTAAGTAAATTAAAGTGTAGGACTAATGTAATGGGAATGTATTTATTTTTTCTATGTTTGCCATTGATATTATACTTCTTGTATTGCCACTGGAGTATTTAGGAGGGCAATCATTTTTATGCATCTTAGATCTGTTCAGAAATTGTTTATAGGTTGTTATGTTTTGCACATAATGTTAAGAATTGGAGAACTATAAATAGTTATTTATAGTTCTCCAATTATCTAAGTTGTATTGAGTTAGCATTATCTTGTAATATCAACTAACTGGTTTTCTTTGGTTTTCCACTCTTTTGGTACCAATATTCTTTTCTGCATATTTATGACCAGAACGACTACAACGTTTTTTTTAAAACCCTCCTTGTTTTTCTGAAAGCCAGAATGCACTAATTATATAGATTCCCTGTGTAGTAACCAGGCCTGGACAACAAGGTCTTTTGAATAGAAAAAGCAAATAAACTAGAAAGCGGACACCTTTTGCCGAAGTGCAAATGAATCAAGACTCTAAAAGAAACAAAAATAGCTATTAACAATTCTAGGAAGAAACAAGAAGAATGACAGAATGTGGCTATGTGATATGCAATCAATCCAAGGTAAGCAATCATCATTTTGCAAAACTTTGTTCGGTGATTATACCGGTTATGCAAAATGTTATAATAAACTTTCTTCCTTGGCTTTTCTATCCTTTTTTTCTGGCTTTTGAACTCCTCAGTCAAGGAGCCCAGAAAATAAGGGTTCCCAAAGAGTGTTTCCAGAAGTTCAATCCATATGATTTTGCTCAGAAATATTACCACTACTCTCAGTATCCCTATCTTATTTTTATTTGTACCATTCTTACAACATTGTAAAGCTCTGACAGAACTATTTTGCTACCCCCCATCTCTTTCTAAGGTATGCTCTTTCATATCTTTAAAATGCAAGTAGCAGGATTTGTAATATGAATAAAGCTGGATCATCTTGTACAGGAGCTTGGCACTGCTATTATCAGCCTGCAGTGTGCTTTAAATAAGTTTATTTGCTGCACTGTTTTATTTTCCTTCCAGAGTTTTATCGCCCAACAGCAATTTGCTTTGTGACAGCTTTATGGTTTTTTTTTTTTCTAATATGGTGGTATGACTAGTGTTTCACTGAAGAAAAAAAAAAAACTTTTTAAAGAGCTGGAACCACCCAAGAACAACCAGAAATGCAAAACAACAATGACCACAATAACAACAATAACAACAAAACAACAACAAATATGTTTTTATTGTGAGTTCCTTGTGAGTGTTGAAGCACCCAGTATGCTCAATATTCTCATGTGTAAACTCTAATCTGGATTAAAGCTCGCTGATCCGTCATATTATGGTTCTAAGCAGAGATGCAAATCAGCCACCCTAAAGATCAACAGCCACCCCCAGTTTGCCTGAATTCATGTTGAATTGAGAGGCCTTTGATAGACACCTCCATTCACTTGCTTGAATGCAGGAAGACACTTCCATGTGGTTTTAGAAAGACTGCCTTATCGCTGTAAACATGCCTTGTTATGTAGCTTGTATGATGTTGAATTTTGGGTGGACTCACCGAGGTGGCTGAAACCCAGATCTAAGCCTAATCCAATACATTTTTAATTCAATGGTTAGATGCTATTGAAAAAGTAGAGAAATAGCTAAAGCTCTAGCTAAGGAGAGGAATAAAGCTTTAAAAGTAATTAGGAGATATCTACAACTTCTTTTCTCAAAATGGGGAGAAAGTAAAGTATAATAGTCAATTTAATTCCTTCTGGGGTGACTATTTGCAAATACAGTATAGGTAGTCCTCAATTTACAACCACAATTGAGCACAAAATTTCAGTTGCTAAGTGAGACAGTTGTTAAGTGAAATATGCCCCATTTTACGACCCTTATTGCGACAGTTATGTTAAGATTGTTAAGTAATACAAATAATACAGTTAAATAACTTTATTGCCACAATTACGTTAAGATTGTTAAGTAATACAGTAATACAGTTGTTAAGTGAATCTAGCTTCCGCATCGACTTCGCTTGTCACAAAAGATGATCCTGGGATATAGCAACTGTCATAAATATGAGTTGCCAACATTCAAATTTTGATTATGTGACCATGGGGATACCATAATGATTGTAAATTTGAAAAATGGTCATAAGTTACTCTTTTCCATGCCATTGTAACTTTGAACTATCACTAAAAGAACTGTTGTCATTCAAGGACTACCTGTAGAGTAAAATAATACTGATATATGATGGTGAAAGAGTGATATGTATATTTGAAGGATCAAAATATACCCATAAGTTTAGTATTTGTTGACTTGAGTCCCCGTAGCCCTATATCTATTGTGATGCTTTTACCAAGCTATAAAGATGATCAGTGGGTCATTCAAATAATTCTGCATGCACAAAAGATGAATTAGTGGTATGCCAACAGCTTTTCTTCAGAGCTATGTTTATATTCCTCTATTTGTCACCAGCCTCTGTGGTGCCAAGAATTTGGACTTGCTTCTTTTGAGGCTGGCTTCAACATAATTTGGGACAATTCAAATATCCTAATGTGCAAGTATCATATCCAAGGGAGATTCGTTGCAAAATTCTGTATTCTGTCTGCTTATAGCCTCTCCTTTCTTTTTTTACAGGTGTTCAAACATAGCGTTCAATCTTCCGTTCACTCATGATTACTCTTCTGTTGTATGTTCTTTCTTTATGTTGACAGAGTATACAGTGACAAAGCAGAAAAAAATAAAAGAATGGTTACTCATAATCTGAACCACACGAGAATCCTGATATTTCTCTGTGCTTAGGGTTCCTTTTGTAGTGCTCTTTATTTAGTGTACTTAACAAAACTGTTTTTAAATCACTTCTTCACCTTTGCGTGAGTCATAAAACAGGCTGAGAACATGATGTCACAACAGCCAAAGGCTATCTGGCCTCAAGTATTAAGTCTTCTTAGAGTCATAGAGTTTATTTCATTGCTTTCTCAAAATAAACAGGAGTACTCCAAGGAAGGGGTAAAAAGAATTTCCATTGAAACTTAAGTCAGAACTTTTAAAACACAAATGTAAAGTCTACTTTGTTATGCCCTTTAATACCAACAATATTCATGTGCAGTTTTTGCCCATTTAATACTTAAATTTATCTACATTTACCAATATTTTCAGGCTTTTTCTACAAATCTGCCTTCTTGAGGCAATTTTTATAACACTTCTCATTCATTAATTAAAAAAAACCCCAATAACTAATATTTATGATAATGAGAACCAAATATCTAAATAAAATAATATAAAAGGATGAGAAATGAAATGTCTTCAAAGAAAATAAAAAGCACTTTGGGGACAACCATGACCTGAGTGGCTGAGAATCTCCATAGACATAAAAGTATTGCAATATAAAGGAAATTTAACAACCAGACCAAGAAATATATAATCTCCAGCACATGACTAATTGCAGAGATAAGGGGTCACTGCAGAAAAAAGCCTATAAGTTTTTTTACTCAGCAATTGCAATAATCAGTAATGGAAGATTGAGGTCCTTCACTGTTGCATTAAAAAACTATGGGTGGGTGATGATGGTTTCAGCCTAAACTGTTGAAGTTTTTAGGATCAAAATCATCCCTTTAATGAGGTGATAATGGCACTGTCAGTAAAGGAAGATCAGTTATCACAAACAACTGTAGAGTTACTAGGCAGACACAAGTTTTATTTATTGATGTATTTAATTTGTATCTCACTCACTAACCAAATGACTCTAGACAGCTAGCAAGACAACACAAGATGAAAAGAGGACAATAAAATAATAAAGCACAAAATGCAAACCTCACATACTATCCTAGTCCAAGTGTCTACGTGAAGAACTAGGCCTTCAGGGCATTCTTAGGCTGAGGACCATCTGAACATTGTGTGCGGAGAGGAATTCTGTTCTCTTAGTCAGGCTCTATGACATGCAAGGCATGCCTTTTAGGTCCCATAGGGTGACATTATACATTCTGTGGCATCTTGTAGGATGGTCAGATATTATTGGAGAAGATGATCCCGCAATGATCAAGACCCTGCATCCTAGACATCTTCAAATGTACCCAGAAGACTACTGGTAACCAATATGGAGTGGACCTCCAGGGAAATCAGGAAATACAAGCAGTTCAAATGGGTAAAAAAATGTATTGCAAGTTTAAGCTCTTTACAAGAATCTGAGCTACTAACAGCCAAAGGAAATTGGTGGTAGATAAGGGTAAAAGGAACTCAAGGTGGGCTAGACTTAGATCTCTTGTGGCCACAAAGGGATTCATGACTGATGATGCATTTGACCCTTCCCTCAGACTCAACCTGGTCATCTCTTACAGGGCCTTTGCTGCCAAAGCACCAGAGTACAAATCATGCCTGTATGTACATTTGTGCATGTAAATGTAGAAGCAGATGTATAAAAAACAGATATCATTTCAAAGAAAATTCTATGCTTTGTGCCTTGCTAAAAGATGGTGATGTAAGATGTTTTCTGCTTCTGACCTATTTCCCTTCTATTTCTCTATTCTTTAATGTGGATTTAGACTGGACTTCCCTTCAAACAAATAGTGTCTTCAGACGGAGGACTATCCCATGATAGCCAGAGAAAATAGAGAACTTTCCTTCAGAAAATAAATTAATTAATCACCCTAAAGCAGCCCTCTAAGCATATTGAGTTTTAAGAAGCAGATGCAACCAGGTGCATGTTTTTAGTGGCTTTACTTAATGTGTTAGTCTCCCCCCCCCCTTGTTTTTCAGAATGATGTTTGGCTATTTGTTAATTCAGCTCTACCCAAATTTAAGTGCCTGAGGCCATCAGATGCAGCTGTAGTTCATGTGCCTTTAAAAGGCGAAATAGCTTTATTATTTTAGCTCCCTGTTTGTCATTTAACAAGATGGGGGTGATATGGCCAATTGCCACTGGTGAAAGGGGAAGACAGGAGAAACTGCAAGGGAAAGGAGAGCAGATGGCAGTGGAAATTTTTAAAAAGAGAACAGAGCTACACAATAGTGAGTTGATAATAGGAAACAATGGATATTTGTATGATGTGTTTGGAAAGCTAGGTTTTTTTTTCCCACTGGTATTTTTCTATATTTTCCTTTCCCAAAGCACTTGGCTCTTGTCCTAACAAAAAAAATAATAATATCACAAACAGCAGTCTTTTAAACGTTCCAGCCTAATTGCTGAATACAACTGTACAATGGGAATCTGGGGTTGTGTGTGTGAGTGTGAATGTGGTTTATGGATTCTAGGGGCACTTCTGCAAACTTTATGTATAGAGGAGCTTTTAGACTCCCAACATGTGCAACATTTTTCTGTCTTCATGATTGTCCTCCTTCCAGACTAGATCCTCCTTAAGGACCCATCATCTCTCTCTCTCTCTCTCTCCAGCTGGCCAAAGAAAGAGCATGAAAGAGTAACTAGCTACCTTGAATCATTTCTGACTAGGTTGGCTTTTTATTTTGAAGGGAACAAAAAATAGATCCATGTAAGGATGTGATAAATGTGGACCTTAAGTGAGCTGGAAATATCAGGGAATACCATTGAGTTCCCAATGAAGACCTACTTTTCCTGCACAGTTCAGACAGCAGGTTGCAAAAATGTTTCTTCTGGAGCAACAGGCCAGCTACAACTTACCTGGTTCAGCTAGTGATGACTTGGGTACAGGGGTGGGATCCTACTGGCATAAAAACTGGTTCGGTGAGCGTGCATGTGTGTAGTACTTGTAAATCAACTTCTCCTGCAAGGAATAACCTTCTCCTGCTGATGAGTGGCACTCAGCTGTGCCGCATAAAGCAACTAAGGTTGCTTTAGCAGGTAATAAAGGACAGCCTAGAGCCCAGATGAGCAGGTGGGCCCAACCAAAGACAAGGAGATCTTCAGATTGAAGCCGTTTGGTGTCAGTTGCTCTTCGGAGCAACTGGTTCTAATCCCACCCCTGCTTGAGTACACTTTATGTATAGAAGAGACACTGGAGCTAGAGTTTCCCAGGGCAGGAATGTTGAGTATGTCAATATGTACTAAAAGTAAATAACACAAAGTAGGATTTCCATTAAGTTGTGGGAAGTGCAGCAGAAAAAGCCACTGGATTTTCATTTAAGAAGTATAGGATTAGGATGGAAGTATATTTTTAGGAAGCTTTATGTTGTTAGTGGGCAATTTATTGTTACAGTGGACTCTGCCTTGGTGTGTGATAAATATTTGCTATTTTAAATGACTTGTATGAGCCAGGAAAGGACAGGATTCTGAAACTTGGTGCCATGAGGGCATGAGGGCATAGACTCAATCTTGAACATAGAAGTGGTCCCAACCCAATCAGATACTGCTGTGCTGAAAAAAGGTATCACCAACTTTCCTTAAAGACTTGAAAGACTTTATTTTATTTCCCACAAGTGAATATTTTCACTCCAAGAAAAGAAAAGAATGGAGTTACTCTAGTAATTTTTGGCCAAGCTAGTCTTTCTTCTCTGTTCCCATACAAATTCTGCCCCAGCTTGTCTGTCAACTTACGTTGCCACTTCTTCTGTCATCATGGTCACCTCTGTACCAGAGCTCAGTTTTTTATCCTACTTCAGATCTGATCTCCCACCAGAAAGATCAAATCAAGTGCCTTTATTGAATATATCTTTATTATGTTCTGGGGACCAGTTCAGTTTTGTAATATTTCCTTCAAATCTCCTTAATAAATGGATCTAAAATGTAATAGAGAACTAGTCATGCATGCAGAAGTCAGCACCATGAGTTGGAGATAACAAAAGCAATAGCACTTAGACTATATACCACTTCATAATACTTTACAGTCTTCTCTACACAATTTATAGAGTCTGCACATTCCCCCAACAATCTGGGTCCTCATTTTACCAAGCTCGGAAGGATGGAAAGTTGAATCAACCTTGAGCCTGTGAGAATTGAATTGTTGGCAGTTGGCAGAATTAGCCTGCAATACTGCATACTAACCACTGCTTCACCAGGCTCTTGTGTCCATTAAACCAGGAATTAGCTACTGTATTATGCAACAAGAACATTTTAAAAGAGGGGGCTGGATTCTCATTGCTTTCTAATTGAAATGTGTCACATCAAACCTAACTATTAAATCAACACTAGTTTGTCCATATATAATTTAGGATAATCCACATAAGAAGTCTGGTTCTCCCCATGGATTAGCTAGCATGAACAAAACACAAAAGTATTCAAGAATCTATATAGTATCTCTACTCTGGTAGGCAGAATAAAGCTATTGTCTTAGCTAATGTTGAGTGTAGAGAAGATTTCAGATTGTCAAATGTATTGGGTTTGCATTTATACTGCAAGGAATGCAGAATGTTCTACTTCAGCTGTTAAAATCTCTTGACTGGTCTTGAAAATAAGAATCCTGATATGACCAAATTATCATAAGATGTTGCAACCATTGTAAATGTGAGCCGGTTGCCAGTTAGCTGAATTGAGATCATATGATTGTGTGGGATGGTGTAAGTATTGTAACTTTGAGGATAATTCATGTAACGTTTTTTCAGTGCTGTCATAACATCAAACTATCATTAAATAACCATACGTTGAGGATTACCTCCATTAATTTCAATATTTTTTTTAAAAAATGAAATGGAGTAACAGAGCTTGTACACTTTGAAACTGATTTAAAAAACCCTCAAACATGGTCCCTCTCTCTTTTTCCTTAATGCTACTGTTCTTTTAAGGGATCCACTTGTTAAAATCAGCGTGAGTCCTAAACTACACCCATTTTTTCCTCCTTTGAACAAGTTGGTGGGATAAAACTTTTTGGAAAAAAGTTTGTCCAAATCTTTAATAAACTGGCTGGAAAAATCAATTTTTGGATAAGCTATAATTTGGCACAGTTTCTCTGTGCAGAGAAACTATACAATCTAAAACAATATCAGTGAAGCTCAATGGTGCTCTGTGACTCAAATTAAGTAATAAACCATATGTACAGTTATTTAGGGGCTGCACACTGCAATGCTGAGGATATTTTAGTGAGCAGAGGCTGAACATTTTTCTTAGAGCTTTTCATTCCAAAAAGTACAACGGCTGTGATAGTTGAACCCTTCTTCATTGCTCTCCTAAGAGCTGTTGGAAACAATAGGCAAAGGTTTCCTGCTACAGTGAGAAGTCATTATGGATGTCAAATGTCTTGTGCTACTATAAAGCTGCTCCAAATTTAAAATAGAATATTGGTATTAGAAACATCGACATTTTACAGAGCATTTTATGCTACTTAAAAACATCAACTTAAAGAGAAAGCAGAAGTTGACATTTAGGTCACTACTGTTTGATACAGATAACTGACAAAATAATTTTCCAGAGATGTATGTGGCAAATAAAAAGCCTGTTTAGTTTCTGCAAGGTTCTTGTTTTAAACATTATTATTTAAGAGGATGGTTCATTCTTTGATGTTAACCTGGAAGCATCATCAGCAAATCTGATGTTACCTGTAGCTTCCAAAGTATTTTCTTTAGGGATGTGCTATTTATGAGATGAACTAAGCTAGAAAGGTGAGAGCAACAGCGAATTTCAGAATTAATATTTGACTAACGAAATGTTGACACCATAACATGATTCTTGTGGATTTTTTCCTCATTATTAATAGGTGCTATCCCATAGTACTTAATTGTTTACTATGTAGATGTTGCATCAAATTATAGTGTATTTGCTATTCAGTGAATGTTTCAATTTGATCTGATGAAGCAATTGCAAGGGAGATAGAGATAAATAAATGAAAATGTCAGTAATAGCCGTGCTATTGAAGCCTCTCACAGATCATCCACCACTCGTAAAATGGGGCAGAACTTTTGTTGTGGGTCTACACCTACCATGTTGATTTTTTTTTTAAATAAAGTTTTATTCGGGTTTTTACACATACAAAATACATGTAAAACATCTTTTTTGAAAATAGCATGGTCCCGGGTTGAACTTCTTTATACAGACACAAAACTCAATTTCATGCTCCTTTTTGTATTCTATTCCATATCTTATACTATTTTACATTTTCTATATAGTTTTTCCCCTCTTTTAATTTTCTCAATTTTATTTTGATTATCTCATCTCAATTCAAATCATTATATTTATACTTTTGTCTGTTCTGTTTCAATTTCATATTATCTTTTCTCATTAAACAAATTTTATCCTGTAGTTACTAATTGGAGTATCACACCTTTATATCTTTTAATTACATCCATTCAACTCTTATTTAAACTTCAATATATACCTTAAGTTTATGACCTTCAATATAATACATAATACATAACTTCCAATCAAATTTTGCTTGGTACATTCTTATAATACACACTATATTCTTTAAAAAAAAAAGAAAGATTGTAAATATATGTAATTATAAATCCTCATTCCATTCCAAATCAGTTCTATCATTAATAATCATTAAAATCTTAACATCTTTAATACTTCTTTTCAATTAAATGTCATACTTCCTTAAAAACACATATAATCTCCATAATTAATTTTTCCCTTATTTCACATATGTTTTATACTTCACATATGTTTTATAAATCCTTATATATACCTTTTGTTACATTTATTTATTGACAAGCATTCCACCGAATTACGATAGCTATTTTATCAAACATTTTAATTACACATTGTTTCATATTTTCTAAAATTACTTCTTTCTAATATAACCATACTATCTTATGTATCTTTGCAGAATCCCTTTTTCCATTAAGTTTTCACCCATTATCTCTAAATAGGCCCTGTTTCTTTATATTTTGCTTCTGTCCTTTATAACTTCTTTTCCTTTCTTTCTTTGCTCTCATCTTCTCCCTCCCCTTTTTACCCCCTTGTCTCTAGTTCTAATTCTCTCTTCTGCATTTCCCTCTTCTGTTGGTTTCTGATTTTATACTTATTTTTCACTCTTTTTTTTTTGGAGTTGTTTTTCCCAATCTTAAACTTTCCATTCTCTTTCTCCCCTTTCCTCCCTCCCCCATCTAAGTTTACTTGTTCATTAAAGATGGCTTCTTCTTTGTCGTAATCTTCTAGTTCTGCAGGCATTTCTTGTTGTTTCTCATAATTCCAAATCTCCATTTCTAAAAACTGAAATACGAAGCCAAAAGAACCTCTCCCTTCTTATGCATCTTCTTTGTACTTTTAAGTTCCATTTTCAGTTCTTCTAAAAGTGGAGCCATTTTAAAAAGTTTTAAACAACCACCCAATTGATTTTAATCATTCAAAACAATAACCAAGAATCCAGAAATCATCAAGTAATCCAGATAGTCCCGAGTTATACCTTCTTATTTCTTTTTTGACTTTCTCTTCTTGAGGTTTTTGTTGCGATATTTCAGTTAGAATGTATCTTTTGGAAGTCTTGTTGAGATTTTGCTGTAAGTTCTTTTTTAATTCCAGGCAGTCTCCTCCCTTCCAGATCCTGCCCTTTTATTCTTCCTCTCTCCTTTCCTGTTTTCAAAAGCTTTTAATTATCCAGAAATCTTTATTATCCCTTTGACTTTTTATTTTCAGCATTAAATGCCTATTGATGTCAAAGTGGATTTTTTTCCAATTTCTTGCTTAAGTCTCTTAGCTGTCAGTATAGGAAAAGGAGAAAACCAAATCTTTTCCCTTTTCTCTCTCCTTTGCAGCTTAAAAATCTTCTCAGGGAACAATGTTATTGTTTTTTAATAGTTTCAATTCCAGGGTACCTTATTTGTTGCTTTTGCTGTTTGACCCAGTCAACCAAAACTTTCTCTTCTTATCTTCCTCCTGCACATTCTTTTCCGGTTGAGTTCTTCTTTGTGGTGGCCATTTCTGACCACCACTGCAACTGCCTTTGGGAAAGGGAATAATGGCCAGCTGGGGAGGAGAGATGCAGCTCTCCTCAACCCTGCAGGCAGTCTCCCCCCTCTTCACCACCTCTACGGGATGGCTTAGCCCCAAAACCAGCCGGCTTGGGGCACTCCAGCGGCAAGCATGGATCAAAGCCTCGCAGAGACAAGGTTTCGGTCTGTCACTGAAGAAGCTCAAACCGGAAGCCTGCCTCCTACCATGTTGATTTTTTAAATCCTTCCTTAGATATATTCCTTGAAGCCAGGGATCCTAAACTTTTGCAGTTCTTCTAAATAGTTCTACTATATCAATTGCTAGCGAGAAAATATAGATTTTGACTAAGAAGTCATGTGACTTGCTTCAACATCCCTGTTTATATAAATCTTCTGAGACTGATCTTCACAAATCAGACACTGGACATCTCCTTTCATAGCTCCTCATAAACCCAAAGTTAAGACAAATATAGCAAAATAGCAAAAAAATAGTACTTCTGTGCAACCTGGCATGCCCTGCAGAAGTTGATCTCTGTGTATAACAATATGGAAATCTCTTTTATATCAGATTTCATGTGTGTATTTTAAATCATCATGGCAGTATATTTGACTCCTATTGGCTCTTAAAATTAGAGACTCAGGGGACTTGGCAAGTCCTACTGATTTTTTTTAACTGTTCCATGTACTGTACTTTAAGCTATCATCCTTTCTTGAGTCTTCTTGACTGTGAAGTCCTTTTCTGCCATTGCTTCTGCATCAATTTTCAAATGAAGTGTTCTTTGCAATTCCAAGCCTATACCATATTTCCATCATTGACACACATTTAGTTGAGTTCTATTTTTTTTAATCTGAAAGAATAAACCAAGGTAATAACAAGAAATACTAAATACCCTGTTTTTACTATTACAATTTTTTGTGATCCTATTGGTTGTTTAAAGTTTAATTAAAATATTCAACTTTTGTCCCAGGTTTTTAATATTGCTGGTGCCGTTCACACAGGCTCAGTCCTCCAATTACAACAACTTTATCACATAGTAAGAGTGGTTTAGTTCCTAGCTGAACAAAATTTAGGCCATTTTAGCAGAGACATTATTTTACAGTTGTCATCAGCTAAACATTAACCATGTGGTGCTTCAAGTATCATGGCAGTTAGTTTCTTACTAAGTTTGGGGGAGATATACAGCTACCTTTACATAAATGACCTCTGTGATCATATCAAGAGCAACTGCGTTCTCTTCGCTGATGATGTAAAGCTGTTCAATACCACAGACAATACTGCTACTCTTCAAAAAGATCTTGACTATGTATCAGAATGGTCAAATCAATGGCAACTTCAAATCTCAACAAATAAATGCTCTGTCTTACATATTGGCAAAAAAATCAGAAAATAAAATACAAGTTGAATAGTCAAGACGTTGATGATCCAAGCTCTGTAAAGGATCTTGGAGTACTCATCTCTAATGACCTAAGTGCTAGAGCCCACTGTAACTACATAGCCAAAAAGGCATTAAGAATTGTTAACTTAATCCCATGTAGCTTTTTCTCTGGTAATATCACACTACTAACTAGAGCATACAAAACATTTGCTGGACCAATACTCAAATACAGCTCATCAGTCTGGAACCCACATTACGTATCTGATATTAACACAGTTGAGAAAGTCCAGAAATATTTCACAAGAAGAGTTCTCCTCTACTCATTGCAGGATACTTTATGCCACCAGATTTGAAATTGTAGACCTAGAAAACCTGGAATTACTCCGTCTTCAGTCTGATCTAAGTATGGTATATAAAATCACACATTGCAATGACTTACCTGTCAATGAATACTTCAGCTTCAACTATAACAACACAAGAGCACACAATAGATACAAACTCAAGGTTAACCGCACCAAACTTGATTGCAGGAAATACGACTTCAGCAACAGAATGGTCAATGTCTGGAATACTCTACCTGACTCTGTAGTCCCCCCCCCCCAAACCCCCAAAACTTTAACCTTAGACTGTCTGCTATTGACCTCACCCCTTTCCTAAGAGGTCTGTAGGGGGTGTGCATAAGCACACCAACGTGCCTACCGTCCCTGTCCTATTGTTTCTTTTATTTTTCTTATATGTACCCATTTCATGTATTCATAACTATGTATATACTTATACCTGTTATGCTGTAAGTGATTGACAAATCAAAATAAAAAATAAAATAAAGAATATTATAGCTGCTTAAGGTTCAAATGTTGTTTCTTTTAGATTAAAAATGCATTAGCACAATGTATTAAGCATCCCAGATGCTGTTCGCTTTTAGCATAGTAAAAGGTTGAAGCAACCTGGTTGCAACTAGACTCTATGTTAAATATATGATTCACTAGCCATTAATGAAAGTTACTAATCACATGCCAGGCTTTATTAAATGATCCTGGCTGCTACCTGGATACTCAATGAATCTATAACCTGCACCTGTAAATCTGATTCATTGATCATGTGAGACTAAAGAACCATCTGGCAAGGGAATAAAATGCATTGGGAATAAAGAAAACACACAAACAGAATAAGGGCAGGGAAAGAACATTGATAGGATAAAAGCCCCGTGCGTAAAATGATGTACTGTACATCCTGTGTTCATTTTGTAAACAGTGAGGACTGAAAACAAAGTACTCCAGAGGCTTCAGCACCGTCAACAATCTTTATTACAACCTGGATTTAAAATTCTAGCAGGAAGCACAGAGAGTTCAGTACATAAAGAACAACAGCTCACAGTTTCTGCATTTGATGCTCTCAGTGGGTAGCACAGAAAACCAGCACACGCTCACATGCAATTATAACATTTGAATTTATTCATACTTTATTTTAAAAAATATATTCACAGTGTCAGAGAGAGACTGGCTGAGCTAGAGGGCATCGTGTAATGGAGATTTAGTCTAAAATCCTTACATAAATGCAAAAAGGCAAAGTTTGCCTCCAGCCCCTGAATGCACTGAACCTTATCTAGTCTGACTCAGGTGCAAACTGCCTGTCTGGGAAGATTCCTGTGAAATAGACATGAACAATAAAGTAACTAATCGAACTTTTTTTACTTTCAGATCTGGTTGTTCGTGCCCGATATATGGTGAAATGAAACCCCAATACAAAACCCAATCATCCCTTGCCTTCCAACAAAAATAATCAAACCAACTACTTGATGGGCTCCATATCTCCAATGGTCCCCAGGCCCGCTGGCCAAACCATGTTTTCAGGACCTTTCAAAAGAGCGTCAAGACAAGAGCAAAGCGTATCTGTAGGGATGATGTTCCTCAGGAAGAGAACCACCACATAGAAGGTCCTTGTTCTTGGTCCCACTGGTAACATCCAGGGATGGGCTGCTATGGGTTTACCCCAGTTTGGGCAAACCCATAGCTAGTTTTATGGTCAGTTCAGTGAACTAGCAAATCCCACCTCTCTCTGGCCCTGCCCACCCTGCCCCTCCCCTCCCAGGAGTCTGCACATGGCCCGTTTGGATGCCAGGTAAGTGCAGAGCCTGTACAAAACTCAGGGAGGGTGAAAAACTGGCCTCCCAGAGGCTCCAGAATGCCAGAAATGGGCCAGTTCCCCATGTCCAGTGCCCAGGAGAGGCCATTTTTGCCTTCTCAGAGACTTGAGGAAAGCCTCTGGAGCCTGGGGAGGGTGAAAAACTGGCCTCCCTGAGGCTTCAGAAGGCCAGAAATGGCCCTCTTCCCAGCTTCTGGAGCCCAGGGGAGGCTGTTTTTTGCCCTCCTGGAGACTCAAAGAAAGCCTCTGGAGCCTGGGGAGGGTAAAAATGCCCTCCCCACCATGGTGCAGAAGGACGACTAGGCACTCCCACCATGGCCTCACCACCCAGCAACTGGGCAGAGAACTGGTTGCTGATATGTTTGAAGTCCACCCCTGGTAACTCCCCCTATCTTCCTGCTCTGGTAGATCAGGTAAATGTAACTGGGAAAATGAGGGCTTTCAAATAACCTGGCCTCGGGCCATCTGTGGCTTTAAAGATGTCAACTAGCACCTTGAATTGGATCCAGAAGCAAATTGGCAGCCAATGCAGCTCCCGCAAGAGAGGTGATACATGTGCAAATGTAGACTTGCATAAAAACCATGCGGTTGTTATATTTTGAACCAATTGAAGCTTCCAGAATTCCATGAGACTTGCTTTTCAAAAGTCTTTGCGAGAATTGTGCTATGTCTGCACAGATGAAAAAGGAAACATTCTTGGGGAAGTAATAGCCAGGTTATGTGGAATTCTGTTTTGCATTTAACTTTGGGTAGTTCTCTGCTTTAGAAAACTGAATATTTTGATTTGGATCTCATTGAATATTTATATTTCAAAATGCATACCCGTGGCATTTAGATACATTTTAGTCACTTGGGAACTATGACAAATCCAGGTTTGTAGATTTCTGCAAAATTATGAGCCAATTGAACAGATGCAATATTAAATTTCATTGATTTCTATTTAACATTTTATTTTTAATTTAGAAATTCACAGTAATTCTTTTTGGCCTTTACTATAGTTCAAATCATTAAAATGAGAGAAACTCTGTGATGATTTACTTTTTTGAACTGAATCAAACCAATTTGATCATATAAATATTTTTAAAGTGAATATAAAGGATTAAAGTGAAATACTACTATGAATACATTTGCTTGTTTACGAATATACTTATATGATGACTTTTTAAAAATATCCTCCCCTTTTCCTCTGATATCTCTCAAGAGTGTTCTGTGGCAGAATTCCAACTTTCAGAAATTCAATCTGAAGATGATTCAGTAAAAACTTTATATCCAATTGGATGCTTCTGAATCAATTTGGATGATTTAGATATTTCTGTATGTGAGAAGAAATGACTTTTCCCTGGAAGGATTCAGAGATCTTGACTGAATTAACTGGATTCAGTTATTCAGTTTGGAGATTAGATTGTAGAATCAAAGCATTTTATCAAGTCAATAATTCCAATTCCAGTCCAATTCCAGTCCCCCCAAAAAGGAACTGGTTTGGACAAAACTCAACAGCCCTTTTTTGTGCAGCTGTTGATAAAAATAGGATTGCCAACACGATCGCCAATGTCCAATGACAGAGATGGCACAATAATAATAATTCCAATCAAATTTGCCATCATCCACACACTATTTGAATACTCTGAGTCTCGAACTGAAAGGCCGTTCATCCTCTTATGTGAATCAGAAGACTTATAAGATTTTTGGCATGCACATATTCTGTGGCTGATTTGCATTTCTGTGCAAAGATCAATGCACAGTTTAGTTCATTCCCCAAAGCCACAATAAACCTTTATTAATAGGTATCATCTACCTTAGTCAACTTTTACTTGTCTTTCAAGAACAATAGGCATTTCTTCTCACTTCTCTGAACTGCTGAGAGGGGATTGTCAAGATTTGTACCTGGTAGCTAATATGTCCAATGATGTCTAGGTCTTTTTCAGGTTTTACTGTGCTTTATCTTTGGTTATTTAGACAGCAATGTGAGAGGCGTGAGACGCGTCATTTTTTACCAGCAGCCAAATTCACTGGGTCTATTTCAGGTCTCGTGATCTCTCATCTAAACTTCTGCAAAAGTCTATGGCAGTGTCTAATTACCTCATTTTGCCTTGATTGGACTTATAGTTACAGTTTTTGTTGACCACATTTTGGACTTGATTCTCTGCAACCAAAGGATGTTCCTGGGAGAGTTTTTTCTCCAGCCAGAAGGTAACCAGGACATTGAGGACAAAGTTGGAGCTAATAAAGGGACTCCTACTGACTATCTGACTGTGCTGCCTTTGTCCCACATCCCAGGTCATCACAGGTAGGTTTTCCTTTTGGCCATCACACAACTGTCCCTGAGACAAAGAGCCTGTATGGATTTGTCCTAAGTCAGGACATGTAACTAATTTTGAATTGTTCACCAGGTGACAAGCGTTGAAAAGTAAAAAGCCAAGCCTCACTTTGATGTTTCCATTTAAAAACCACTGCTTATTCAGTTCTGTCAAAACTTTTACAGGTTTTTTCTTTTTCTTAGGGTGTCCTTTTAAGTCTCAGAATAATAGTAAAAAAAAGTTCTCACCAAGCCGACACACTTTCTCTTTCAGTCTCTTCCGTTCCGGAGGTGTCCCAACTTCAGCAGCTTAATGGCTGCCTCTCTGCCACTGGCAAAAAGGGCTTCTCCTGAATCAACCAGGGACTTTGAGATGTCCCTGGGATCCACAGGATGTGCCCTTCACTATCACCATCTCTACGGGGCAGTTTAGGTCTGTTTGGACCGACCAGAGGCAAAGATATCGGCTGCAATCTCAGAGCCCTGAGATTGCAAGCTGTATCATCGCGACGTCAGCTCTGCCCTCTCCCGAGGAGTTAGAATGGTTAACATCATTTCTTTGCAGCTTCCAGATGTTGTAAGCTGCTCCATAAATATTCTGCTCTCTGCACATGAGACAGAGGAAACATTGTGCCCATTAGAGGAAGTCAAGGATGTTTTTCACTTTCATCACAGAGCCAACAGTTCAGGGATACTCAAATTAGTGAAAAGAGAAACTGTTTCTTGTGGTCAATTAAACCACTGCTTCAAATTTCCCTCAGTGATAACTTTGATCATAGGTGCTTTTACACATATTCAGCTTCCAATGTTCAAGGACCACCCCCCCCCCCCCCCCACACACACTTTGTGATTTGTCGCTGGGAACATCATTAAGGCTCTAATATGTATGTTAATTTTCTAGCTGCAGGGAAAATTAATAGCTAGGACAATTAAGCTAGTATCCTAAATAACATCAGAGGATAACACTAAAATTGCTTCTAGAAGCCTGTGCCTAAAACTAATTCAACAGCACCGAAAATGCATACACGGTGATTGCCAGTAAGGGACACAGCAAAAGTGTGCCAACATTCCCCCTGGTACACTCAGAGGTATTTGTGACTGCAAATCCACATAATTCAAAGTGGGAATTTTGGAAATTCCATTCTCAGGCATGCTGTGTTGGCAAAGCCAATGCATATGGAGGTCAAAAGTGCAGGTAGGGCCAGACAAGGTGCATCTACAGGGCAGTGGTGGGATTCACAAAATTTTACTACCAGTTCTCTGGGTGGGGCTTGGTGGGTGTGGCAGGGGAAGGATACTGTAAAATCTCCATTCCCTCCTCACCCCACTAACCTCCTTTCCAGCTCCATTTTCCTGTGCAGGGCAACAAAAGAAGACCGAGCCGATCAGCTGGAACTTAGGAGGCAGAGAAGAGATGGGGGTGGGGCCAGTCAGAGGTGGTATTTGCCGGTTCTCTGAACTACTCAAAATTTTCACTACCGGTTCTCCAGAACTGGTTAGAATCTGCTGAATACCACCTCTGCTACAGGGGGAGGTAAAACTTATCAATATGACATAAGGCATATTTAAAAGAAACAGAGCTTTGATCCCATCACATGGTTTCTACTCTGATTTTTCTGATCATGCCTCTCTCACATATCCCTAGGGTTGCCATCAGCCTATTCTCTTCCTAAGCTCAACCTGTTTCCATAAGGTATATTTAAATAGAGTCTATAAGAGATACAAATTTCCATTTCTGTATTGTGCAGAATATTAACCTTTCATTCTTCTAAATGTGCTACACCTAGCAGTAAGATCTACCCAAATAGCTGATCACATAATCTGTTAGTGGAGTTTGTTTCACTCCTTGCAGTATAATTAAACACTTTCCTGCATAAATATAATAATCATCATTATAGCTGTACTGAACTATTTTTAAACACAGAAATTAACAGCTATGTAGGAAAAAAAAACATCACTACTGCACTGGAAAAAAAAATCAATATCCTTTCATGTTAGATTTATGCAAAGGGACTATAATCAATGAAAAGTGTATCATGTAATTTCTTTATTACACACCAAATTATCGCCATGAAGTAGTTTTCAGTTTTTAAGCAGCCATCAGAAGCCTAGTTATTTTATATTTATTTATTTATCAAATCTCTACACCAGAGGTGGTATTCAGCAGGTTCTGACCAGTTCTGGAGAACCGGTAGCAGAAATTTTGAGTAGTTCGGAGAACCGGCAAATACCACCTTTGACTAGAGATTTTACAGTATCCTTCCTCTGCCACGCCCACCAAGCCACGCCCACAGAACCGGTAGTAAAAAAAAATTGAATCTCACCACTGCTCTACACCACTTATTTCACCTAAGTGTATGTGTTTGGGGGGGAGAGTTGTGCATACATATATTTATGTATAGGTAAACAGTGGGTTACATATTTAACTTAAGTGTTAAGACTGGACTTTGTCATATTAAAATGAAAACACTTTTTTCAGAATATAGAAATCAATAATGAAAATAATTACATAAATTCAGTACTATTACAGAGGCATGAAAAATATTCAGATGCTATTCTACAAATACTTTATGCTACTTTTTTTTTTCCAACTTGACTGAGAGGAAAGCTCTTCTGAAATTTCAAAGCCAGTATAGGTGAGAAGGTTTAAAAAGAATTTTGCAGTCAGCATATAAATAGTTATAATTGGAGACTGATATGCTTTTATTTATGTCTAAGTTGCTATGAAAGTATAAACCTCTAATTTTATTTTTAAGATGGATGAAAGTTTTCACAAGCTTAAATGATGGCACTTTCACTTTCCAAACATGTTCATTTTAGAACTGCATTTATCTTATCCACCTGTGAAGCACAATGCAATTCCAGGAACATTTAATGCTAGTCTAGACATATTGTAAGTGATATGTTTGCTTGGAGCCCAAGTTATTTTTTTAAATAATATACCTATTACAAACCAAATTATACATCATTGGTGGACAGTGCTGAGTTGTCCAGATGTAACTGGGCTTCAACATCAATTATTTCTAGCCAACTGGGATGCGGCTTTTAGCTAGTAGAAAATTCAACATCAGAAGGGTCTTCTTTTCTTCTTCTTCTTCTTCTTCTTCTTCTTCTTCTTCTTCTTCTTCTT
>NW_020769374.1:4465025-4489211 GCF_900518735.1 Pseudonaja textilis | reverse complement strand
TCTTCTTCTTCTTCTTCTTCTTCTTCTTCTTCTTCTTCTTCTTCTTCAAAAGCCTTCCTATTGTTTTGTATAAAATATGGTGAGTCATGATAGCAATGTCTCCAGTTGCCACATATTTAGCTATATGTACCACCTTCATATCGTTAGCTGCCTTCCTAAATCTCTTTTCTGTGGGATCTCAATGATTGGGACTAGTCTCTAAAGTGTTACTTCTACCAGTATCTTCTGGAAAGGGTATAAAACAGTGCAAAATTAATAACCAGATTCTTCCAATGATCAATTATTTTGGAAAGTTTTCATAGCTAACAAGGTTCACATAATGTTAATCAATTGTATATTGCTGATGACCAGAGAACTTTATGGAGAATACAAAGTGATGAAGCTGGATGACACAGTAGAATCAGTAATGTTTTGAGAGGCTGTGTAGAAAATATTAAATACCTGTCTAAATAGGTTTGCCCTACTGTCTGCTTGTTTGAAATATGTCCATAATATAATTGAATAAAATGAATAATTTTATTACATATGTTTCTCACTTTGTTTCTTTTTCTGCAGATGTCATACCTTTTGAAAGTATGTTCAGGCCATTCAATATTTACTTATAGTGGGAAAACTGAAAATTGCTCTAGTAGCATCACAGAACTGTTAAACCTTTTTATGTTGCCATAATAATGCCTGTTTGTCATGAAAATTAGGTTAATTACACATATGCATATTGGCCCTAACCCTCTGGCTCATGAGATATTCTCAAGGTGACTTCTGCACTGAACAATTTGCTGACTTTAGCATATTCTGATCTCGAAATTGGATCCTGCTTTTAGATTTAAAATTGCAAATGTCTGGTCAAAGTGAATTATTAAGTTGTGTTTTCCACACAGCTGTCATCAACTAAAGAACTATGGGAGAGAAGGACTATGGGAGAATTTTTTTTTTTTAAGTTAAGCTGGCAACCAATTGAAGCCCTGAGTCTTTTTTATTATTATTGCTGTAGATCCCTTTGTGAAAAGGATCTAATCATAAGGTAGCTATTGTTTTGCATTTTAGCATTATTCATTCAAGTGCTTGAGTCCTGAAAACAAAGGCTTCAATGGGGTTTATAGAATGATTTAGGGGCCTTGTTGTAATATGTGCCACAATGGGTAGCCACTGAGAGAACTGTGGTGGCGCAGTGGTTAGAATGCAGTACTGTAGTCTAACTCACTGCTCCCTCCAGGAGTTCAATTCTGACTGGCTCAAAGTTGACTCAGGCTTCCATCCTTCCAAGGTCGGTAAAATGAGGACCCAGATTGTTAGGAGCAATGGACTGACTCTGTAAACCCTTAGAGAGGGCTGTAAAGCACTTGAAGTAGTATATAAATCTAAGTGCTATTGCTATTTTTATAAAGCAGCTTCCCAAACTAGCAGTTCTAGTTTTCACCAATAGTCTATGTGCATGACTGATGAAGATCAGAGAAACTTTTTAAGAAAAGAAAAAGAACAGAAAAGACCCAATTTGGTTTCTGTTTTGTTTTTGCATGAACCAGAATGCAGCTATGACTAAAGGCTTCAGGATGTCAAAGCCTGACTCTTCTTTGAATCAGTTTGACAGAATACAGTTCTTGAATTTCCTGCCATGAAGGCAGGGTCAGTGTGTATCTCTTAACAATCTCAGTAGTGCAGCATGGATAGATCTATAGTGACCTAGCTGAAGGCCTCTTATCAATTTTCAAATTACTTTACTGTCATGGCTGCCCTGCAGCTTGAATGGATGGCAAGGAGGATTTTGTGGAAAGGACAGCTGGCCTCTTCCTTGCACGCAATAGATCCAATCTTTCCATGATTTGAGAGCGACACAAAACCAGTTATCCTCAAAACAGTAGGAAAAGGCCTCACTATGTTCTAATCTTTTTAAAAAATGTTACTAATTTCTTATTTGCATGGTAAGAAGTTGAAATAGTTTATGTACAGGATGTGAAGGGTCTGTAGACATCTTCTCAGCCCTCCTTGTTACCCATGCGATAAAGAGATTTTAGGTGGAAGGCAAGCTGGTTCCAATTGTTCTTTCTGTGGTCTTAACTATCTGTTGAAGTCTGTATCTGTCCCATTTGGTTGCTGTACCAAGCCAGACAGTTACAGAAGTACAAATAACAGACTAAATAATTCCTCTGTAAAACTGTATCAATAGTTCCTGGGGCAATCCGAATTTCCTGAGTTGACGCAGGAAGAGTATTCTTTCTTGCGCATTTTTAACAATGCTTCTAGTGTTAAGTGTCCATTTTAAATCCTGGGAGATTATAGGACCCAAAAACTTTCAGAACTCTGCTGCTGATACTTGTGCTATTGAATATAATAAAAGATGGTAGAATTAAAGGGTGAAAACATGTTTGAAATGTTTATGTGTAATTTTCTTTTGCATGGAAGCCTTTGCACATATAGAAGGTTCCCGGCTGAGAACAACTGCAATATTTCCCTGGAAACTAGCTCTTTGTGGACATTTTCTAGATCAGAAACCTGAACATCAGGAGTTCTAGACTTCTCTTCTGGACGAAAGCCATCTGGATGACTTTGAGACAATCACTTTTTCTTTTCACAGGTTTGCTTTTGTGGGGAAACATGAGATGTAAGCATCATGTACCACACCCTAAGCTCTAGGGTATTCTATTTCTATTTCTTTTTATTTCTATTTGTTCTATTTTTTCAGGATAGTACACTGTAATCTATCTTTTATATATGCAGCACTAAAAGGTTGCGAAACAATTATTAGGACAACATTCTGTGCATATAAAAATGCGTGAACACTGGTGGCAGCAACAATAGCTTTCGAGTCTATGTGAAACTGAGTATTATTCCTGAATTATTAAATGATGCCATGTGTTGCAAATAATAACATGCAGACTTTGCTCCCACATCTACACCTTGATGAAAGAAAATGGTGTTCTGATTGTGGCTTTATTCCTGAAGGAAATAGGTTAGCTCACAGATTATTGGGAAGATTATTGTCTAAACTTCCAATTCAAGCTTCTGGAAAGTAATTCTAAAGCTTTTTTAAATTTCTGAAAGGGTTGGGGTAGACTTCAAAAGCAAAATGCTGAGATCATAATCTTTATCTGATTGTTGATACCTTTTCTTTGATTATTCAAATGTATTTATCTTCTGAAGAGAGAAAGAGGGAGAGGGAGAGAGAGAGAGAGAATGGAGCTAATTATACAAACTTCCTATCACATGCTGACCCAGAATGGCTTGTGTTTTAATCAGAGAGGAAAAGAACATCTTTAAAGGCAGCTAAAGTTGGACATGCTTCAATGTTGCCTTTTAATTAAAAGTTCAAATTTCTTGAGAGATTCTCTGGAAAAGAATGTACCATAATCTTACACAAGGGCTAGGCTTACAAAACACCACAGTCACATGGCCTTGTTTCCTGTCACACACTGTTAGCATCAATGACATCTACTCTGCCAAGTTCACTTGATCTGGGCATGAAAGAGATGGTTGCTTTTTCAGTGGAATTTGCTCAGCAGTGCCCCAAACATCCAGAATTCCTTTCCTGTGAACCAGCTTTCTTTTCTCCAGTTCCCTCCCAACTGGCATTAATCTGCATTCAAAGACATTGCAGGATAAAATAAGCACCAAATGTTTAATGAGTGGGTTGGTTGATTTGCTGAGACTTAAAATAAAATAACCAACAAAATGACCATGTTTAATTAGTTTTGTTCTGGCAACTAACCCACTGAAGGATACCAGTAGCTCAAGAAGGTCACTTTTTTGGTTGGGATTGCCGATGTGAAAGGACACATTTATCTCCCACCCCCCCACCCCCCCACTATATAGCATAGACTTGGAAAGTGATTGGGTCATCACTCTTACAACCCTTAATAACAGCAGTGTAAGTTCATTGCTTTCATGTTATCGAAGTCCTGTTTATTTTGCTTTGTATATTATCCTATCAGCATGAGAGCTATTGCACCATCCTCTCTACTTTGGTACATCTAAGGCAAGTGTGAAGATGGTGGCTTATCTCATTTTTCCCTGGTTAAGATGCTGATTGGCCTGTATACTAGGCAAACTTTTTGTGAATATGGACCATTATTGATATCTGATGACTCCAAAGCAAGTCACATGAAATATAGTTTTGTTACCTAAGAGGGAGAATGGTGACCAGGACTCTGGAGATAAGGCTGTAGGGCTGATTCTACTGCCCAACAGTACCTGTTACCTAATTTTGCTGTTTTTTTACTATTGAATGATAACTTTTAAATATCAAAGATCTGTGAGAAGTTTGAGCTTTCAAAGAGTCTCATACTGCTTATTCAAGGTCAACTGAATACTCCTTATTCATGTTTAGAAAATAGATTGGATTTATAATAATAGCAATAGCATTTAGACTTATATACCATTTCACAGTGCTTTACAGCCCTTTCTAAGGGGTTTTACAGAGTCAGCCTATTTCCCCTAACAATCTGGGTCCTGATTTTACCCACCTCAGAAGGATGAGTCAACCTTGAGCTGGTGAGATTTGTACTATCAAATTGCTGGCAGCCGGCAGGCAGCAGAAGTAGCCTGCAGTACTGCATTCTAACCACTGTGCCAACACGGCTCTCAATGCTGAAGATTGGCAAGCATGGCTAGTACAGACATGCTTTGAAGATTCTCAAATAAGTGTTGTATAGAATAGTGCTGGTTAGTGCCTGGGCTTCAATATCCCTTTTTAAGAGACACTTAAATCTATGGCTAAATACAATGTACATGGTACAGATAATGAGGTGATATAATCCTGTGCATTTTTTTTCTAATGATTTTGAAACTGTTTTATTTATCTTGTGTTACTTTAGGGCATTTTTTGTATTTAGCTCTCTCCTTTTCCCCTTCTTTCCTTGTGCTCATTGACTATATACCAACCAAATGAAGTTGAATTTTCTCCCTTGTTTTGAATTCTTGCTTGCTTGCTCACTCGCTCTAGTTCTGGAATTGAACCTGAGATCTTTTAAATGCAAAACATGTACTCTACTAAGCTAAAAATTTTCTCTGAACGCTATGAATCTGACTTATACTGAATCATTGATCTATTTAATCCAATAATTTATCAGTCTGTAATTCTCATCTTGAAACATAGATATGATCAAGTCAGAATATTGAGGCACATGTAGTAATGGAACAGAAGGGTTATCCAATTTAAGGAGACCTGGTTTATCATATTTTAATGTAAATGGAGCAATGCACATTATTATCTAAAAGCCTTGGAACATTAAATCTGGAGTCTAAAATTATCAACTGCTCTATTGAACAGAGTCTTTTTCCAACATCGTCATTTTAAATTCTTTTTAATGAAACTTTTCATATTACATGCCAATTTTCATGTTTTACAATACGCCCATCACAGATATTCTTATGATATCTTTACTTGGGCCACTTAAACTTTGATAACATTTAATGACAAAGAAATGCAAAAATTCAGAAAATGTAAGCAAGAACAAATCCCTTTTCATAGAAGTATATATAAGACATTCCCTTTGTTGTCTAGGAATACAGTGGTAAGATTATGATTAAAAAATTGATTGAACATTTTTGCTTCATTTTTGTAATTATCTTTCCTGCAATAAAACATGCTTTTATGCATGTATGACCCCAAAGTGGCTTATAAGTATATATAAAAAAGATGGTATTTATATTCTGAAGTTAATTAAAATGAGTCATGGACTCTCAGTTTCAATTAGGAAATGTTTCAATAAATGGCTTTTTTTTAAAAAAATGCTATCTTTTGGCATGCAAACACTCTAAATGAAAATCATAGTTGATCAGATTGCATCATTGTGATCAGGATGAAAGAACCCTGAAATTTAAGTTACAGAATGATACATAAGATAAAGTGGAAGTCCCTTCAGTCACTAAAACCATGCATTTATTATTGTGTTACTGTCTCTCTACAATTGTTTGCTAAATAAGCCTAACATGTGACTAAAGGCTTGTGATAGATTAGGCATCAACATTGTCCTGAAACTGGGTTGATGATGACAGAGTTTGTTTCATAAATTTTAATCTTGCATGTTTCAGTATGAAACTTTTTGGAATGTTGTTAAAACAAACGAACAAAAAAGAGCTAATATTGTCAGGTAGCTAAAAGCAGGAGATTTATTATATTGTTAGCACTGTAAGTGAAAGCCCATGAAATGCCAGTGCAGTTGGAAATTCTGCTTGTCTTATTTTGTAAACAGAATTTAAAGAAGTTTTGAGGCAATCAGAAATATCTGCACAATTGGAACATTTCCTTTGCGAGAAACTCAGTTGGAGAAGTTTTGAAGGTAAGCCTGTCCATGCCTATAGAATGGGACAATTGGCTGCAGTCATCTCACACTGGCCCCCTCACACTGGCTCCCCTACCCCAGCCAACCCACCATGTCTGCCCCTCCCCATCCACCCCTTCCTGATGTCCCTCACTGGTCATCTCTCCTGTCCACCTTGACTCCACCGATTCATCGTGGGACAATTCACCCCGACCTATTGGTTGCATGGGACAACTAGCTGGGTGAAATAACTTGCCAAATGCCGGAAACCTGTGCAGAATAACTTGTCAAATGCCAGAGGTGAGGGGGGGCTCCATCCTCCTCCTCTTCTTCCTCCTCTCTCTTCCTGTCTCTTGTCTCCCTGCCTTTAATTCAAATTCCTGTGTTCGTGCTAATTGTGCAACAAGGGAGGGGGGTGGGGTGAGAGCTCAAGGGTTACTGGTGGGAGGGAATAAGCCAGATCAAGGAAGAAAGAAGGGAGAGATTAAAACTAAATGTTTTCTTTAAAATGTCAGCATAAACAAAGTAGAACAAACTAATGCCATATAGATCAATGCTATTTTTATTATAACAGAATACATATCTGTAAGTCTGAATGTGCCTTTCCCTCCTTCATTTGATCTTTCATATGAACTAGAGAGAGGCTGGTCTGAAACATTTTCTCAGATTATTTTCTTGGCCTGGACTGAAGCCCCTCTTATCTGACTGCCTTGGCAGTGACTCTTTCTCTTGTCCATCAAAGCCATTTTCTATTCTCTTTATATCATCTTATAAAGTGGCTCTCCCCATTTTTTTCTACCAAAACCAAATACTGCATTAGAGAAAACGCTTGCTTGATGGAACAACTTAACTTTCTTCAACATCACTCCCAATTTAAAAGAACCTGTGCAAACACCCTAACCCAGGGACCATGTGGAAAAAAAAACATTTTAATGATTGCTAGAAGGTGGGCAATGCGGAGGCTATATAACTTTCCTAGAACAGGAAAATCATCGTATAAATAATGCATGTCTTTAGCATCTATGCCCAATCTAAAATTTCCCCATATGTACAAAATTTCAGAGACTGGCAGTTTTAACCCATTTAGTTGTTGTGAGGTTAGGGAAAGCTGATATAACTACAGAGCATTTTGGTAGGCAGAGGAGTGTGAAAATTGGTTGCAGAATACAGTTTTTAAATGTTTTCTTTCTTTTCTTTCTTTTTTTAAAGAAAACATTTCTAGTCCTTATTGTAACAATTGGAAATTCTTTCCAGTGCAACATGTCCAATATGCATTATACCTACTGAGTATGGCTATAATGTGAAATCTGATTAATTAACTTGTGATACAATTACAAGGCTAATATATGACATGGTCCAATACATTTTATTGTAATGGATAGAAGAAAGAATTGTCAGCATGTTCAGCTTTACTCAGTCCATTTGCTAGTCAAAGAAGGTATTGTTCCTGCTCCATCATTACTATAGGCCAACCTTTAATCACCTTCAAAAATCAGAAATGGAATAAAAAATAACCACATAGGTATACCCTAAGCATTTTGTTATGCATTATATGGTGATATCAAACAAATGGCAACTTCAAATCTCAACAAATAAATGCTCTGTCTTACATAATGGCAAAAAAAATCAGAAAATAAAATACAAGTTGAATAGTCAAGACCTTGTTGATGACCCAAACTCTCTCAAGGACCTTGGAGTACTCATTTCTAATGATCTAAGTGCTAAAACCCAGTGTAACTACATAGCCAAAAAGGTATTAAGAGTTGTTAACCTAATCTTACATAGCTTTTTCTCTGGTAATATCACACTACTAACTAGAGAATATAAAACATTTGCTAGACCAATACTTGAATACAGCTCATCAGTCTGGAACCTGCATTATATATCTGATATTAATACAATTGAGAAAGCCCAGAAATATTTTATGAGAAGAGTCCTCCACTCCTCTACTCATTGCAGAATACCTTATGCCACCAGACTTGAAAATGTAGACCTAGACAAACTAGAACTATGCCGCCTTTGGTCTGATCTAAGTATAGTATATGAAATCATACATTGCAATGTCCTACTTGTTAATGAATACTTCAGCTTCAACCATAATAATACAAGAGCACACAATAGATACAAATTTAAGGTTAACTGCACCAAACTGAATTGCAGGAAATACGACTTCAGCAACACAGTGGTCTATGTCTGGAATACTCTACCTGACTCTGTGGTTTCTTCCCCAAACCCTAAAAACTTTAACCATAGACTGTCTACTATTGTCCTCACCCCTTTCCTAAGAGGTCTGTAGGGGGCATGCATAAGCGCACCAATCGTGCCTACTGTCCCTGTCCTATTGTTTCTTTTTATTTTTCTTACATGTATCCATTTTATGTATTCATAACTATGTTTATACTTATACCTGTTATCCTATAATCGCTTGACAAAATAAAATAAATAAATACATTTTATATTGAAGACATCTCATTCCCTGCCCCCCATGTATCAATTCTTTATGCCCATCAATTGTGCTCATTGACAAAGTCATAAATTACTGACACAGCAGTAAATTCCCACATGTCATTTAGTTCAGCACCTATCAACTTTTGTTGACAAAGATAGGGTGCTTAAGGGTCTGGGCATTTCCAAACTTTAGCCCTGCCAATGAAATTAGATTCTGCTGAACTCTGACTAGAATCAAGGCTTTACTGTCCAGGTTCTAAATTGTACGTGTTGATAATCTTACTTATATTTCCCCACTTCATCACTAGGATTCAACTCACAATAGATGTCAATCCATTCAGCTTGTCCTGACCATGAAATAAACACCACAACAAGGCTTTAAAAAATGCTTTAATTGTGATTGGCTGTCTCAATGAAACAGAATCTTGCAAATCTGACCCCCTCCTGCTGATTCTTATAGTTTAGTGAATTATTGAGGCATCTGTCTGAGTTGCTTTCAAATATTATCTATATTCAGAATACAGATATTCTGGAATTGAAACTTTTGTCTAGGCAACAGCTTCTCCATATCTCTTCAAGGTCATCTCCTAACTCTATACAATAGCCTATGATTTATAGCTTTTTCCTCTTTTTCATTAATTTTAGACCAGTGGGTCTATTGGTTGGGCCATTGAATAACCTTGGTTCATACCACACTAGCTGAACAATTGAGTTTATTAACAAAACACTCAAGGATATGTACTCCACTTAATATAAATAAGAAAGGAACATTTGTTCTAACTTTGTTCTAACTCTAGCTGTTACCATTGGCAAGTGACTACTGTAAGCCAGCAGAGTGCCTGAAAAGAGTGGCATAAACTCAGCAAGTTAAAAACTTGGCAGGCTGACCTGTTTCTGAGGTAAAGGCTGATTCCATGCAAAACAGTTCTTAAGCACATTCACTACAGAATTTGCTAGGGCAAATTCTTTGGCCCCAACCCAGATACAGTACTAAGCAAAATGGGAACCAGTCTGCTAAACAATGTTTCCAATTTGACTCATCCCAGCTATTGTCCAAGATTAAAAGTGAAAATAACTCTACAGAATCTGCACAAATCTACGCAGTCACTAGATGGCTGCAAAGAAATACAGAAAGGACTATATTCTCTTTGCTGCTGTCTAGTAGCCAAATGAATTTTTGCAGCCCAGATACAATCACCCTAATGTTTGTTTACATTTACATTTTGCATTCTATTTGGTTCGTCAATTGCTTGCAAGATACAAGTATAAGAATAAATATAGTTTTGAATACATGAGATAGATACTTATAAGAAAAAAAAACAAAACAATAGGACAGGGACAGTAGGCACGATTGGTGCGCTTATTTATGCAGGCGCCCTGCAGGCCTCTTAGGAAAGGGGTGAGGGCAATAGTAGACAGTCTAAGGTTCCCTCTAAGGCTCAGGAAGGCAAAAAAAAAAAAAAATGGAGTGCAGGAAAGCGTTGCCTCCCCCCCCCCCCCCCCCCGTTTTTTTTTTTTTTTTTTCCTTCCTGAGCCCAAGGAAAGCCTTTTGGGAGCAAAAACATCCCCCAGGAAGCTTCTCTGAGGCCCAGAAGGCCCCAAAATGGAGCACGGTGGGGGTACTGCATGTTCCCACCCCATGCTCTGTTTTTTTTTTTCTTCCTGAGCTCCAGGGAAGTCTTCAAGTAACACCCCCCAGGAGGCTTCCCTGAGGCCCAGAAGTCCCCCAAAACGGGAGGGGGTGTTGACAAAAAAAATAGAAGAAGCCACACCCACCCAGTCACATGGCTACGTGCACCTAGCCACATCCACAGAGCCGGTTATTACAAAATTTGAATTGGGGTTGCAATTTTTCTGAATTCTCAATAGCTATCGCAGTTGACAATTTCAAGAATCATGGTCTCAACAGGTACAGGTTGGGTTATCCTAATTTTTGAGTCCTATCACGAAATATGTAACAGCAAATTGTGGCACTTAGCTGATCTTGAAAAGACTAAACAGAGGTGCATCTGGCTAGCATTTGATGAGAGACTGCCAGAAAACCCCAAGGAGGTGAAGTAGACTAAGAAATAAAATTAAAAACAAAGCATCAAAAGCAAAAAACAAAAGCAAAAAAGCAAAAATAAACAAGTAACATTCTTTTATTGTCAAGAACGCAATATGGATGTATTCATGTGGCCATGACGAAGAGTTCATTTCAACTCAAGAGAGGTATTTTCTTTATTCACACAACAGTATTGATGATCATAACTTTTTTCTTTATAGAATTATGATGATTATTTTGGTTAAGAAAAAGAGATTTGCACTGAACTTAGTTATATAGTCTTATCACCTAAAACACTGGTCAGGCTTTTCCATTATAACCAACCATTCCACATGATATATTCCATTCCAGAAAGTCTATGCTATAGGCTGCAGCATGCGAATGGATTGTGTCTCAGTTCATGGAAGTCCAAATATATCTATAGGGATTTATACAGATACACACACAACTAACAAACAGCTACACAGATATAAATATACTCATCCCTCTTATGTTATTTCTATTAAAGCAACAAATCAGTGACCAGATACTTGTCTTTTGCACTACAGCCTTTTATTTGAATTGTTACACTTGTGTCCTACTGACACTTTAAGAGTTGGGTGGCATGATAAAATATTATTGCTATTGTTGTTGTTACTTCTGCCAGTGAACTCGTGATCGAGTTGTTGTTCCCTTTCTATTGCCACCAAAATTTTGGTCGGTAGGTGAGAGAGAAATTTTTGCAATCTTTGAATCAGGATCTCAAAGGTGATTCACAATTTTATGCTAGGAATTTACAATGTCTTCCATCTATTATTGCAGATTATATAAATCTTGTTTGCATGAATCATCTATCACCACAGCAATAGCTGGATGATGCTATAAATTGTCCCATAGCTGTCCTATTAGATCATTAGATCAGTACAGGCAGAAGTTCTATGCACAAAGGGAAAATCTGTTAATGGTGTTTAGCCATGTTCAGTATCAATGTTAAAAAGAATATCAGTCTTAACTGAGCTAAAGGGAACTATTTTGAGACACAGATTAGGACCCAGAACATCGCTGAGGCTAAAGAAATGAATAGGTTGTTTGCCATTTTTTGCACATTGGAGTCCCATGTAAGAGAAGATGATACATAAATCATCCAATGCATATAGTTTTATTTTATGTTTTTAAACTTTGGAAAATTAATAAAATATTTTTTTTTTAAATGGAAAAATGTTGCTTGAATGACAGTGGGTGTTACAATTTTTACACTTGATCTATCCATATAAATAACATTCCAAGGTAATGGCTTATTTAATATTCCAATTGCCACTCAGAGGCTCAAATAAAATGTAAAGTAAATGCAGACTATGACAAAATGAGCCATATGTTGATTATCCATTCTTTTATTGCTCCCTAGGTCAATGTTACTTTTATTTTATTTTATTCAAGCCCAAACCACTTTGCTTTGCTTTCAAAAAGAGAGAGCTAATCATTTTCATTGGTAGCACTTCTTTCACAAAGAAAAATCATTACCTTCAATCCAAAATTCACATGAGAGTAATATGACTATACATCATGCTGTCTTGGAGCAGACTAGTAAGATTTTAGGGCTAGAGATAGAGATAAAAGAAATTCAATTAAGTGATTGCAGAAGAAAACATACTCTCAATTGCTGAGCATGGCAATCCTGGCTTTAAAAAAGCTTAACTTTTTTTAAAAAACAACAACTAATCACTTCATAACAATTTATTGTAATTTAATGTCTCTAAATTCAAGAATTCAAGGTTCTGGTGTGTGCCCCCCCATTCTCCTTTCCTCTATTCCTTTCCTTCTTTTTTTTCCTGAAAAGGGAACATAATCATTTCTACTTAATGGCTCCTGAGAAAGTTAATTTAATACTCATGATGGCCCATGTACTTAACAGGCTTGGTGATTTAATTAGAATCAAGAAGCTTTGAGAAATTCTGCATTGCTAAGCAAAACGTCTTTCTTGCTTTCCCCCTCCCTTCTTAAAAACCAAATGGGAAAATAATCATTCTCTATTTTGCTGGGCTGATGGAGAACTGCATTAATTTCAAGTACTAATAAAATAAAATATAACCAAATTAAAATGGAAATTAGGAAGCAGACAGTTCTGAAGTATCATTGAATACATGCTTGATAGACTTAAACTTTTTAGTTACAAGATAGTTTGGGCTGTAAGCACCAGCAATCGGTGTGATCACCAGAATGGGCAGCCGTGAAATTCTTCTGCAAACCTGATACCTTCACTAGGTAATATTGCTGGCTGGTGAATTCTGGGAGTCAAAGTCCACCCATTTAAAATTGTTGAGATTGAGAAATGCGGTTCTCTGCTGTTGCACTCTTATGATCTAGGCAACTTATTAGACATCTGTAATATTCAAACAATTGGAAGTCCCTAAAACCAGTCAGGGATAAATTATTTCATTTAATTCAAAGGCCACACAATGCATTTGATTTGGTTGAAGTGAATAATATTTTAAAGGTATTTGGATTTATTTGTAGTGCAAAACTGCCTACAATCCTAGGAGGAAACTGCTATAAATCAATGTGTAAATAAATATAGTGTGTGTGTGTTTGTGTGTGTGTGAGAGAGAGAGAGAGAGGGAGGGAGGGAGAGAGAGGGAGGGAAGGAGGGAGAGAATATCCCCTCATTGGGGAAGGGGTTTTTAACATTTTATTTGGGAAGTTGTCTTTGAGAAGCATATATTAGTAACACTTCACTAGTTTCTGAAACCAGAATAAAGAAAATGATTTTATCTGGGAAAAAAATGGGTCACTTAGAGAGAGAATTTAGACGTTTTCATGTTGTCCCTTTCTTTGTGTGCACTCTTGTTGTGTTATCCAGACTAGTAGGACATTACTGCTTTTTGAAAAACAATTAAAGATTTTCTAATGTTGCCAATAATCTCTCAGAAACTGTAAGTATTGATTTATCTTCTGGTAATGAATAATAATCTTGCTTTTGTTTTTCAAAACATTTGATAGAAAATGGACAAATAGTAATACAACATGTCCTCATTTGTACTGAAGTGGACTGAAGGTGATTTGAAATAGACTGTAATTACTGCCATTGTTTCAAAAGCTGTTCAAGATGGAACTAATTAATTGCTGACATTTTAAAAAATATTCAATATAACTATTTTGTTAAATTTTTAGTTTTTTTAATATATTTGTTTTTCTAAAAAATATTATTATTTCTCCTTTTACGCCTTTTACTCTTTTACTCCTCCATTTATAATTTTGTTTTTAATTTTACTAGGAGTGCCCTGGCTGCTAATATGTTTTTACTGCATTGCTATAAACAGTTGTAATGTTTTAAAAATTCATCAGTGCAGAAATAGAATTTTTTTAAAATAATAACCTGCAGCTTACAAAGTCTTAGGAGGATGTGAAAAGCATACAATTGTTTTTTGCTGATTTCCCAAAAGATAACAGTTATTATCCTACAAACTTTTGAGTGTTTCTTTTTACAGCCGTCACTAAAAAAACTCAGTTTTATCCTGAGTTTGCACAAGCTCACATTTCTGAAAGGGACATTTTGATCTTTTTCACACCAATAATGCTACAAATATGTTGGGCATTTAAGGGAAACATGGAATTCCAGTCATTTCATAAATATGCTGTTGTTATGCAGTAGAACCTGAGTTTTGAATGTAGTTTGCCTAATTCTGGTATTTGAGGCTGTTTTTAAAATTATCAGCTGCTATAGAATTATATGGCAAACAGCAAAACTTCACAGCTGCAAATCAGCTACAATCTCACCTTGCAGAAAATGATAATATGCCTTATTTTTTTCAAGACATTCTCTGTGTTGATGAATCTACACCTCTTCTTCATGGAGTTTAAACTGAGGAATAATTTTTTGAAAACAAGCAGCTGGATTGGAAAATTTCATTGCTTGAATAGACATTCCATGACAGACTGGGCCCACCTACATCATTTAGATTTTTTTTTCTTTTTTTAAAGAGTGCATATACAGGGCTCCCAATTCCAATTGGATGTGGAAAGTTAGTTTACAAAGGGGTGTGAGAGAGAGAAAAAGTTGCCTTGGTTTGCAATATATTTGAACATTAAAACCACATAGCTAACATGCTTCTTAAGTGAAAAAGTTTCTTGCCTTTATTAATGGTTACAAAATACAGAAGCAGCTGCGATTCTGAACTGCAGGGAATTTTAAGTACCACCTCAGCTCTGAAAGTTTTCCAATCACTTGACTGTACTGTGTCTTACCTTACTTGACTGTACCTGTGTCTCATTCTGGTCCCAGGGTGTGAAATAATGTTTTTAATTGTTATTGTCACTGATATCTTTCAATGAAAGCCAAATAACAAGGAATGGGTTAATGCAATGTTCATTTCACTGAATATCCAAGAGATCATCTTCCTTCTGGAAGGCTACATGTGTTTTAGTCCTCTCCGTTCTTCACATTTAAAACTTCCTGTCTTTTCTTTCCCAAATCACAAGTTTGTCTCTTTCCGGAAAAGCTTTGCTTTTGTCTTTGTGACCTGTATTTGTCTGCCTCCTAATTAGCATGCAGCAACAACATCTTTGAGTACAAACTCATGGTTGAGTACAAACACAAAACCGGAACACTTTGGGCAAAAGCTTGGTGGAAATTACTGCAAAATCCTGAGAAATATCTTGAAATGAACCTTGTGTGTGAATGCATTAAATGTGTTTTGGCAAAAATAGGCACCAAGCCTTTAATAAGAGCAACAAATCACAGTTCACTAGTAATAGTGTCTTTCATCAATAGTTACAGTAAAGTCAATTTTCAGCTGAGGAAACTAGATAGCCCACAACAGTGGAATTACATTCCTCTAGTCCCAAAAGTCTCTTAAATTCTTATCTTTTTTTCTTTTTCTTTTGTGTATGTATTCCTGCAAGAATGATGTAGTAGATTGTTTATTAAAACATTTCAAGTGATAAGAAAAATTAAGTATGTTAAAATAAAATCAGAAGGTTAAAATAGTAAGCATAAAACACATCCATTGAAATAGATTGGGATGGTAGTCTTAAAAAAATCATTTATTTCATTCATATGAGAGAAGAATAAATAAAGAAATGGCTTTTTAGCTTATATCTTTATATATGGTATTGTGTTGTTTTTAATATTATGGGGAAATTAATTATGATTGTATTTTTATTGTATGCTGCCCAGAGTTATGTATTTGTGAGATGGGCAGCTATATGAATATGATATATAATTTTTTGAGATCTGTATGAGAGTGATCAGATAAAGTCACTGAAAGTGCCTTGCAAATTTCTCAGAACAAATGCTCTAGCAGAAAATATTGCCTTAGAACTAACTGAAGTCACAGTTCAGTGATAATCTCATTTGCATCCCATATAGTGCGTCCACACCCAATAAATATGAAGTCATTTTGTAATGTTTTCCTTTGACAAATCATTCAAAACACACAAAAAATCTTTGATCTATCCAGAAGTGATGGAAGAAGTCCTGCTTTAAAAATGGTGCTGATATATTTGAATATTGCTTGAAAGGAAACTTAATAGTGAATATTTGGAGCCCCAAAAGCACCGTTATTGTGTTTTGTGAACATTTGACTGAAAGAATTCTGTCATTTGTTGAGTTTCAGTTTAATGCATCCATAGAAAACTCTTTTCTTTCATTGAAGTCAATAAATTATATGGTTGTAGTAGCTATTTCAAATATGAATGTGGGTGAAAAAATAAATGCATTTGAAACATATTGTCGACAGCCATAATGTTACTTTAATATAATTCCTGGAAGTCCAAATAGAGAGAATACTGGATGGTATGATGTACCCTTTTAGTTTATTGTTTGGTGATGGTTGAAATTGAAGTTGACATCACCGCATCTAGATAAATACGAACCCATAAACACATTGGAAGAGTGATGATAAAGCAAGCCTTACGGTAGAAGATAAGACATCAAAACAGGATAAGGTGGTTTTACGGGTGTTTGAGCATAGCTGAGTAAATTTTTTGTGCCCACAGGCTGCATTTCTCTAATTTTGGGGTGTTGTGAAGGTGAATCTTCTCTCTCTCTCTCTCCCTCTCCATCCCCCCTCCGCCTCTCTCTCTCTCTCTCACACACACACACACATCTTCACCTTGGCTGCTTGCTACACAATTTCAGTGGCATGATCTTAGGAGACTGGGAAGTTTTTAAAAGTCGGGGACCAGAGGACATGCTGTGTTTCTTTTCACATGGTCAGAACTTTCACCCTAGGGCCCCAATTACTGACATGTACAATAGTTGTGCCCTTAAATTATCACAGTCACTTTCCTTGGTGTACAATGTTCTTATCCAAACCAGAAAAAATTGAATCCTGCATATCTTTGATCCAGAGGTGGTATTCAGCAGGTTCTGACCAGTTCTGGAGAACCAGTAGTGGAAAATTTGAGTAGTTCAGAGAACCGGTAAATACCACCTCTGACTGGCTCCGCCCTCATCTATTCTCTGCCTCCTGAGTTCCAGCTGATCGGCTGAGTCTTCTTTTGTTACCCCGCACAGGAGAATGGAGCTGGAAAGCAGGTTAGTGGGGTGGGGAGGGAATGGAGATTTTGCAGTAATCTTTCCTTTGGAGTGGGTGTGCTGTCCAGACAGTTTAGAGTTAGTGGGATTTGGGATAGTTAGTTAGGATTTGAGAACTGTCCCCTTAAGGGAATGCATCATGGTAAATGTAGTTAAGGTATCCCGGGAAATGTCATGTGGTCACATCTGTAATCCTGATTGGTCACTAAATTGACCCTTGTTGGGTTGGGGGAAGTTTTCCTCACTCTTGCCTGAAGCCATTACCATGCAGCTGCTTCAATCATCATGGGGTTGAGACCTTATTATCTTCCTACATCACAATTCAGATATGCAACGGATTGGACATTAAGAAGAACCTCATCATAAATGTGAGTTGACAGGATGCCTGGTGAACCAATAAAAAAGACTTTGTATGGATGCTTTGTGGAGTTTAGCTATATGCCTTTGTACAGTATTTGTATAGGACAGGCAGAATAGTGGGGAAGAAATTGAGATTTTATAGTATCCTTCCCCTGCCACACCCACCAAGTCATGCCCACCAAGCCATGCCCACAGAACCAGTAGTAAAAAAAAATTGAATCCCACCACTGCTTTGGTCCTACGGGAGAACTAAGATAACACACTTTGTTCAGGTAGTTTAAAATTAGTGGTGTTGTTAAATGTTTAAGTTACTCCACGGGGGGGATACATAATATGTCACTAAATTGCTATGATACAATTTTGAATTGTGCAGTAGGTAGTTTCCCTGTTTAACAGGAAGTGGTACCAGCCAATTGGGAGAAAAATCCCCTTCGCTGATTTGCAATGCAAACTTATTCTGTCCAAGGTTACTGGAGTTTTCATTCCACAGTGACAACTTTACAGAGCAAGGACTAAGATATACACGGATAACTTAAAGAACATGGCAGACTCCATGATATCTATTTAGTATTCAGGAATTCTGAATAGTCCAGCATAGTTCTGGAAAAGAACTATTAATCAAAATCAAACAAATTATTGGCAATTGATCCAGCCAGAAAATTTGCCCTCTTCCACTTCTACAAATACTTTATATTTATACTAAGATAACATAACATCACAACACACTTACTTTGGAGATTTAAATAAAATCATGGTGAAATATATACGGCTAGGAAAGAAAGCGAGAATAAAGATAAAGCTTTTGCAAGATGCTAGAATAAGAGGAGGATTTGGTTTGCCTAATTGGGAGTTGTATTACCAAGCTACAAATTTGATGTGGGTTAAGGAATGGATAACACTAAGAAACACTAGATTGTTGACATTAGAAGGACATGATCTGTTGTTGGGGTGGCATGCTTTTCTATGGTATAAAGGAACTAAAACACAGGGGTATTTTAGAAGACATTATATACGGGAGTCTCTGTGGTTAAACTGGGAGAAGACTAAAAGACAATGCTATTTGAAAATTCCAGTCTGGCTATCAACTATTGAAGCATTTTCCTATCTTATAATATATAAAAAGGAACAAATAGTTAGATATGGTGAAATACTGAATGAAAAGGGTGAACTTAAATCTATACAAAAACTAGAGGAACAAGGTATAAAGATGAATTGGTTTTCATATGCGCAAATACATTCGAGGTATGATAAAGACTCTAAAACAGAAGGTTTCTATGATAAACTGATCTAGATAAGATTTTGACAGGTACTGATGAAAAGATGATTAAAAAATTGTATGAATATTTAGTAGAAATTAAACTAGAAGAAGAACAAGTTAAAGAAACAATGATTGCTTGGGGGAAGAATTTTGGATATGGGATTGATCTAGAGAAATGGCAAAAATTGTGGTCTCAAAATTATAAAATGACAATGTCAACAGCATATAAAGAAAATTTGTATAAGATGTTTTACAGGTGGCATTTTTCCCTGACAAGAATAGCAAGAATGTTCAAGAACAAATTCGGAAAAATGTTGGAAATGTCATCAGACACCTGGCTCATATTACCATATGTGGTGTACTTGTGTGGATGCTAAAAAATATTGGACTAAAATCCACACGTGGCTGGAAAAAAATGATAAAAAAGCATATAGATTTGAAACCAGAGATATTTTTATTGGGAATTTTACCTGAAATATATAGTAAAGAATTGAAATACCTGATTGTAAATGTATTACCAATGGATAGGATTGTATTTGCTAAAAATTGGAAAAATGAGAAAATACCATCGCAGGAGAAACCATTAAGAAAATATTGGAATGTGCTGAAATGAGTAGATTGACATTTGAAATCAGAGAACAAGATGATAAACAATTTTATAAAATCTGGGATCTATTCTGTCAATGGTTAGAAAATAAAACATGGTAATGAAATATGTAGATTGTTAGAAAATAATAAATATATAAATATATATTTTCTTATTATATCTACAAAATGATTGTAGGATAGATTTGAGATGATAATATGAACTGTCACAAAACAATTTAAGTAAAATATGATTATTTGTAAAACACGAATGAATAAAACTATAGTCAAATGATTGATTAACAATGATATTAATGTATTTAGTATTTGAAAATATGAGAATATATACAATGTAATTGTAATTGAAGACTACAAAATGGAAGCACAAAACAATTTGTAAACCAACCGGCACACTATATATGGAAAATGGCTTGATGTTTTTATGTTTGTCTATGTTCATCTTAAAAACCAGTAAAAATTTAATAAAAAAATAAATAACATCACAACACATCACAACACAACACTACATTACATTATAGTACATTAATACTACTGGGAGGGGATAATATTTTTTTTCCAGAATGGATTAAGGATCTTTTGTTTAAAGCAAACTAGTGAGAACCTGATTATTTTTATTTCATTAGTTCTAGAATAGGTGATGGGAACTTTGACTGAATAACACATGGTAACTGATGTATAACTATTGGTTGCTATTCAGAGATTCCTGGGCCTTGCTAAAAGTGAAGACTGAAGAGACGGACAGGGGAGACATGGTAGCAGTCTTCCGATATATGAGGGGCTGAAAAGAGGTCAAGCTATTTTCTAAAATGCCCGTAAGCCCAAAAGGAATAATGGATGGAAACTAAACAAGGAGAAATTTAACCTGGAAATAAGGAGAAATTTTCTGACAGTGAGAACAGTCAACCAATGGAACAGTTTGCCCTCGGAAGTTGTGGGAGCACCATCACTTGAGACTTTCAAGAAGAGATTGGACTGCCATTTGTCAGAAATGGTGTAGGGTCTGCCGCTTGGGCGGGGGGTTGGACTAGATGACCTACAAGGTCCCTTCCAACTCTGATTATCTGTTATCTGTTATTTATCTGTTATCTAAAATTTAAGCTGTGCCACACAATAGCTATTTCCAAGAAGGAATATGATTTAACATAATGTTGTAGTGACGTATTTCTTTGAAATTCTGCGGGAAATTCTCCAGTCTATATTCTACATTTTTCCAAACAAAAAAAGACTTTCTCCCAAAATTTCTCAAGAGCTGGATTCCCATAATTAAAGATAGGAACAGAGCCTCCTGAAGACTTTCCCTTGTGTTATATTACTTTGGGATTTCATTGAAACATAGAAAATCAGAAAAGATGACAAAGATGACCGGAAAAGTGAAAGTACAAGGACACACAAATTGTTCTCATATACACTTTGACTTTCTTGTTTCAATGTAAGTAGAAGTACATCACCCTCCACCTATGAGAATTTCTCCAGTGCATTGTTCTCTGTTGAAAGCTTTCTGAAGCAAATTGAATAAAAGTTGGTGGAAGAAAACATTGATGAATTTATCCGACACTAGAGAAATTGACCATACAGTAGATTCTGGGGGAATAAAATGATTAGAATGCAGTGGTGCAGGTAGTTATGGCTGTACCTCACTATGCCCAAACTTGCTAACCTATGTTGGCTTCTAATAGGCTTCTACTTGCAATTTGAGGTTCTTGTTATTATTTATATCCTGTTCTGTACTTGAAGGACACAGAACAGGGTTACTTGTGGGACTGCCTCTTGTAGGTCATCTCTGTTTATCGTATGAGCTTGTGCAGGGCAGGGCAGGGATACCACCCTTCTCTGAGGCAATATCATGTGTTGGGACCTACTGGTAGGAGACATTTTGGAATGAGCGCCCCCTGGGGCTTGGGCGGACCCAGCCCTTTTGGACTTCTGTAAAGCAATAAAGATCTGGTGGGATTTTGATCATACATTTGCTGGTTTGACTTTTGGGAGAATTTGACAGATGCCTCTGAAGTGAACAGTTCATGTGCTTGATTTTTATACTGAAGTACACTATGCATTCCTCAAATTAATTACAGACCGAAAGAAGCTATCCTTCAATAGTCCTAAATGTTATGATGCGATTGTCAGCCACAGACGGTGTTTGTTTTTTGGGGGAAAAAAGTGCACTAAAGGGGTAGGGAAGATGGATAGATGGGGCAGGGGGAGAGGGGGAGAGGGAGAGAGGAAGAGAATATAATAGATAGATGATAGTTAGATAGATAGATAGTTAGATAGATAGATAGATAGACAGACAGACAGACAGACGGATAGACGGATGAATGGATGGATGGATGGATAGATGGATAGATGGATAGAATATAAAAACCTATCCAAAAATGCACCCAGGTAAAATCATTTTCAAAAATGCATTTAAGAGAAAACCCATACAAAAACATCATTACTGATGCAGTCTAATATAATTTTGGGGGAAAATAAAAACATGAGCAATCTCAAAAGTGATCATGCCCATTCATTCCAGCTTTTAGCGTGTCCCTGAAATAAATTCCAGTACATCTTCAGGATGTCAGCTTTAAGCCTGTCCTGGAACGTTGCTTTCTTCTCTCTACCACAGTGGTTACAAGTCTGGATACTCTTCCGCATTTGCATTCCTTCTTGAAGCATTTTTCTTTTGGGCTGTGGCATCTTCTGCTAAACGTCTTTGGAACAATGGGTAAGACTTTCCTGGGGCTGCTACTGTTGCTCCAACTCATTCTTGTATCTCGAACCTGTCAAGAAGGCCTTGCTTTAGTCTGTCTGACCTTTGATTTTACCAGCATTCTAATTCTACCTCTAAGCTCAGTTCATTTGCTGGGTCTGTCACCTTTGTACTTCAAGGAGAATCTTGTTGAACCCGTTAAGTTGTTGGACTAAAGTTGGACCTAGCTGTTTTTCAGAAGGCATGGATTCTTTAAATACTCCTTCACTGCTTGTTTTTTTTTTTTAACAGAATAGAGTTTCCACTTGAACAGAAATGTGCTATCATCCTTTTTAAAAAATAAGCGGCAGTATATTCCTTTTTCATGGTTGGCTTTAATTTTATTCCTGACTTTGAGAATTGGATACTGAGAATTGTTTGCCAAGGGTAACTTCTAAAGCGTTGTTCAGTTGTGCACAAAAATTACCTATTTATCTATTCGAATGCCATTCCTCCCAAAATGTTGCTAGCTTGGGAACAATTCCTTCCTTACAACTGCAAAAGTTTGTTTTTATTGAACAAGAAATGAAGTGGGAATTCTGAAACTCTGAACATGTTTAATTTTACAATATGGAACAATTTACAACTGCAGAGGAGTTGCTTGAGAGCCTGGGAGAAAGAAATTAAATGTCTTGGAGATATATTTTCAGTCATCTTCCGTCATTGGTCATAGAAGTAGATAAAAATCAGATACATGTGTGAAATGCATTGCTGCCAACTTGTTTCCATCTTATTCTCAATTAGTACCATAGTTGTTTATCCCAATTTCATCTTGAACTAAATAAGGACATTATAGAAAAGAATTACAGATAGTCCTTGACTTACAACTATTCATTTAGTGACTGTTTATAGTTACAGCTGCACTGAAAAATTGACTTGCGGCTGGTCCTCGCGCTTAGAACTGCTGCAACATCTCCAGTGCCACATGGTCAAAGTTTGAGACCTTGGCAACCAGGATATATGTACATCATTTCCTGAGCTAATGTGTCATGCCCTTGTTAGAGTCGGACTCTGAGGGAGAGGAGGGACAGCTGACAGGGAGTGGAGTGTGGCTCCAGATGTTGTGGAGGAGGCTGGGGAAGGGCAGAGGATGGCTGGGCAGTCAGAGGAAGAACCAGGCCTATCCCTCGTCATCCTAGGACACATAGGGAGGAACGGAGAAGGAAACAACTTGGCTTACGAGAGAGGAAGTGGCCATGATCCCCCTCATTGGTTGCAGCTGGAGAGAATAGTATATAAGAGAGACGGTTAAAACACAGTGTTGCTAGAAGCAAAGCGTGTTTTATTTTGGGGTGAAGTTATCTTGGTTGGCATCCTTCCAACAGACTGTGCCTTGTTATCTCCTTGAAGTTGGTAATTATTTATCCTGGTCCGCTGTGGAAATTCCTTCATTGTAGTTTGTTTTTGTTTTTTATTTCACCTCTATCTGCTCATTAAGTTTGGACTGTATTGCTTTCTTTTGAAGACTATTTTTGAATAAGTTTAATATCCAACTGAGAATTATTGAATAGTGGGGCCAAGTTGGAGGCATTAAAGGACATTTATTTATGTTTTGGATTTTGTTATGTTTGTGTTATACTCCAGGTCATCACATATCCCAGGGTTATGCCCTCACCATTTGCAACCTTCCCAGCCAGCTTCCAACAAGCTAAGTCAATGAGGGAAGTCAAATTCATTTAATGACTGCATGATTCACTTAACTGCAGTGATTTGCTTAACAGTTGTAGCAAAAAAAAAGGTCATAAAATTGGGTGCAACTCACTTAACAACCGCCTTGCTTAGCAATGGAAATTCTAGTCATGAGACACGGGAATTAATAATGTAAAGCATTCCATAGAACCTCTCCTCATGCTTGAATACAATTTTGCTTCAACAAGTTCAGGAACTCAGATCCGACTGGCTTCTCTAACCCAATGCGAAGGAAACCCAATGCTGAGAAAATGAAATATATATCTGGGGTTTTTGAAA